>JAJLRJ010000010.1:13376253-13736253 GCA_024195265.1 Dendrophyllia cribrosa
GAGGGGTGGCAACCATCCACTCCCCCCCCTGTACGTCCGAGGGTTAAACTAAAATATGCGAACATAAATTTGCATGCACTAATGTCACACACAAAAAAAGATATCTCAGAGGTCAAAACTACGCCACGAGTAAAAGGTAAACAGCCACCTTCATAAGGTAAAACTATAAAACATACTGATGCGCAAACCCATGCCAAAGAAGACCCATGGCCAAGTGAAGTTGTAATTGGAGGCCAAAGCCACGTGCATCGTGGAAAAGGTCTTAGGAACGGTTTGGCTCCCCGAGGAAGTTAAGTCAGTTCACATTTAAGATCAAGATTGAATTGGATAAAGAATCTTTGCCTTCAGGAGAGCCTCGCCCCTTCATACCCGTGAAGCTGATAAAGCGTCTGATCAGTTCTGAGCAAGCTGGCCGGAATCTTCGATCCAATTGGATTTGGAGCAGCTGTCTTTACTATACGTTCAGGTAAACGTCCGATGCAAAACCCTTCAAATCGCTTAAATTCGCCGTTTTCAGCTACAATTCAAGGGAGACAAACTTCAACTAAACATATCTGAATTTCGTAACTGTTCATCAGTAGGATGCCTAAAATGTGTGCAATTCCACAATTGGTTTCGGCTCCATTAAGAACGACAACAGACACAACACACAACATTTCAGGTAAAAATACGTTTATTTTGATCTTATATATGGATATTCATCACAAAATATTACGATAAATGAACCTTTTCGATATTCCCCTACATTTCCTCTAAATTTATAAATACGAACGGTCACACAGTTTGTGTGGGCTCCCTGTGCCCATACCACTACCACGAATCTTCAGATTGTTATGAATACCCCCAAAAAATCCCTACTTAAATCAAGCCACACAAAATAATACTTGCCAAATTTTTCTACCCAAAAAAATTCCCGGAATCGAAAATTTCAAACTCCAAAAAATCCTTCGATCATCCCGGTCACTTGAAATCCGGAGCACCTCCTGGGAGTCCCGCTGGGGGTTTTCCACCAAAAGATGCGAAATTAAACAGGGACTCCATATCCATCTGCACGAGACTTCTAACTTGCATATATAATATGTACTTATTGACTAAGTGGGAGGGCCGGATGGGAAAATATTTGGCTCGAGGTCATGACGTTGCGGCATGTCCGAGAGCCAAATATTTTCCCATCCGGCCCGACCTAATTTAGTCAATAAGTATTTTATCATATGACCAATTTGGAGACAAAATTACTTGAAATTTTAACGCGCGAGGTCGTCCGCTTTTGTAGTAGGGTTTTCCGATTTAGCGGAAGATCCGCGGAAGTGGAATATGCCGATTTCAACTGAAATCAATTTCTGGGCTTGAAAATCATTTAACCTACTAGTTATGAGTAAATTAGTTGTTTATGCCCTTTTTAGGGCGCTTTCTTTAGGACTAGCAAAGCACTTAACGAACGCATCTGCAGCGCTCAATGTTTGTTTTTCATTCTGGAAAATATTAAAGTTTCGGCGCAACGAAGGATTCGTTGGCCACTGATATTGTTAATCATCCGCCAGCAGCGCGCGATGTACTCGAATCGGGATGCGTGCGCGGTTCAAACAATTCACCGTCAGAGAAAATCCAGCTGAGGACCCGGACAGTCTTTGCTTACAATGTCGATACTAGTTTGTTCCGAATGAAGGACATTCGACGTGAAAGGCCGTTATATCAAACAATGTTATATTTAATGATTTTAGTGTCGGAAAGTGAATGATTAAGTTGCATAATTTGTGTGCCCAACTCGAGCACATAGAAAAACTACTAGTCACGACCAGTGTTTTAGGTATCCGATCCACATCACTAGCGATCTTCCTCTGGGTTTTCATTGTGTATCAAAAAAGCAAAGTTCACGTAGTGACCAAACACGTTTTCCCCAATGGCTAATAGTCGCATGTATAAATGATTTGAGAATGCAGTCTGACCAACTAATTACAGCTACGTCTCGATACAGAACAAAAGCGTGAGTGACTGAGTTAAAAACAAAGTTATCATAATTGAGTCGAAATTTCGCGAAATTCCGCTAAATCGGAAAACGCTAGTTGGGCCGTACGGCTTTTTCCGGCCTCGCTCGCGGGGAGTGTATATAATAACATAATATGTTATTAACACAGTATAACGTTTATTCAAATGACGTTAAATTATGAAGTTCTATTACAGGTAGCCCAAGCTATATGTGTCACAGTAACCGTTACGAGCGAAATTATAAGGATTTGTATGAGAAAAAACGGTCCATTCTAGGAGCTAAAAAATACGAACAAGATTTCAATAAAAATTGCCTACCTTACTTCGCTTGTGTCTTTCCTTGTCTCCTGTGTGGTTTTTGGAGCGATTTAGAGCGTTTCCAGTGAGTTTTAGTTGAAAGAATATATAGAGAGAAAGCAATGGAACTAAAACTCACTGGAAACGCTCTAAATCGCTCCAAAAACCACACAGGAGACAAGGAAAGACACAAGCGAAGTAAGGTAGGCAATTTTTATTGAAATCTTGTTCGTATTTTTTAGCTCCTAGAATGGACCATTTTTTTCTCATACAAATCCTTATAATTTCTCTCGTAACGGTTACTGTGACACATATAGCTTGGGCTACCTGTGGTTCTGTATGCGCTTCGCTTCCCCTTCGCGAGCCGCCATTTTAAAATTGAGAAGCTACTGGGGATGAGGTGGGATTCCTGCTTGCTGAGAATGCTGGGAAACATACTTGCTTCACTTCCTCGTTACGCTCAGACTGTTGTCAAAATATGGGAGTAGCTTTCGTTTATAACTAAAACTCGCGATGTTTTTCGCCTTCGTCTCGCTTTTGGTGATATGGAATATGCTAATATTTAATGATAAAATTGGTAGGTTTCGTTTACAACAGTATTTCTTTATTTAAATTACACTTATGCTTAAATGCTTTACAACATTAAGCTAAGTCTTAATAAGTACTTTTATACCATCATACATGTACAAGTAGAAGCAGCACCATCATTCACTAAAGAACCTTCAAATCCTTCATTCGTCGATGAAGGGAACAACATCACTCTTCACTGGACCTACAACATAGACGGTGCATTTCGAGATGGGACATTTACTTTGCCGCCATCGACAACCATAGCGCTGAAAGATGGCAGCGGCTTGACTGTGGTTCCTGCATATTCAAACCGTGTACAAGTGAATATATCAGACAGTGAAACAACGATAACTCTGCTTAGAGTCAATAGATCAGACGATGGAGATTATCGATACAGGATACGGAATACTGCTCTTGATTTTAAAAAAAGTGATGTGAAGATCTTTGTGCGGTGTAAGTAGAAAGTGATGTAATTATTATTAAAACTACTTCGTATTGAATATTATAACTTATAATTCAACACATTGATACACTGCCCAAATATGGTCAAAACGTTATCGATATACGCTATGTCTACATGATGTATATCCAATGATGGAGGTAAATTTTGCATTTTGACAAGAGAATTCATAAAATGATGAACCAGCCTCAATATTTTTCTCCAAACTGTGCTTTGTTATCAATGTGTTGAATTATAAAACTATTATTGCGCTCAAGCTTGCACGATATTGCCTAAGAATTAGGTGATATCATGCGGGCTTTAACGTTATAACTGTTAAATAGATGCATGCTCACACTATTGAATTAGAGCTAGAGTTGCTCACGGCTATCGACTTGAGCAACTCTTACGCTTCTCTCGTGCTCTTCCAATGGCTTGTTGTAAAATACGTAACGCAATGCAATATTACACAATATATGCAACGCAGTATACGCCCATAACAATTGTAAAATACGCAATGTGTAGTTCCAGAAAATATCTAGACCCCTACCACGGAGGGAATTTCAAACAGGACCCCCCACCCCTTCGGATTTTCCATTTTCACAAGGAAACGTTGACCCCCCCCCCCCCCCCACCCCTCTGGAATTTCCACAGAAATATCGTCCACCCCCCCATACCCTCTGGAAAGTTTTTTTCTTCCTTTAGACAGGGCATCTGACAGGATGCGGTGGTGCGGATTCACGTAATTCTCTAATTTCCGCATCCTCTGCATCTTCCGAGAATTTTCCACATAAAACTGAAAAATTTGCCCAATATTAACGATAAAGCAGCTGTGAACCTTCGTCACAAACATAAAAGCCGAAGAGATTGATTATTTTGAAGCAGGTTTTCTCCTAAACATCGATGAAAAAACGCCGCTTTTTTCACGAGCGATTTTTAACCTCCAGGCGTTCCACGCGTCTGTTGGCGATGAGCCTGGATTCTAGAGAGAGACTGGTAATGAGTAATGGCGGATTTATCTGCTTCACAAAAGCAGAGGGGCATTTTGTCTGCGCATGCTCCATCAAGAGTATTTTAATGAAAGTAACCGCTGGTATGCGCCTGCTCCGCGCACACTCCAAAAAAAATGGCGGTCTTCGCAACAAAATATTTGATCATCTTTCTT
The DNA here is from genome assembly GCA_024195265.1 of Dendrophyllia cribrosa. Lineage (NCBI taxonomy): Eukaryota > Metazoa > Cnidaria > Anthozoa > Scleractinia > Dendrophylliidae > Dendrophyllia > Dendrophyllia cribrosa. The sequence continues at coordinate 13,380,711 of JAJLRJ010000010.1, forward strand.
CTCTTCGTTTTGTAACGTGTTAGAGTCTGCTGTTAAAAAATCGAAAAATGGTTGTGTGGTTTGTGAGAGAAAGTCTCTACAGAGCTCTTAGCAAAATGCTAGCGCGTACAGTGATGATTTTGAGGGTTGTTTCGGAACAAATTCGACAAGTGAAATACAGAGATTTTTGTGAACGCTGCAGGCGAGCTGTTCAAAGAGTACCGTCGCTCTGAAAAGTCATTCCATCACTTAAGTGCTGTCTTTAAATCATAGTTGAGTATTTCAAGTGCCTCTTTTTCCGAAGACAATGTATTCTATCAGTAATGACTCAATCAGCGGGTAGGAGTACCGAAAATACGAGTGTCACTGATTTTAGTTTTACCTAAGGAAACACTCTCAGAAATGGAGGAAAAATTAAAGATATGATCAGCGAGTAAGAAACCTTGTTTGCATAATTTGCTTTAAATGTTTTCCTGAAAGCTGTAATTACCTTCAGTTGGCAGTTAGAAAACTTTTTAGTGACACAATTTTAAGGACATCTAAAATTGAAGAGTATAATAACCTCAAACAATGTTGTCCTGATTTAGCCACCTCTTAACTGCTGCGACCTGCAATGTTTTTAAGGGGGTAGCTAATAACCTGATTGAATTTACCAAGATAAAAGAAGAATATCCCTGGCCATGCTCACCCCACTAATCGCTTAATTAAATAGTAATAATAGAGCAGTTTTCAATTGAGTGTCGTAAAACCAAAACCAAAGTAATTACTCTGACCAATCACAGCAGTCGTAAACAATCCAATGAACCAATCAGAGCTCGAAGCAATTACATGTCGCGGGCGCCAAGCGCGGGAAAACACGTGCGAGCAAGTCACGATTGGTTTTGGTTTTACTTCTGATTGGTCGAGAAAGTGGCGCGAGATTTTTTAGCCAATCACAAAGCGTAGCAATGCAAAACCAAAGCAATTGTGTAATTACTTTCGACAGTCAATTGAAAACTGCTCTAATATGTGAATTGCATGACCAATGGGATGGGAGAACAAACTGCAATAGCAATAACAATGCTGAGATTTGTAGTTTATTCCTCTTACAACTGATTTGTTTCACCTCAATATATTTCAAAATTAATGCTAGCATTCATGCTTTTTCTATAAGCTATTTAAAACACAGGAGCAGTTCCCCTATTAAAAGAGATAACCTTTACTGATCTTAAGACAGCTTGGTTAAGAGACATTCAGTTTTAACTTGAAAAACTGAAAATTGTACAGAGGGAAATTTCAGCTTACTCTAACATTGACACCCTGAACTTTTATTGAAAAATCTCCATTATCTCAGATGGTGATATGAAATTAAAAATAACCTGACATATATTTTACATTTTATTTTTAAAGCCTGGTTCATTCACCAAACTTTTCATGAGCTGAACTTTATTCAAATCAATAAAATACTATCTAATAAAAAAAATCAATCCTTGCTCCAAATCACATTTAATAATTAATGATGCGGTTGATTCAGCTCGTGAAATTTTGGTTTCTAACTCAAACCCGGTCCACAGTCAAATATTCAATCAAACAGTTGATTCAGATGCCGAACTTTTCATGTACTTAATTCAAGGTATTTGCTTTGGCTTGCAAAAAGTCTGGCATCTGAACTGGGCTTAAAAGCACTTTATTTTTAAACTTTGGTTGACTATGGGTGTTAAACACCCTTTAAATTTTCAAGTGATCAGCATTTAATTTCTCCACACTGTGACACAGTACATTACATAGTATACAATGTCAAACAGACAGGCGACAAGAGCAAAGAAAAAATGCATCATTTTGTATGTTATTATTACATCTACATCATGCATGCATAATATCAGTAACACATATACATCTGTGATGCCTGACGGGTTCACAGCAGAATTTGTTTATAACCCTGAACTTGAAAGACACAGAATCAACACCCATCAACATTATGATGTGGCAATGTTAGAACAATGCAGGAAATGGACGATTTACATCAATTGGACTTTGTCAAGCTACAGTGTACAGACTGAAGTCAAAGAAGGACTTTGATACTGCATGTGATATAGTAATGAGCACAGGTTTGGCTTTCTTTATGAGGCCAGTTCTATTGTAGGGAGATCGTATATCCTGGGTTGACCAATACTCTTCGGCAGGAACATTTTCATCTTTCAAATGATATTCATATCCATTGTCCACTAAGGCTGATGACAGTCAAATCAATAACAGCCTGCCTGAAAATATCACTGGACAGCCATCCATTTTGTCCATTGTGCCAACTATCGGGCCACTTCACATCTCCCTAAACAGCAGAGAACATGTTTTTAATCCATTTCATCCTATTTTCTAAATCAATATATGAAACAATTTTCCCAAGAAGTAATTTGGAAGATACTCTTAAGCCTAATCTTGGAGGTTGTCTATGGGAGCTGGACATTGATACAACATACTGTCATGAAGAAGCGTTCAAGATTCGAAGACCTTCAGTATGGAACTCTTTTAAATCTGTTGGACAACTGTATTCCTTTAATCCTCTCAATTTACAGCATTTTCTTTAAACTAAATAATTACTTAGAATACTGTAGGGCAATACTTAGAATTTCGATTACCGGTATGTTCACCTGCCTGAAACGCTGCTACTTCGCATCCCTGGTAATGCTTACCACTTTGGCCAAAATAAATATTAATATATATTTATTCTGTTATAAATATTATAACAGAAATATTGCATTTCCATGGTATGTACTTCAGTATATGGAGTTGTTGCAAGAGCAAATCACAAATTTGAATTGTAACATTTTGAAGAATTATAAACAAGACATTACCAATACAACGAAAAGGACCAAAAGGTGTTCCAGTTTTCATTAGGGTAAAATGACAAACAGACAGTGTGAGCATCAGGCATAGATTGATAGAAGTAAACGTGAGAGTCTGAGGAACCTTTCCTAAACAGCCCTCTGTCCTATAATAAGTCATTTGTGTTTGTGGTGAAGCTCCCAATTTGTCAATATCTTTGCAGCAATAGAAATACATATATTTTATGTGCTGGAAATTTTGTTACATAACGTTTTCCTTGTACAAACGTATGACTTTAAACAAATACAACTAATTGTCAATTCAGTTCGAACTTTAATTTGATTTGCATTCCTCTGTGGGGTTAAAAAATACACACGTTGTAAACCAACGTCCATTTTAAACTGTAGAATATTAACAATTTAATAATTTAGTATTCTTGCATTTGTTGTGTCACTCGTCTCATATCTGTGGAACCAGAGCAGGTTTGCTAAAGTTAGTCGGTGAGCTTATATTTGACTCAAAATTCAGTTTGCAAGGCAGAAGCATGCTAATGAAATGAACACGAATCGATAGAATAAAGCTGACGCCATTCGTTTAGAAAACTACATGTACAAACAGAAAACGGCAGCAGTTTGACCTCATGAAGAAAGGGGCACGCATTTTTCTGGGATAAATAAACTGGGTAGAGCGAAAGACAAATAAATAAACAACGAACTGACTGTGGTGTGGGATTTGGGGGACCGTGAAATAAATAAGTTCTACTTAAGTTTTTACTCAAGTTAGCACTTAAAGACAAAAAAGGCAATTATAAAAATTCCCACTATAACACGGAAAAAAATAAGCCAAAGTCGAAGTGAAATGAAACGAGACTATAACCGTCGCAAAAATAGATGACTACCTACCTTGCACAACAGACTTGGAGAACAACAAGACCAAAGCTTGTTGTGAGCCAAGACTTGGAAAATCCGCCAAAACCTCCCGAATAAAAATTCGCCAAAGGTTGTAGTAAGAGCATTTCAATCCTAAAGCTGGAACATTTTTTAAAGCCCAGAGTCCTAAGCGACTGCAAAGAGAAAGAAAAGACAATGTTATTTGAAGTGATTTGAAGCTTGGGGGCCACCGGAAACTTTATGCAAATTTACTTCGAAGTTGCAGTAAAATAAGCTCAAATTCCAAATTCCCTTCTTTTATAGGATCGTGTATCCGACGATCGTCTCAATAAACAAACTCGTGATTCATAACAATAAAGCTTCAGCATCTTAAGACTAACCTTCGTCGTTTGCTTTCTAATGTGAACATCTTGAACTTCGGTAAATCAAATGTCAAACTCCACTTCTTCGGGCTTTTTTCTCGTTCTGTTCGCACTTTGTTCATTCAAATATCCTCACCCGAAGTCCCAGCAAACACCACGAGTATCCATAGTGTTAGAGATGTATGCAAACTTGTTATATTCTTTCATCTGTCTTGAAAAAACTTTCTAAAAGCGTAGATCGCCCAGTTGAAAACCCGCGGAAGCGCGCTCAAAATAACAAATGGCGCAGTGGCTCAATGTTCCAATTCCTCTCGCGCATGCGCAGACAAAATGCCTATGTGCTCTTCACAAAAGGTATTCGTCTTCAATTGTTTCTAGTTTGCGTCCGAAGAACTTTTAAGAAAGAGAAAAACGTTTCTTAACTGCAGCACGGTTGGGAAAAACGCAGGTTGTCTGATTTATGCTTCAGAACGACCCGCAAAAATTGGTGACACTTATGGAGTCAATACGAATTCACGAAAAATCAATCGTTTTCCCGACCATTCGGACGCGAATTTTGCCTCCAAACCCCCTCCCCTTCGGAATTTCCTGGGCCATTGACCCCCCCACCCCTCCGGAATTTCCAATTCCCTCCGTGGTGGGGGTCTGGATATTTTTTGGAACTACACAATATACGCAATATCCCCAAATGTCAAAGTGTAAAATACGCAATATACGCAATATTCGCAAAATGGTTCGTTTCAACTGCGGTCGACTTGCAAAAAGTCATATTGCGCATGCTCACCATTCCTACGAGGTTTCTCATGCAAAATGGATGAGTTTTATGGTAAGTGTTTACAATATTAATCTTCTTGCATCTTTGATAATCCTTTGTTTTATCTGCATCATTTACTGTGCGAATCCAAAAACCGTGAACACTTTGATTTGATTTTGACATTTCCCATTGTACAGCAACCAATCAGAAGCGACTCGAAACAGCAAGAAACCCAAACAAACGGTTAGTCACGAAACCACACTTCTCGGTTTCCTTGCAAACGAATCGTCGCCGCCTCGCTGTAGTTTTTTTATTGCTAGTTTACCTTATCGTCTTTCTTTGTAAATGAAGTAGAAATCTGAGCAATTTTACTGTAACGGCTAAAACCAGACAGACGTTTAGCTATACATTTGCCTCGTGCTCAGTTGTTGCGTTGATCGGTTTGTCAGTGTTGTACACAACACTTGTCCGTCGCGGCAGTATCGCAAACATTCAGCGAAAAAGCCAGACAATCACACATGACAGTTCCTGAGGATTAGTTTCCCTGGAAAAAGTGAATTTTCGAAAAAGATACTGAGCGAGGACAAAATCGGCTGTTCCAGCGAATGAAAGTGTTAAAACATACGGCATGCAAATATGTAACTACAGTACCGCTAACTTGCCGTAAACTTGTCAACTTTTATTCCCAGCACGGTAAGTTTTGGAGCTACTGCACAATGTTTCTTTTGCTTTGATCTCTCGCTGATCAGCAGCTAGCTACTTTGCCGTGTGTGGCTAATTGCAATACGACCTTGCAAAATTTGAAGGCAAGAATATTTGATGATATCTGATAATCACAGGTCACCAGATGAGGGTTTCTGTGGATCGAAAAATAATCGCCACCTGCAATAATCTTAATAAAGTTTGAAAATCTGACCCGCTGTTGTTGTTTTTTTTGCTTCTATAGGCTTTAAATTTCTTAACTTCCGAATCGAACCTTGGCCGTTTGGGCGATTTTTTCTCAACGAAATGTCACGGGGGGAAGCTTTGAACGGCGTGACATGACCTTTGAGAAGAAAATCGCGTGCAAACCAATCAACCGCGAAAGCAGAAAAAACAAAAATCTTAAATTTTACAACGGTATACATGTAACTGCAAAAGAAAACAGAAGTTTGCTGCTTCAAATATTGAGACGATCTACATTGTATCAGCTACTATGCTCATTACAGTTTGTTTGGTTCAGTACAAAACATAAATGAGTATTACTTTTACTCTGAGCTTTGTGGTGCAGATTGATCAAGTCAATTCCTTACTTTCTAATTCGTAGGTGCAGTACATTTAGACCGTACAAAAGTTTACAAAAAATCATCATCATCATCATCATCATCATAGCTTTATTTAAAAACACGGTATCCCATCATTAATTACAAAATGCTCTTCCAGAGAGCCGTGTATACTAAATATTCTCTATAAAGACCTAAACATGTTAAAAATTTCTAATTAAAATTACAATACTAATGAATTTTTCTATGTTTACCTAAGATTAAAACTACTATAAGGCGGCTTTAAAGGATGCGATAGATGGCTCAGCTTTGATTTCATGATTTGATAGGCCATTCCAAAGAACAGTGCCCCGATAGTTAAAGCTACACTTTCCCGCCTCCTTTCGGGGTCTATGAACAAACAAATTGTTCAAGTTGTTTCTCAGTTTATAAGAATGAACATTCGTTATTGGTCGAAAAAGATTTTTTAGACCCTTAGAATAAAGATTATTTTTAGCTTTATAGACACTAACCGCTAATTGCTTTGAGCGCCTACACTCAAGAGTGTCCCAGCCAAGGTCTTCCAAAATATCAGCAGACCGAATGTCATAATTAGAATAGGTAATTATTCTTGCTGCCCTATTTTGCAATTTCTGGAGTCTGTCAGCCAGGCATTTACCCATACAGCCCCACACCTCGCTGCAATAATCTAGATAAGGCAGTATAAGTGCTTCATACATCATTTGTAGTGTTGATGTCAGTACGAGATCACGAATTCGTTTAAGTGCTCTAAGACCAGCAGAAACTTTCTTGGTAATGGCATCAACTTGTACATGCCAACTTAAAGTCTCATCAATTTCAACCCCAAGATATCTATGAGACTTCACTCTTTTTAGTGGTATTTCATTGATGTTGATCTCAAAGTCATGTTCCATGTGATTTAAGTTATAGTGACTAGCTATAATGAGATACTTAGTTTTTTTAATATTTAATGTAAGTTTGTTAGCATGTAGCCATGATAGAACTTTCTTCAGACCTTCATTTAGGTTACTCTGTAATATAGAAGGATCTTGTGCACTGGCGAAAAGACATGTATCATCTGCGTACATTTTGGTAGCAGAAGAAGATGTACACATTTGAAGATCATTTATATAAATTATGAATAATAAGGGTCCAAGAATGGATCCTTGAGGAACACCACAGGCGATAGGTAGAGAATTTGAGAGAGTACTATTTACATATGTCTTTTGTTGGCGTCCCGAAAGATACGAAGTGAACCATTGGAGAGCATGAGGGTCTACTCCATAGAGTTCGAGCTTTTTTAGTAAAATGTTATGGTCCACTGTATCGAAAGCTTTTTTTAAGTCCAAAAAGAGGACTCCATTTAACAGGTCGTTATCAATAATTTATTTAGATACCATTCATTTGTGGCTTCAAGAAGAGCTGTTGAGGTTGAATGTTTTGGCTTAAACCCATGTTGAGAGTCTGCAAGTAAATCATTTTCAACCAGAAAGGAGTAGAGTTGGTTAAAAACGATCCTTTCTATTAGTTTACTTACAATCGGTAAAACAGATATTGGTCTGTAATTATTTGGATCGGACTTAATATCTTCCTTAAACACTGGCAATACCCTAGCGATTTTCCAATCATCAGGAAATATTCCACTCCTAATAGACAAATTTATTATATACGTTAGAGAAGTTGTTATAACTGGGGCTGCTTCTTTTAGTAGTCTACATGATATTCCATCAAGACCACTCGCTTTGTCCAATGGCATTGACTGAATTAAAACACTTTTTTCTCGGTCTAGAATAACTAGTATGACTTATTTCCGAATAAAATACACCTGTTGCATATCAAAAATTGCCTGAGAAACTGATATGGAAATCAAAATTGTAAAAAATACACACACACATTTCACATAATTTGCAAAAGGCGACATGAGTGAAGATAGAACTATAAAATCCAAGTCTTGTTTTGTTTACATAAAATCGCTTTTCAACCTATGTAAAGATAAACAAAGACATAAAAATGGACAACACAATCTTTTTTTTTCGAAAAATTGTATTTAAGTCTCCATAAGGTTATGTTTAAAAACGACAAGTGCCACTCAAATTTTGGTTGTTTGAAAGTGAAATTCACTCGTCCAAAAAATGAATAAATAATTTAAAAAAATGTAGTGGTAAAACAAATTTACACTGTACCGTAAAAACTGGCATATAAGCCACATTTGCCCAAAATGTTTGCTCAAAATTGGGGGTGCGGCTTATCTGCGGGAACATCTGCAGTAGATTATACTTTTCAGTGATATACATGTAAGATGACCAGACTTTTTGAGCCTTGAAATTGTACTTTCTATTTATTTAAGGTGTATAAGGTGGAGCAAGCATTCTTTAATTTTAGATGGTATAGAAAAGCGAGTCTTGTTTCTCTAACAGAGCTGCCAGAATGCCTCCAAAACCAAAAATCAAATTGAAGAAATTAAGGATCCGCATGGAACATATATTCTCGTAACGCACGTACAGAGTGCTGTGTGTATAAATTGTAAAATTTAGTCTCAAATTGTCAAAATACCTGTGTTGAAACAGTGCCTCCTATCTTTGATCAGACATTTTGAAGCTTTTAGCAATGAAGGAACACCAAAGTCAAAGACGAATGAATTTGAAGCCAAAGAAAAGAGTCTGTAAACAAGCGGCCATGGTGGTTATCCTTAGTAACCAGGCTAAATAAAAACATGTGCTCAAGAAATTTGCATGGTCGGAAAACAAGTAAGTTTATGAGTAAAAAGAAACAGAAATTCGTGGAAACCAGGTTAGTTTACGAAGTCCAGAGATGCTTGGGAAACTAGTTAGCACTCAGTGAAAAACGAGACAAATTTCTCCTGGGAAATTCTACTTAATGTCCCATTGGACAAGTGCTTTTGGAAATCTGAAATCCGAGATCAAGACATACTTGTCTCAGATAGCGGACGAGTGGAAGTTTTTTGCCCTCAATTAAAAGCAAAATGCGTACCATTAAATTTTATAGCGCATCAAGGCTGAGCTGTCTTCCATGAAATACAATACCGGTATTACAAAAGTAACACAAGGATTAAAAATATTAATGTAAGACGACGTCACAGATGCCCCTGTTGCTTGTTCTTCTGATAAGAGAGAGTTTTAAAAGGCAAATGGTAAATTCATTCAAATAAAAATGAACCACAGTCAATATTTGTCAATGTCACTTTAAACAGGTGTCAGATTGTTTCCGGACAGTCAAAATGTTTCCGGACACCAAAATTGACAGGTTAATAAACTAATTGCCTGTTTTTTCTGTCTATTAAAGCGGTTTCACATGGCAAATTAGTTTATTATACTAAAAACATGCTATTTTTCATTTATTAAGTGGAAAATCTGGTATCTTTAGTTTATTAGACATGCAACTTTAGTTTATTAACCCATTCACTCCTGAGAATTTTTACGTTTTTGAGCGATTTTCTGCATTTACACGCCCCATAGGATTTCGTGACTCCATATTTGAAGTTACCATTGAAAGTGCTGCTGTTCTAAAACACTGAAGGCTCGAGTTTACTGAAAACGTCATTGTGACGATCTCATTTTGCTTCGTTGATTTGCAATAAAGGGTCCAATATGAATTATCTACGATTTTTGGTAAGTTCACAGCCATTTTTCATCTTTAGTAGCTGCCTGGTGAGCATCATTAAGCTTGGAGGTAGTTCAGAGTCCACTTCTCAATGAAGCGAGTTAGTTGTTGTACTTCGTTTATGAATTTGGCTCGTTGCTCGTTGAACTGGAAAAAATGGCCGCCTGGAAACGACGCAGCTTTGGGACTCGACTCTGGATGAATTTCTCGACCTACTGCGGCATATTTTGGAAGTTGCGACCACAGGAGAACACAACAAGCGCAAAATTTCGGCGGTGGGTCGGAGTGGCTGTGGACTTAGTATAAATATGAAATGTGTGCGGAAAGAAACGAACGCTGTCAAAATTCTTGGCCATTTCCCAGCATGCAGTGCGGTGGTGATATTGAAAATTGAGGCAAGGTCAGTATGCATTAGAACGAGAGGCTAGAGCTCGGCCCGAGCAACGAATAAGAGCAAAAAAATTCACTGCTAAGCTAGGACTAGGACTGAATTTTGCTGTGAATGTTGACTTTTGGGTTTGCCATGATGATTTGAATAAAAAAAACTAAAGGCAAAAACGTGATTTTTGTTGTTTTTCTATGACGTTAAAAACGGTCATTTTTGTTATTGTCCAAATTCAAACGCTGATATTCTGCAAAAATCGCTGACTTTTTTGTGTTTATTGGGTATCTCAATTTGAGGACTTTCTAGTCAATGCTCAGAACTGCTAAATAGGGCAATGTTCGCGCGATTGAGAAAGTTGCAATTTTTTAAAGCAGTGGAGTATTGTACGGCCGGTTTTGGCCGGTGTAGGAGCGAATGGGTTAACCCATTCACACCTGAGGATTTTTACGTTTTTGAGTGATTTTCTGCATACACACGCCCCATAGGATTTCGTGACTGCATATTTGGAGTTACCATTGAAAGTGCTGCTGTTCTAAAACACTGAAGGCTCGAGTTTACTGGAAACGTCATTGTGACGATCTCATTTTGCTTGCTTGATTTGCAATAAAGGGTCCAATATGAATTATCTACGATTTTTGGTAAGTTCACAGCCATTTTTCATCTTTAGTAGCTGCCTGGTGAGCATCATTAAGCTTGGAGGTAGTTCAGAGTCCACTTCTCAATGAAGCGAGTTAGTTGTTGTACTTCGTTTGCGAATTTGGCTCGTTGCTCGTTGAACTGGAAAAATGGCCGCCTGGAAACGAAGCAGCTTTGGGACTCGACTCTGGATGAATTTCTCGACCTACTGCGGCATATTTTGGAAGTTGCGACCACAGGAGAACACAACAAGCGCAAAATTTCGGCGGTGGGTCGGAGTGGCTGTGGACTTAGTATAAATATGAAATGTGTGCGGAAAGAAACGAACGCTGTCAAAATTCTTGGCCATTTCCCAGCATGTAGTGCGGTGGTGATATTGAAAATTGAGGCAAGGTCAGTATGCATTAGAACGAGAGGCTAGAGCTCGGCCCGAGCAACGAATAAGAGCAAAAAAATTCACTGCTAAGCTAGGACTAGGACTGAATTTTGCTGTGAATGTTGATTTTTGGGTTTGCCATGATGATTTGAATAAAAAAAACTACAGGCAGAAACGTGATTTTTGTTGTTTTTCTATGACGTTAAAAACGGTAATTTTTGTTATTGTCCAAATTCAAACGCTGATATTCTGCAAAAATCGCTGACTTTTTTGTGTTTATTGGGTATCTCAATTTGAAAGACTTTCTAGTCAATGCTCACAACTGCTAGTTAAGGCAATGTTCGCACGATTGAGAAAGTTACAATTTTTTAAAGCAGTGGAGTCTTGTACGGGCGGTTACGGGCGGTTCAGGTGTCAATGGGTTAAACAGGAAATTTCCATCTATTAAACGAATGTTGCTATGGTTTCAGTTTATTAACTGAAAGTGTCAAGAAAGTTTGCAAACAAGAATTTTCTATGTTCAGCCGCCATTACTGAAAAAATATTCAGGGCGAAAACAAAATAACTGTGGTATGTTCTGTGAAAAAAACTTTATAACAGAAATGATGTCTGCTAAATCCTTCCAATAAGCGGAAGTTAACCACATAAATTTTGTTTTAGCGACAGACATTTTACAAAAATCATACTTCGAGGCGCGATCGATGGGAGCCGAGAACGCGAGCTGCTCGTTCGATGTTCATCAAGCTTAATTATACAAAGGTGACCTCCTTTCATTAAAATTCTACCATGAAGAGAGAATAATTACTCCATTTAACGAGATTATAAAGGCCTGTTTAAAGAGAATGAACTAAATTAGAATTTTGTTGAAAATCTATTTCTGCAGACGAAAAGAAATATTGAACAACAGCGCGGCCATCGCAATTCACGCGGAAAATTTGCGATCCAGTTTCGAGTAAATTTTGAAAATAAAAAGTCAAAATATGGGCTTAGTCGTTTCCAAGCAAAGGCTCTTAACTTTATTTTGTAAATATTGTACACATGCAAACATTTATCAGCTTCGGCTTTCTTGCAGTGTGCGAATACGGCCACTGTTTTTGCCATTATTTTCATTGTAATCAGGTTATCTTGGCTTACAAAGAACCGAGTAATGTTAATTTTCACTTTCAGTTGCGATAAGAATGCCAAAATATGGCTTTTTCTTTAAATATTGTGGACAATTTGTCCGTAGATATACGGTCGATTCGATGCAAGCTATACGCAGTTTTAGTCTATTAAACAACAATGAAAACTAAGTACGTTTGCTGTGAATAACGCCGCAAGACTAAGCAAAGAACGTACGCAATTTTAGTGTATTAGACAGAAATGACAACTTACAATTTGTCTGTCGATTCGATGCAAGCTACGCACTTTTAGGTACTTTTAGTTTATTAAACCGTAATGACAACTTAGAATTTGTCTGTCAACATACGGTCGATTCGATGCAATTTTTTTATTATGCACTTACGGTTTATGATCGTTTAAACAACAGCGACAATTTATAAATGGTCCCCCGATTGATCCACGCCGCCAAACTTTTTAGCTAAGCACTCAGGTTTTATTTAACAACAATGACAACTTACAAATGGTCCCACGTACGTTTGTTGCTTAATATTCACGCCGCCAAAATCAAAGATACGCACTTTCAGCTTTAGACAATTCACAATTGATGCAAGCGAAATGAACAACTCATCGCGACGAAATGACGCCGTCAATATTCTGTCAAAACATTTCCAGACTTTCTAGTTTTTAGGTCTTTTGGTGTGGAAAAATGGATTGCCACTCTAACTGTTTGAAAAGTTGGAAAAGCTCTAATTCGCTGGCAAGGGTGAGTTTTTCATGGAAGACGTTGTTTGTAATTTGAACCGACAATGCAAATCTCAGTGACTGTGCAAATTTGGGCCGGTAATAAATTCGGCTGATAAACGTAGACTCAGTACTGAAACATTATTTATTTGACTAACCTATTTTGCCTCTTTAACATGAATCGAACACACAGACGACCGGGCAAGCTTTGCAAAACTTCATGACAATATAATAATGCGAGTCTTAAATTAAAGTAACACACTTCAACTTATAAACAAGAAAGATGAGGGGTTTTGCCCCTAAAACCTTCAAAGAAGTTTATCAGACAAGAATTCTCAATACACTCGGTCGAATAAAAAACCCTTCATTATCGTTAAGAATCGACAACACGACTATTCATTTTCCCTTGTCAATTACGAGATAAAAACACGCCGTGATGATCGAACGAGAAAACCAAGGCAACTAAAAATTCGCGGTCAAAATAATTGCAGTGTTCGCATCATTCGTTGAAAATATGATTTCCGATAGAAATGAAGAGCAGCTTGCCGTTTTGGAAAGCTTTTTTTCGTATGACGTGGAAAGTTTTTCATTGAAAGAGATAAGCTTATGCACCATGTAACTTAATTCAGGATCTCCGGACCACCCAACAACTGCAGTTGACCGCTACACAAAACACGCACAAACGATTTTTCAGTCTCCGACCGGAGAAATACGAAAAACTATTCAAGACTATCATTTTTTAATGAAAATGACAGGAATGGACCAAGCTCATTTCATTCAGCCCTGCGCGAATACAGCGTGAAAAAACTTCGCGCCGTTCGCGGACTAATCATTAGCGCCAAAGTTGTGTTTTCGCGGGAAAAAAGCTGGTGTCTGAAGGCATGAAAAGAATTCAAAACAGCAGTGAAAGATATAAAATACCACACTCAATGTTAAATATGTTTATAAGCTAATTTTATTAACAGAAATAAAATGAGCTTACCTCAGCACAGTTGACAAATTTTCCTAGTGTTACGTTACAACAAATCCGCTTCGGTAGTCTATTTCACTCACTGAACTTCTTCAATTCCGGTCTTGTGGTATTATAAAAAAACTTCCATCAATGATTTGTTTTGTAATTATGTTGTAACAGCTTCGTCATGATATAAAAAAGGGAAAATTCCTGTACTTGCTGAGCCAAGAGTCCACGTGCAAGGTCCAGTAATGCTCCATGTGCGGGAGAATTGTAGACTATTATCTAAACGGTTTTCGATAGCATTAACACTTCCTGTACAAACATTGTTCTTTAAACCATCGATCCAGATCGCCTGCCAAAGCATTTGTAGTGAGTGTTGAAATTAAACGCTGTCCCGAAATAGTTCCCAAACAGGCAAATCCATCGACGTGCAATACGACGTGTAGAGCCGTATCGCAGGTTAACGCAAATTTGGAGCTTTCGGTCAGTGTGTCAGTTCTGACAGTGTGTCAGTCACAAATCATGAGCACGTTGTGGGTATGTTTGCAACCTTATCGACCAATCGGCGTGTTAACTGTCAATCTGAGTGTCAGTCATGATGGAGTGAAACGCTCTTTTACTCGTGACTGACACACTAAGGTCTAACTTGTTATATTTATCAAAGTCGTTCGCTTCTCGCTTCCGGTTCCGGTCGGACAAAGTCATTTCCTTTTCGCTTCCGGTTCCGTTCTAGGGGACTTGAGGGACGTTGGATGTGAATCACGCCGCCAAACTCAGCTAGTACGAAAGCACTTTAGTGTATTAAACAGAAATGACAACATACAATTTGTCTGTCAACATACGGTCGATTCGATGCAAGCTACGCACTTTTAGTTTATTAAAGAAAAATGACGACAACTTACAATTTGTCTGTCAACATACGGTCGATTCGATGCATTTTTCTTACGCACTTTATAGTTTATTAAACAACAATGACAACTTACAAATCGTCCCACGTACGTATGTTGTGATTCACGCCGCCAAACTCAAAGCTACGTCGCACTTTTAGTTTTATTAAACAACTCACAATTCATGGAAGCGAAATAAACAACTCATCGCGACAAACTGACGCCGTGAATTTTCTATCAAAACATTTCCAGACTTTCTAGTTGTTGGCTTTTTTGGTATGTAAAATAGGATTCCCATTAGAAATCTAGAACTGTTTGAAAAGTCGGAAAGGCTCTCTCCCTGGGAATAGTGAGTTTTCATGGAAGATTTCTGTTTGATCCCACAACGCAAATCTCAGTGACTGCGTAAATTTGGGTCGATAATGAATTAGGCTGATAAACGAAGACTCAGACTATTAGGCCATATGAATCGAACACACAGACGACCGGCCAAACTTTGCAAAACTGCAAGACAACAATATGCGAGTCATAAATTAACACACTTCAGCTTAAGGTTATAAACAAGAAAGATGAGGGGTTTTGCTCCTAAAACCTTCAAAGAAGTTTATTAGACAAGAATTCTCAATGTACTCGGGCGCATAAAAAACCCTTCATTTTTGTCAAGAATCGACAATACGACTTTATTCATTTTTCCCTTGTCAATTACGAGATAGAAACACACCGTGATTGTCCAACGATAAAAGCAAGGCATTTTACAATTCACGGCCAAAATAATTGCAGTGTTCGCATCATTCGCTGAAAATATGATTTCCAATACAAATGAAGAGCAGCTTGACGTTTTGAAAGTTTCTTTTTCGTTTGACGTGGAAAGTTTTTCATTGAAAGAGATTTTGCACCATGTAATTTCTAAATATATGAAGCTAAGTTAGCACAGGATCTCCCACCCACCCTACAACTGCAGTTGACCGCTACACAAAACACGCACAAACGATTTTTCAGTCTCCGCCCGGAGAAATGCGAAAAACTATTCAAGACTGTCATTTTTTTAATACAAAGTACAGGAATAGACCAAGGAACGGGCCATTTAATTTTTTTATGGGGGGGGGGGGGGGGGGGGGGGGGGGGCAATTTCTTCTGAGTATGAATTTTTTTTCCAGCATCACTATTTGCAAGAATTTTTTTACCAAAATAACAAAATAAGTATCTTTTTTTCACGAGCTTTCTGGTGCACGATTTTTTTTCTTACATTTCTTCTGGAGGAATTTTTTTTGGTAAATAAATGTGCGACGTAGCTTTGAGTTTGGCGGCGTGAATCACAACATACGTACGAGGGACGATTTGTATTAAGTTGTCATTGTTGTTTAATAAACTATTAAGTGCGTAAGAAAAATACATCGAATCGACCGTATGTTGACAGACAAATTGTATGTTGTCATTTCTGTTTATTACACTAAAGTGCTTACGTACTAGCTGAGTTTGGCGGCGTGGCTCACAACGAGCGCTTCTCCTAGAACGGGACCGGAAGCGAAAAGGAAATGACTTTGACAGACCGGAACCGGAAGCCCCCCCCCCCCCCCCCCCCCCCCCCCCCCCCCCCCCCCCCCCCCCCCCCATAAAAAAATTAAAATGGCCCGTTCCTTGGTCTATTCCTGTACTTTGTATTAAAAAAATGACAGTCTTGAATAGTTTTTCGCATTTCTCCGGGCGGAGACTGAAAAATCGTTTGTGCGTGTTTTGTGTAGCGGTCAACTGCAGTTGTAGGGTGGGTGGGAGATCCTGTGCTAACTTAGCTTCATATATTTAGAAATTACATGGTGCAAAATCTCTTTCAATGAAAAACTTTCCACGTCAAACGAAAAAGAAACTTTCAAAACGTCAAGCTGCTCTTCATTTGTATTGGAAATCATATTTTCAGCGAATGATGCGAACACTGCAATTATTTTGGCCGTGAATTGTAAAATGCCTTGCTTTTATCGTTGGACAATCACGGTGTGTTTCTATCTCGTAATTGACAAGGGAAAAATGAATAAAGTCGTATTGTCGATTCTTGACAAAAATGAAGGGTTTTTTATGCGCCCGAGTACATTGAGAATTCTTGTCTAATAAACTTCTTTGAAGGTTTTAGGAGCAAAACCCCTCATCTTTCTTGTTTATAACCTTAAGCTGAAGTGTGTTAATTTATGACTCGCATATTGTTGTCTTGCAGTTTTGCAAAGTTTGGCCGGTCGTCTGTGTGTTCGATTCATATGGCCTAATAGTCTGAGTCTTCGTTTATCAGCCTAATTCATTATCGACCCAAATTTACGCAGTCACTGAGATTTGCGTTGTGGGATCAAACAGAAATCTTCCATGAAAACTCACTATTCCCAGGGAGAGAGCCTTTCCGACTTTTCAAACAGTTCTAGATTTCTAATGGGAATCCTATTTTACATACCAAAAAAGCCAACAACTAGAAAGTCTGGAAATGTTTTGATAGAAAATTCACGGCGTCAGTTTGGCGCGATGAGTTGTTTATTTCGCTTCCATGAATTGTGAGTTGTTTAATAAAACTAAAAGTGCGACGTAGCTTTGAGTTTCGCGGCGTGAATCACAACATACGTACGTGGGACGATTTGTAAGTTGTCATTGTTGTTTAATAAACTATAAAGTGCGTAAGAAAAATGCATCGAATCGACCGTATGTTGACAGACAAATTGTAAGTTGTCGTCATTTTTCTTTAATAAACTAAAAGTGAGTAGCTTGCATCGAATCGACCGTATGTTGACAGACAAATTGTATGTTGTCATTTCTGTTTAATACACTAAAGTGCTTACGTACTAGCTGAGTTAAGTCACGCTCCGAGCGCTTCTCCTAGAACGGAACCGGAAGCGAGAAGGAAATGACTTTGTCCGACCAGAACCGGAAGCGAGAAGCGAACGACTTTGATAAAATATAACAAGTGTACTGTACGGGGTTAGACCTTAGTGTGTCAGTCACGAGTAAAAGAGCGTTTCACTCCATCATGACTGACACTCAGATTGACAGTTAACACGCCGATTGGTCGGTAAGGTTGCAAACATACCCACAACGTGCTCATGATTTGTGACTGACACACTGTCAAAACTGACACACTGACCGAAAGCTCCAAATTTGCGTTAACCTGCGATACGGCTCTACACGTCGTTTTGCAGGTCGATGGATTTGCTTGTTTGGGAACTACTTCGGGACAGCTTTTAATTTCAACACCAACTACAAATGCTTTGGCAGACGATCTGGAATCGATGGTTTAAAGAACAATGTTTGTACAGGAAATGTTAATGGTATCGAAAACCGTTTAGATAATAATTGTGTCTACAATTCTCCCGCATAAAAATATGGAGTATTACTGGACCTTGCACGTGGACTCTTGGCTCAGCAAGTACAGAAATTTTCCCTTTTTTATATCACGACGAAGCTGTTACAACATAATTACAAAACAAATCATTGATGGAAGTTTTTTTATAATACCACAAGACCGGAATTGAAGAAGTTCAGTGAGTGAAATAGACTACCGAAGCGGATTTGTTGTAACGTAACACTAGGAAAATTTGTCAACTGTGCTGAGGTAAGCTCATTTTATTTCTGTTAATAAAATTAGCTTATAAACATATTTAACATTGAGTGTGGTATTTTATATCTTTCACTGCTGTTTTGAATTCTTTTCATGCCTTCAGACACCAGCTTTTTTCCCGCGAAAACACAACTTTGGCGCTAATGATTAGTCCGCGAACGGCGCGAAGTTTGTTCACGCTGTATTCGCGCAGGGCTGAATGAAATGAGCTTGGTCTATTCCTGTCATTTTCATTAAAAAATGATAGTCTTGAATAGTTTTTCGTATTTCTCCGGTCGGAGACTGAAAAATCGTTTGTGCGTGTTTTGTGTAGCGGTCAACTGCAGTTGTTGGGTGGTCCGGAGATCCTGAATTAAGTTACATGGTGCATATCTCTTTCAATGAAAAACTTTCCACGTCATACGAAAAAAAGCTTTCCAAAACGGCAAGCTGCTCTTCATTTCTATCGGAAATCATATTTTCAACGAATGATGCGAACACTGCAATTATTTTGACCGCGAATTATAAGTTGCCTTGGTTTTATCGTTCGATCATCACGGTGTGTTTTTATCTCGTAATTGACAAGGGAAAAATGAATAGTCGTGTTGTCGATTCTTAACGATAATGAAGGGTTTTTTATTCGCCCGAGTGTATTGAGAATTCTTGTCTGATAAACTTCTTTGAAGGTTTTAGGGGCAAAACCCCTCATCTTTCTTGTTTATAAGTTGAAGTGTGTTACTTTAATTTAAGACTCTTTTTTTATATTGTCATGAAGTTTTGCAAAGTTTGCCCGGTCGTCTGTGTGTTCGATTCATGTTAAAAAGGCAAAACGGCTTGTTAAGAGTAGGTTCGTCAAATAAATAATGTTTCGGTACTGAGTCTACGTTTATCAGCCGAATTTATTACCGGCCCAAATTTGCACAGTCACTGAGATTTGCATTGTCGGATTAAATTACAAACAGAACGTCTTCCATGAAAAACTGACCCTTGCCAGCGAAAGAGCCTTTCCAACTTTTCAAACAGTTAGAGTGGCAATCCATTTTTACACACCAAAAGACCTAAAAACTAGAAAGTCTGGAAATGTTTTGACAGAATATTGACGGCGTCATTTCGTCGCGATGAGTTGTTCATTTCGCTTGCATCAATTGTGAATTGTCTAAAGCTGAAAGTGCGTATCCTTGATTTTGGCGGCGTGAATATTAAGCAACAAACGTACGTGGGACAATTTGTAAGTTGTCATTGTTGTTAAATAAAACCTGAGTGCTTAGCTAATAAGTTTGGCGGCGTGGATCACAACAAATATTCGGGGGACCATTTGTAAATTGTCGCTGTTGTTTAAACGATCATAAACCGTAAGTGCATAATAAAAAAATTGCATCGAATCGACCGTATGTTGACAGACAAATTCTAAGTTGTCATTACGGTTTAATAAACTAAAAGTACCTAAAAGTGCGTAGCTTGCATCGAATCGACCGTATGTTGACAGAGAAATTGTAAGTTGTCATTTCTGTTTAATACACTAAAAGTGCGTACGTTCTTTGCTTAGTCTTGCGGCGTTATTCACAGCAAACGTACTTGTTAGTTGTCATTGTTGTTTAATAGACTAAAACTGCGTATAGCTTGCATCGAATCGACCGTATATCTACGGACAAATTGTCCACAATATTTAAAGAAAAAGCCATATTTTGGCATTCTTATCGCAACTGAAAGTGAAAATTAACATTACTCGGTTCTTTGTATAAGCCATAGATAACCTGATTACAATGAAAATAATGGAAAAAAAGTGGCCGTATTCGCACACTGCAAGAAAGCCGAAGCTGATAAATGTTTGCATGTGTACAATATTTACAAAATAAAGTTAAGAGTCTTTGCTTGGAAACGACTAAGCCCATATTTTGACTTTTTATTTTCAAAATTTACTCGAAACTGGATCGCAAATTTTCCGCGTGAATTGCGATGGCCGCGCTGTTGTCCAATATTTCTTTTCGTCTGCAGAAATAGATTTTCAACAAAATTGTAATTTAGTTCATTCTCTTTAAACAGGCGTTTATAATCTCGTTAAATGGAGAAATTATTCTCTCTTCATGGTAGAATTTTAATGAAAGGAGGTCACCTTTGTATAATTAAGCTTGATGAACATCGAACGAGCAGCTCGCGTGCTCGGCTCCCATCGATCGCGCCTCGAAGTATGATTTTTGTAAAATGTCTGTCGCTAAAACAAAATTTATGTGGTTAACTTCCGCTTATTGGAAGGATTTAGCAGACATCATTTCTGTTGTAAAGTTTTTTTCACAGAACATACCACAGTTATTTTGTTTTCGCCCTGAATATTTTTTTCCGTAATGGCGGCTGAACATAGAAAATTCTTGTTTGCAAACTTTCTTGACACTTTCAGTTAATAAACTGAAACCATAGCAACATTCGTTTAATAGATGGGAATTTCCTGTTTAATAAACTAAAGTTGCATGTCTAATAAACTAAAGATACCAGATTTTCCACTTAATAAATGAAAAATAGCATGTTTTTAGTATAATAAACTAATTTGCCATGTGAAACCGCTTTAATAGACAGAAAAAACAGGCAATTAGTTTATTAACCTGTCAATTTTGGTGTCCGGAAACATTTTGACTGTCCGGAAACAATCTGACACCTGTTATCTGTAGTGTCAAGTAAATCATGCAGTCAATTGTTACAAGTTAGGTTTTATTTTGTTTAACCTGAATACTGTACATTATTTTATTGCACTTTTCAAATTTAGTATTTATTAAACTCTCAGCTGGTTAATTTCTTATGAAAAATATGTCAGTTGTAACTTGCAGTAATTCAATAAACTCAACAGAGGCAGTAAAATGTTTATCAACTGAAGATCAAAAGTCTCCCACATGTACATGTACTGGTTGTAAATAAACTTTGTTTAAGGAAAGTTCATTTAATATGGAGAGGGGGTACGAAGATGTTGAGGGGCCGGGCCCCTGAAATTTTTGGGGTGTGTGTTGGAGGGGAGGGGGGGGGGGGGGGGGGGGGGGCTCTGAAAAAATGATGAGGTCATGGGGAGAGGGGGCACAGATTTTTTCCTTGATAATAAAATTATGAACAGTGTAATTTATATTTTTCACCTAGAAGGGCTGCCAGTTTCTCCTCAATATTTCAGGATTTTTATCTCTATTGATTTGTCAATAGCGATAACTTCAGCCCTTCTTTTATTAGTGAGGCGGGTGGATGTTAATCTCAGTGGGAAAAAAACTGTACTTTATATAATATTGTTATTCAATTCAAATAATTTGAATATCTGGGAGTCAAGTAAAATGGCTGTCATGCTGACTAGAGGGGCTGTGAAAATTTAATGAAAACATGAAGGGGGCTTTGATTTTTTCAGGTAAATTCGTTATGCTGCATCTTCATGCCCCCCTTCATATTTTATTAATTAAAATGAACTTTCCCTTAATATATTCAATACCAATCCCTACTGACAGTAGTCAAAATATTTGTTAGTCTAAGTGATAGTTGTAGAGATAAAAATAGTCTTGCAATAAAGAAACTTTAATGATTGTAAATTAATCGAGAATCCTTTCCTTGCAGGCCGGTAACCTGCATTATATTATAACTACATTGTCGTCAGCACTGAGATTATAATTAGTGCACCTAACGTTTTCGAACTGCTAGACAGTACATCGTTACTCAATCTCCTATATATGCACGGACATTGTTTTTTTTTTGCTAGTGTTTGGTATAGTCACTAAAATAAAATTATTTTGATTTAACATGAAATGTAAAACCCAACAGTCCACCACACTTACAAAGTGAGGTAAATTTTAGGCTTGATTTCTGCTTCTCATTTGGGTACAGTCTTAGTAACATGCAAGATCCAAAGGCTGATTTATTTGCATTTTATCGCCAAGGATTTGAATTGACGTCTGTTTTTTGATTGGCCGTCAATGAAAAATGTCTATCTAGGTATTTGATCGCTTTTATGAGTGTTGCTGAAAAAAATTTGGATGGTAGTCAAGAAAATGAAAAGTGTTAAAATAGCCTTCAGGAATCTATGGTAACGTTAAAATTCTTGCACTGTATATGTAAATTTCTCTTTCATTGATTATACTTTTTTATTGCCCAGTTGATACCACTGATGATGAGTACATGTATGAGTATGTCTGATCAAAATTATTCATTTCACCCCTACAAAATGGCTGCCACATGAATAAAGGCGCATCTAGCTTGCCAGTAATACAGTTTTTATTTTAGATGTGTCTTGTGACGACTTCCTGTTAAATTATTAATTTTTTCTCTTTGCATATGTTGTGGTTCAATTTTCTTTTGCAGGTCTGAAAATTTTCAAACCAGCAAAAATCAAAAATCAAACTGGTTTAAAAATTTCCAAACCAGTTATTAATAAATAAATAATAATGTTTATTTTCCTTTGTCTCAGATTCATAACCTTAATCTGAGACAATTAAGGAAAGCAAATACCAAACTGGTTTAAAAATTTTCAAACCATGCAGAGAAAAATTAATTTGAACCACAACATATACAGTTTAAAGGAACAAATTAATATTTAAACACACTACCATCAATATTTTTGGTTGCCAACATCAGCACATGCGATAACCACATGCAAGTCATTGTTATGATGGTTATGTTTAAAGAACAATTTTATATTGTACAGTGTAGTTGACAAGTGCTCTGACTAGAGTCTTTATTATACATATGTACACCCTTTAACGTTTGTTGTCAATCCATTTTAATTAGTTATACATGATTGTACAACAATAGAACCTTAAAAGCAGATACATGCATTGTGCAATGTATAATAATTATGTTCAATTTTTGTTGTGTCTGTGTATATGTTCAATTATATGTTCAATGTATGTTTAATAATATGTTCAATGTATCTAGGTTCAATTTTTTTTGGTTTGAAAATTTTCAAACCAGTTTATAATTAATTTTCGTTTTCCTTTGTCTTACGTCATTCATTATAAACTGAGACAAAGGAAAACAAAAATCAAAGTGGTTTGAAAATTTTAAACCAAATAAAAAATTGAACCACAACATAAATATACAATTATAATCATTAAATTAAAGTGATTTTCAGTTCTGTTACTTTGACTTACTTAGATCCACCAAGCATCACTGGCATCTCTGGTAACCGAACGGTGACTGTGGGTGATGTAGTGACTCTGATCTGTACAGCGGATGGCAGGCCAACACCAACTGCAAACAACATCACCTGGACAAGACTTTCTGATAACAGTGTTGTCACCTTTCCTTTGAACATCACTGGTATACAGGATGAAGGAACCTACAGATGTACTGTTGATAATGGAATTGGCAAACCAGTCAGTAGGGATGCCTCCATTACTGTCCAAAGTAAGTTTGCAAAATAATGCAAAAATTACTCATATGATGACAAAAACATACAGACAAACAGCAAGTTTTTGTATGTTTACTTACTTCTCTCACTCGATCTCACCGAAAATTTCTACAAATTTAATGAAAAGTCATGTATCATCGCATTATAATGCAGCGGAACAGTACTGCAAATTTTTATACACAGTTGTGTTCTTTAGAAGGTTTTTTTTACTCTTTGCCCAGTCATATTCAATTAATATTATGTGTGGTTTTCCTGTGGTATCCATTTTTAGTAGTTTTTTTTAACTTGTCTACTCAGGCCAAGCAGTATTACAATGTACACTAGTTTTTCATGGGATAACATTATTACTGGTACTTTTTACATGTAAATGTAATTGCCAAGATTGAAGAAATTTGATCAAATTAAGGAATGAAGACATTGAATTATTTAATAGGAAAGTTTGCCTTTTAATGCCCATCAGAGTGCAACACAAAAATGACTAGTCAAGTGATAATTTGTTCATTTTGCGAACTACATATTATTTTTATGTAATAAGGGAAAAAATAGGCTGTCTTTGGGACATGGGGAGCATGTGTGTACTGCAACCTGCTTTATTTATTGTTGTTGTTTTTTTGCTCACTCCTGTGTCATAAGCTAAATTGTACTAACAATAATCACTGAATGGAATTGGCTGGTAATTTGGCATGTTAAAGGTTAATTAGATAATTTATTTATGTTGTGGTTCAAAGTTTACTTGCTTTGAAAAAATTTCAAACCAGTTTCATTTTTATTTTCCTTTTTATCAGATTCATTACCATGCATAATCTGAGACAAAGGAAAACAAAATTCAGACTGCTTTAATTTTTTTAATCTAAAAAAAACTTTTAACACCAAAGAAAAATTGGATGCACATCATTTATACACATGTTCATTCATACATTAATTTAGCAATAATATTGCAAAGATACATCAAATTCTTATTTTCATAATGGATTGTGATTAGATTTTGACAGCTCCTGAAGGCACTATTTGGGACATTCAAAATACCCGCAAGAAAAAAAT
This sequence comes from Dendrophyllia cribrosa, assembly GCA_024195265.1. Classification (NCBI taxonomy): domain Eukaryota; kingdom Metazoa; phylum Cnidaria; class Anthozoa; order Scleractinia; family Dendrophylliidae; genus Dendrophyllia; species Dendrophyllia cribrosa. The sequence goes on from JAJLRJ010000010.1 coordinate 13,405,439, forward strand.
GGAGTTGTGGTGGGGGTCAATTGTTTCCTTTTATTTGCTTATCTTATTTATATTCTTAGAATTAGAAAGAAGAAAGCTTAATTTGCATATAGTTACATTGTATGTACACTTAATAAGTTCTGAATATTGATTCTGAAAATCCTACAGAGTGATGTAGATACTTTCGTCTGTAATCTGACAAAGTTGACAGTGAGTCTACTCTTGCATGTGGATTCACAGCTGCTATTAAAAATTTAATACACTAAAAAATCCTTACATTATATAGTGTCTTACAGCTGTATGTGCTCTGAGTATTGCAAATAAAAAATCCTAGCAAGTTTGCCGGCCTGTTAAGCACTGAGTTAGCAGCGAATCAAAACTGCTAAACAGAAACCAAATTGCAATATATCATCAAGTATTTTCTCTGCCCAGCTAGCTAGGAATTATATTCAGTGTAATGGAAACACAATGTTATCAGATTATTATGCCCATGATTATACTGTATGTGCCCTTTCTCCTTGTGGAAAATCTAATTAATATGTAAAAATCTACAATGGAAAATTATGGGGGGTACCTGCTGTCTTCTTTTCAAATGAATAAATTCAGCCAATTAAAGAAATAACAGTGTATGACAATGGGGTGTCTGCATGTAAAACCTGGAACACCCCGGAACATTACCAGAACACCCTGGAAAATACCCAGAAACACCCAGAAAAGTCAATTGAAAATAAACGTATTAAAGATTGAAGTGCATTGTATGTAAAAAAAAAAAAAAAAAAAAAGAATCAGAGGTTATTCAGCAAAATATTGTGTGATACATGTAATACTGCTGGGTATTGCTATGAGTACATGTAAGTCTTTGGGGTTTACGTATCTGAAATTTTTTAACAACTTGGGTTTTTCGGAAAAAAATGCAAAAATTTCAAAAAATGGTCTACTGATATGCCTTAAAGATCGTCCCACAAGACAACTAGTTGCAGCAAAAAATTGATTTGGCCTTTGATTGGTTATTTCTTTTACATGTATTTGGTAGCAGCAACTTATTAATAAGTCTCACGAGCAGTACAGATGAAGAGATTGCCTCAACTGCTGATCGCCTGACCAGTTGCTTCAATTGCTGCAACCAGTCACCATGACTAAATGTTAACAAACTAACATGACTGCACCAACTAACATGACTGTATAAAGCACTGCAGAGCTCTACATTGTACTTCTGGACTTGAAGTGGTGCAGTTCCTTTTATCTCAGCAGGTAGTTGTTTTTACGCCTTGGTTTACAAGCATCACTTCTTTTCAGGATACTTTGCTAGCTTTATTGATGAGTAATACATGATAAAAGAAAAGCAGTAAATTGTACATGACTTGTGTAACAACTGCTTACTAGTCTGGTTTTAATCACAATTTTTTATTTATTTTTATTATATTTTATTTATAATTTTTTTATTAGCGGTATTAATTTTTATTTCCAAGTATTTTTTATTTGTTTTTATATAATGGTACTTATTATTTATAAGTAATTTATTTTTATTATAAGTAATTTTTTCCGGTAGGTTCCTAAGGTGTCCAGGTTTGTTTTGGGGTGTTCCGGGGTGTTCTAGGGCCTTCTGGGTTCAACAGACACCTGGACCTGTGTGCGTCATCACATTCCAACACTCATTTTGAGCCTTGTATGCCGTACATGTAGTATACATGTACTTGCCTGGTTGATGAGTTAAAAAAACTTTATGTGAACCTCCATAAATGGTGAAAAGGGTTTGCAAAGGGTTTGTGAACGGTTTGTGAAGGGTTTGAAACCCTCTCAGACCCGGTTTGAAAGGGGCATATCAAACTCCCCAAAAACGCTTTTTTGGATAACACGTGTTTTCCTACGGAGGGTCACATAATAGCATTATACCTATGCAGAAAAGGTTGAATATGCTTGACCAGTGTACTTGTAAGAGTTGAATTTCATTATCCTTTATTACAAAATATTTGCTACTCAAATTTACAATTCCTGATGACTGTTCAACAAGGTGGTAGTCAAGATGTCATGTGATGATGTGATACATGTAAACCTTTTTTTTATTTAATACTAAACCAATTGAAATCAACAGTGTGTGAAACGGACTGCGTATTTTAATACGCAGTCCGTATTAAAAGTTATTTTAAAATAGACTTGTAAATCAAGGGCACTAAATGCATTTAATGTGTAATTCATTACTTTACATGTATGTGCATACATGTATGAATGTTTTAATTACCCTGTAACTCATTTTTAATTTATTTAGTGTTTGTGTGTTATAGTACCTCCTGAATTTGCTTATGTGACCAGTGATCAAGTTATTTGTGAAGGAACCACGGTTACATTGAGTTGTAATGCAACTGGTAAACCAGCACCAAACATCACCTGGACAAGAGTTTTTGATAATGGCACAGAAAGTGCACTACAGCCAGTGGTGGATGGAAAATATGTCATAAACAGTGTCATAAGAAGCTCAAATGGAACATATCGCTGTACAGCTGACAATGGAGTTGATGGTCCAGTTAATCGTACAGTGAGACTGACATTCGGATGTGAGTATTAATTATTTTTGTCCTATACATGTATGTTATTTATTTTTTAAAAACTATTAAAATTTCATTCTTGGACAATGTCAGACAATCGTGATTGATCGATTTTCATTCAAACTATATATTACGCAATCATACAATAGTAAACACTTAATGACTGGTCCTGAGGGAAACAGTGAATTTTGTTTGCCAAGAATCTCTGTTGAGAAAAATTTCGACATTTTAGAGGGAAACAAAATTCACTGTTTCCCAAGGAACCAGTCATTTAATTATAAGTGATTTGTTATATGACAACACAAGGTAGTTTGAAAAATGCACCGAGCATTCGAGGTAAATATCAATCACATCAGTGGGCAACTGAGTGCACTTTTACCCTCTGACGTCAAAAATATTGCCTGCTTTTGCAAAATTAATGTTGCCATGACTCATGGATGTTTGGCGGAAAACAGTTTGTTTGTTAGATGTCATGTGACCATGAATCAACCAATGAACGTGTGTGTTGTACTGAAAAAAACTTCAGCTATAATACACTGTATTAGACAATCAAAATTATTACTAACAACTTTATACATTCAACTTACATTGTATCTTTATTTGAATGGAAATGTGATGCATTTGTAATAAAGGTCTAAAAGGCAACGCAGACAAGTAAACAATGTCAAAAATAATAATTACCGGTAATAATAGTCCTTATTGTTCAAATTTAAAAAAAAAAGATAAAAAACATGTTTTGTTACAAGGTGTTAAAAATAGTAAGTTAAAATTACATCAAAATATATTACATATAAAACTAAGAAACTAAGAGATAATTACTATTATTAAAGCTAAGTTAACTGATGGATAAAAGAGCTTTTAAAATGCATTAAGTATTAATTTTTTGCATGCAACTGGTCATTTCTCTAAGATTGTAATTGAAGGGCCGAGAGCATATCCAGCCTATGTGACTTTTTAGGCCTTTTTTATTTTTTCTTGCTCACAGATTTGTCCATTTTTGGCATGTGAACTAGAAATTAGTTGCAAAACATTGTTCAGAATTTTTTCTGTTTTTTTCCCCGTCGTTTTCGAGAAATACCGTATGCAAAAAAAAAAAAAAAAAATCACAGGCTCCTATTGTATACAATATTGCGGTAAGCTTATGTTTTCACACTGACACGGTTCGATATTTTTTTTAAATTAAACGTAAGGATTTTTGACGAGCGCAAAAAAAATCACTTTCATAATGCCTGAGTGCGAAAAAAAAAGGATGCTGAGCGTGTATTGAACCTGGAGCCGTCCGAGCGCAAATCCCGGACCCAAACTACTAGACCACTGAGGAACACATGCTCAGTTCAGACTAAGTTTTATTATTTAAAGGTAGATAAGCATCAAAACGCGTATCTCGATTTGAAAATCCTTTTAGATCGATTTTAATGTTGCATTAAGACTCCAAATGCAAAACATCTTTCGGCCGGCCAGCAAGAACTCACTTCGAGCTGCCCAAAGCTGTATTTCAAGTGCCCGACCACGCACAGCGGACTCATCTACCACTGTCGCAAAGCACGTCGGGAAATCCTACAACAAAACCGAAATGGAGTTCCCGCCCGAAAATTATTGCAAAATACTATAAGTCTCAAAGCACTTCGGATATCGGGCATTTCGACCATGGCACGGGATGGGAAATGGCCCACAACTCTCAACGCTGCCCCTTTTCTGATCCGAAGTGATTCCAGACTTTCCCGCTGGCTCGTCTTACCCACCAAGGTCCGTTTTTCACCTCGAGCGCTAAATGGCGCTTCAGACACGAGGAAAGACAAGAAACACGACTCGTTTCTTTGAGAAGTGCTAGAGCCTTAAGGATTTCCGGACTTAATGATGTCTTTCAATCACCGGACGGGCCTCATACACGTTGGCTTACACTCTCGCAACAGAGGCGATGTGTTGCCGTAGTGAGCTCACGATAGATAAGCGAGCCAGGCGTGCGTAAATAACGGTATTTTCGTTCAGGTTGTTGGCACTGGTCAGAAGTATTGCAGTCGCGTATTCTCACGGACAAACTGCTTTGAAATGGCTTCGAAATTGCGCTCTGAATGTACAGTCAAAGCACTGGAGGGCCAGAACTCTGCCTTTTTCAGGTGAAATTGGTCAAATTCCTTAGTTAGGGTTAGTGCAAATTCGACAAGGACTTGTGATATTATTCGTTGTACAATAAAATGACTAGTTATTCTGAGCGAGAAAAAATAAAAAAGGCCTAAAAAGTCACATAGGCTGGATATGCTCTCGGCCCTTTAATTAATATGTAATATATATAGATAGGCAGAGCCTAACAGCGTAGCACTATGAACAAGCTTAACTAAGGTGAAACTTAACTAAGGTGAAAGGTCGGAAGCACAAGAATTAAGATTGACGACCGGGCTATTTTTCAATTTTAGCAATTGTCAAAAAACAGTATTACCCGACCGTCTGCACAGTACATTTAGACCGTACAAAAGTTCACAAAAACAACTTTTCTCTCTCTAGAATAACAGGTACGACTAACTTCCGAATAAAATACAGTTTTTGTTTGTCAAAAATTGCCTGAGAAACTGATTTGGAAATCAAAATTGCAAAAATACACAAACATATTTGCATAAGGCGACGCGAGTGAAGACAGAAAATCTAAGTCTTGTTTTGTTTACATAAAATCGCTTTTCAATCTATGTAATGAATGAACAAGCACATAAAAATGGACAACACAATCTTTCGAAAAATTTTATTCAAATCTTCATTAGTTTATGTTTAAAAGTAAAACTCGTTCCATTTATAGCGCATCAAGGCAGAGCTGTCCTCGATGAAATTCAAGATAACAACACGACTTAATTTGAGCACGTTTCATAAACAGGTCTCCAAAAACAAAGAAAAAGTCAATCAAAAATTGATATCAACATAAATTCCCATCGAAAATGTGATTTATTTTAGCTTTAAAGCACTGGACTGCTTGGAAATTCGTTAAAACTCCGCTTCTTCAGTTCTGAAATCCGTAATAAAAACAAGGCATTTCCCCGCATTGCTCCTGCATTGATCATGTTGGTAATATGAAGTTCCTCGAAGCAAGATTTTATCCCTAAAAGCTCTTCTTTTTCCACTAAAGCGGCTTCTGAGTATCCCTTAATTAGTATCCCTGTCTTGAGTAGCAAAGCGTGAAAAAATGCAGGGAAATAACGACTTTACTGCTCCGCCTAACACTGCGAAATATCCAACTTTTTTAATAAGTGTTTACCGAGCTGACGGCTGTGTAGCCGCGTGTGTGGGCGACACACATGTTGCAGACACGCGCCCGCGAAACATTCCGCTAGCCATGACCATGAAAAATGACGGGCTAGGTTCTAATATATATAGTTAGGCTTAGCCTAACAGCGGCGCCCTCTGAAGACCCTCTGAACAAGCTTAACTAAGATGAAACTTAACTAATAGGTGAAAGGTCGGAATATAAATATCCAACTTTTTTAATAAGTGTTTACCGAGCTGACGGCTGTGTAGCCGCGTGTGTGGGCGACACACATGTTGCAGACACGCGCCCGCGAAACATTCCGCTAGCCATGACCATGAAAAATGACGGGCTAGGTTCTAATATATATAGTTAGGCGGCGCCCTCTGAAGACCCTCTGAACAAGCTTAACTAAGATGAAACTTAACTAATAGGTGAAAGGTCGGAAGCACAAGAATTAAGATTAATATTGACGACTGGGCTATTTTTCAATTTTAGCAATTCTCAAAAACAGTATTACCCGACCGTCTGCACCGTACATTTAGACCGTACAAAAGTTCACAAAAACAACTTTTTCTCCGTCTAGAATAACTATTACGACTACTGTTAAAAAATACAGTTGTAGCTTGTCAAAAAATGCCTGAGAAACTGATTTGGAAATCAAAATTGCCAAAAATACACAAACATATTTGCATACGGCCACGCAAGTGAAGTTAGAACTAATAATAAAATTCAAGTCTTGTTTTGTTTTGTTTACATAAAATCGCTTTTCAACCTATGTAATGAATGAACAAACACATAAAAATGGACAACACAATCTTCTTTCGAAAAATTTTATTCAAATCTCCATTAGTTTATGTTGAAAAGCAAAACGCAAAACGCGCATCGAGGCCGAGCCGTGTCTTCGATGAAATTCAAGAAATTAATACAACTGAATTTAAGCTACACGTTTAAAAACAATTCTCCAAAACTAACGAGAACACATTAACAAAAAGTCAATCACAGATTGATATCAAGATAAATTCCCATCGAAAAATGTAATTTGTTTTACCTTTAAGTCCCTCCAGCGACTACTGTGCTTGGAAATTCTTTAAATCTCCGCTTTGGTGCTGAAATCCGTAAAACGAACCCATCTCTCGCATTGCTAAAAACGTATATAGTTCCTCGAAGCAAGATTTTATCCCTGAAAGCTCTTCTTTTTCCACTAAAGCGGCTTCTGAGTATCCCTTAATTAGCATCCCTGTCTTGAGTAGCAAACCATGAAAAAATGCAGGAAAATAACGACTTTAATTTAAACCGTTTTCTCCGCTCAGTAAACACAGCAAAACATCAAAGTGTTTTCCCAGCTGACGTGACATTCGGCCGTGTAACCGCGCGAAAAAAAAGCCTCGCTTTGGTTTCAACATGACGTCGTACGCGCATGTTTTGCGACGTCATACGCGCCCGCGAGCTAGTCCTCCGCTAAGATCCCGGATGTTGTGACACACATGTTTTTGTTGCAGACAGCGCCCGCGAAACATTCCGCTAGCCATGACCATGAAAAATGACGGCATAGGTTCTATGAGTATGGGGCTCCGCTATGAGTATGGGGCTGCGCAGTGGGGCCTTCGGCCCGGCGAGTGCTCCGCTAATAATGTGATTTCATTTACATGGCATAATTGACAAGAGTGGATGGCTAACAGAATCCGATACTTGTTTTAAAATATTCTAATCTTGTCTTTCGAGAATATTATATTATTCACTGATTAGCTTGGCCGTAAATTTCCTTTTAAAGCAGCTAGCGGTCTAAAAAAACATTGTACAGGAGTGAGGTTAGATTTGGAGGCAGCACATACTGATAAAGCAATAAGTTATGCTAGACAAAACTAAAGTTTTTAAGAAAAGGTCTATTTCAGGCTGTTTATATCGCTCTTTACGTAGTGATATCAGAATAAATAGGCATTTATTTATTTTTATTATTTGTAAAATGGTTTGAACCTACAGTAGGAGTATCAGTAGTCTGTGAAGTGTAATCACATATACTATCTGGGTTAGTGTACATGTAGTTCCGAAAAGAACTGTTGTTGTTGACATTGACTGATGTTTCGACAACCTTACTCTGAAGATGACTTCTGCTAAGATTGTCAAAATGTCAGTCAATTGTCAACAACAACAGTTCTGTTTAGAGATACATTGTACCGGTACACTAATGTTCCCAGACGATCACACTTGACAGACTAATTTAAAAAAAGAGTGGTCAACATTTGTAATAATAATAAATCATGATCAGAGTTGCAGGCAATGGAGTTGAAAATGCTAATTGACTTCTGCCCAAAATGACAACCGTGAAAATCACAGTTTATTTTCATGGCGAATGCCATTTTTTTCCAAATTGATAAATACTTAACTCTGCCCTCATTTATGATATACCATTAGATTTTGAAAGCTTAGATTCGTCAGGGTGTATTTCATAAATCATATCAGCATTTATTAAGGAAGTAATTATATATGGCTTTCATAGAAATTATGAGTTTAAAACACAAAAATAAAACCGTTAAATAATGTCATACTATTTTTTTGTGTTTAAGGTATACTCCTAAACTTAAAGCTTATTTTGCAGCTCTCAGAGCATAGATTAATGTGGCACATGTCTTAGACTATAGATGTACTCAGAAAAAAAATTCCAAAAGTTACAGTTAATTAACAAATATTCACCGAAGTGGATGTTAAGCAAGAACATGATTACACTGAAAATGCAAATACACCTATTAAGTAGGCTCAATTTTATGTTACACATGTTCTGTCATACTGTAATGGTCAATGGTGTCAAACAAATGTTTAAGTATATATAAATTACATGTTAATGATTGTCTAATAATTTATTTTAAGTGAAATGGTGAGTTGAACAAAAAAAAAAACATTTATTTTAACTATTACATGTAATTAATGAATATGTGCCATGGATCAAGTTAAAATACTCAGTTAATATACAGGCATTTGTCTGAGAAACTTTCAAACTTTATATTACATATTAACAATAATTATTATAGTAAAATTAAATATTGTCTTATTTGTATTGCATTTCTAGATTTTGCATCTGTTGTCAGAATTGTTAACTCTTCAAACACAGTGAATGAAGATGGTTCTTTTAACATGACTTGTGAGGCATCTGGTGACCCTAAGCCAAATGTTCAATGGATTAAAGTGGATAATGGTCAGCGCATTAATGGAAACATACTGAACTTCACCAACATCAACAGAAATGATGCTGGACAATACAGATGTGAAGCAGACAATGTCTGTGGCAGTAACACTACGGTCCAGACTGTCGAGGTTTACTGTAAGTACTAATTACATACTCTGTATTGTCATTAAGCTACACTATACATTATTAAATTTTGTAACAAAAGTGTAACAATTGCAGTTATGGAGGAGAGAGTAAAAGTTATAAATGGGCACTTTCGACCTCATACCCTACCTTAAGCCTTTTTATTTATTAAAAAAGGTGCCATGATTAAATTCTTTGCATATTAAGTGGTGTGGAAACATTACAAATAGAACCATAAGTAAGGTGTTTTCATTGAGTAAAACAATTAATATACACACGTCATATTCAACTAAAGATGCACAACTGCAAGTTAAATAAGATTTACACATACGATGCTCAAATTTAATTCCTTTTAATTAAGAAATTGATACAGTTGCATTCTAATTACATTGATGTAACTCTATTAATTAGTAAGTTAAAATTCAATTACAACTGTTCAATAACTAAAATGAATCACGTAGCAACTCATTTGTCACAATATTCCAAATTAAAATTAACACAACGTCATCAATAACCTAACTCAGTAATACTTCTGGATATGACAATCAAATTTTCCAAAAACAAACTGACTCCAACTTTATTTATATCAGCCACACACAAATCAGTTCTGATTTTTTGACCAGCTGTAAAGTCCTCTGTTATGCAGTTTTGTCATTATTTATTTGTATTCTATTGAACTTGTCATCCAGTACAGCATTGTACTTCAATGTTGTCACACTTAACGGTGGGGATGGGTTGATTGAGAGGGAAAGGGGAGGTTTTAAAGGGGCTATGTCATGATGCTTTTTATGTTTTTGGTTAAGACTGTGTTACAATTAAAACTGAGGATTTTATTTCAAATACGAAATGCTGTTAAATCAACAAGAAGAACATATACATTGTAAAGTGAAGTTTTGAAAGGAAAAACAAACCATAACCAGTTTTTAGCAAATTTTCCAAAAACATGGGAACTATTTTCAAGTTGCAGTCCATTTCCATCCTGGCCATCTGTAGTCCAAGACACTTATTTATAGTGTCAGTGCACTTGTAAACTTTAAACAAAAATAGGCCATTATTTTTGGTGTTTTTGGCCTTTCAAAGTGACAAAAAAAAAATTGTGACAATTAAAAGTCCCTAATTTAAAATCGCACATTCACATGTCCACAGTTATGTACCTGTTCTCAAGTACTTAAAACAATCTGAATAATTCATTTAAGTTTAACTCTTGTCAAATTGAAGAAGATTCCAAATTCTTTCTATATTCAATTTAACTCTAGCAGAAACAGTTATTAATGTCAATGTGGTTAATTTTATTTGTTCTTTTAATAGTAATAGCCTTCAAAAAAACTTTTAAAGTAAGCAAAGAAAATAAACTTATTCACTAAGTTAAAACAAATCCAACAATGCCAAGTAAAGTTATTGCAGCTACATAGAAATAATATTAATAAAAAGGTAGTTATTTATAACAAATACTATCCTCTCCTGGTTGTCTGATTTTTACTAATAAAAGAACACCATACAATGAAAATTTGCAGTACTTACACATGTACATATAGGGAGCTTTAACCTGTATTAAGGCAATTTAGGGAAGCGAAAGAGATAAAAATTAAAAGTAGTTTCCCATAAAAATAAACTAGGTACGTAACCTTACTTTCTTGATCAAACACCGGGAGTGTTTATTTAAAACTCGACCTCGTGAACCCGACATTTATTTATTATTTATTATTTATTTGAACGTGTTGTTAAAACAAGAAGGGTAATTTTTCATGATCACATTTTACGTTTTCTATTTCATACAGCGGTTTGCACTAACTCGAGACCCATCGCACTTATCACACTTATCACGCAAATATTCGTTATCAGAGGACATGTACGACAATGACCAATTTCTATTAAAACAAATTTTGTTTTTTACTATAACAAAAACGTTTTAATTGGAACCATCATGTTCAATTTGGCCTCAAAATCCAAAGAAATGAACTTCAGTAAAAAAGGGATCGAATGCATTGAAACTTTTGATTTCACAGACAGGAATACAAAGTAATCTTCTCAGTCATTCGTTTATTTACATTTCGTTTCACTTCGTAATGAGCATATTTTTCTCTGTGATAGTGACGCAAGCTTCCTGAATGACGTCTAGCGTTTTGCGTCCTCTTTCGACTGGAATAAGTTTGCCAGGTTACCAAAGTCCTTGTGTCAACAACCATCATCCCAAGTTCTGCTCCGAACGTTTAAGCTTTGACTAGCGTGGATTTTTTTAACAATGGCAATGTAACATTTGATTAGAAACGGCGAAAATTCGCCAAAACTAGACAGAGAAAGGAGCTATCTTGCAAAACAAACTGGCTGAATTTCTTTTTGAAGGCAAAATCATTTCTTTTTTACCCTGCACTAGACGCCGGTGGTATGACCAATGACGTCATGGTTTGTAGTCTTATAAACAGTAGCTCTCGGCCAATGAGCACACAGGAAATCAGTGTTTACAGTTATGGTAAAAAAGAGAATATATCACTTAATAAACTGTAATAAAATATTAACCAGAAATTTAAGTGATGTTCCCTGACCTTGAGACTTTAATTTGTCTGTCTTTTAAGGACGTTCACGCGAATATCTTCTGACATTGATTTTGTTGTAAACCTGTTGCTAGAACTACTCTTGTCAGAAATTCAAAAAAAATTAGGGGGTCACCGGCTTCGTTTCCAAGATCAGATATCTGAATAATGATCCTAATTTTAATAAATTGGTCTTCCTTTCTGGATATGGCCCCAATGTCTGTAAGTCTAAAAATATTGCAAACGAATCTTTCAAATGCAACCTAATATGCCAAATTTTATACGAGTTGGTCTGTTAAGCAAATTTATTCAACTGGTGACGATCCTAAAAGGAAATCTAATCTTTAATATTTACTATTTGTTAAAAAGTTATAACTTTCTCCGTGTCCTTTTCTTTCATCTGCCCGCCTAGAATAGCCTTTGCTAAACACGGGCAGCTAAAATGCAACTGTTTTTTGAAAATAAAGACTTTTTGTTGTTGTTGTTATTGGTACATTTGTTCAGTGTTTATACTGGCTCAAATAACCGAGGTAAACCTGTCATCAATCACAATGAAATAGAATTGGCGGCAAATTCTAAAATCCACGCATAAAATGCCCACGTTTATAAGAGAAGCTGTGACTTGTAGCCCTCGCGTTTTATTTTCTTGTTTTTGATCTGCAAACTCAGGTCTCAAGATTTCAGCGGCTCTTACTTCCGCAGCACCTCAAGAAGTCGAGGCGAAAGCGATTAATTTTACTTCAAATTGCTCTTGGAAAGAAAAGGCTTACTAGACGTGCGTGGTCATGACCGAGAAACCAATTCTGGTTTGAAACTCTTTTGCACGGACATTTCATTGAAGATCGGAGGAAAGAGAACTTCAGAATATCCAGACGTACGTTCGATTACATTGTCCGAGTGGTTGGTCCGGATCTGGCAAAGAAGGACACTAGATTGCGTGAATGTATTCCGGTAAACAAGCAACTGGCTGTGGCATTGTGGCGATTGTTGTTCGTCGTCGTAAGGATTAATGTCTTTCAGGTCTTTGTTTTTTGCCATGACTCGTAATAGATTCAAAACAAACATCGCGAAAACGTGATCGAATGAAACTGTAGCCTGCATAACAGGCGTTATTGGGGCGCTGAAGCGGGTTTTGGGGCACGAGCCCGTAGCGCGAGACACGAGCGCGAAGCGCGAGACACACACGGGGAGGGAAAAGAAAAAATAACGCCTGTAGACACGCTATTGTTCGGTCTCTTCCGCCCACACACACGCCCCCTAAAATTGACAGACAACAATCAGACATTCTCACGGGCATGTAATTACGAACGACCAATCAAATAGTGTTAAAATTATTCGTGGCAAACGTGGCTGAAGGCGCCAAATCTGTTGTTTGCATAAAATTCCGTGGACGTGAGGAGTCGCGACGATGTCGCGCACTCCAACAAAAGTTTATGGTTCAAAGGCTTGTAATTCCTTTTGCAGATTTTGTGGTAATCTTTTTCCAGAAAAAAGTACTACCGTTCCCAGTGTTTTCGATTACTCAAAGACGCGAATTTCAAGGAATGAACACAAGTTATTATAAAAGGTGACAGGGCTAACACAAATCCTGCTCGTCACTAAAAGCATTTTATCCCAGCTTTAGAATAAGTCTATCCCAAGTAAGTGCCTGACAGATTTTAATTTAATTGCGAGGGCAAGTCTGCGGTTAGCATAACTCGCGAGATAGTTTTTCTTCATCACGGCTAAAAGAGTCTAAGATCCAAGTCTTATGCGATAGTCACGGTCTATATTGGAATAGTGGCATCTTGTAATTGTTTTTAGCTCCTCAGAGCTTATTCTGCGTTAAAGTTGACGTGTTTCTCGGAGCTAGGCAATACCTCCATTGTCAGACGAATGGCGTCATTGCATGCATCCGGTTTGAAATATTTGAATCTCCAGCCTGTTAGCTGTTTAGTAATTCTAATGCATGCAAGTGGTTACTTCTGTATATTCTCGCTGTTCGTTCTTTAGATCATCTAAATACGGGAATAACTCGAGAGCTTTCGAAATAGCTTTGTCCAGACCCAACACCTTCTTGGTTCTAACAGCCCGATTTCTAACATCTTGATCTCACATTTCGACAACATGCATCACGTGGTACAAATCAGCCAATTGAAATTTACGTTCGCCAGATGAACGTTTTGGAATAGACCGAACAATAGCGTGTCTACAGGCGTTATTTTTTCTTTTCCCTCCCCGTGCGTGTCTCGCGCTCGTGTCTCGCGCTACGCGCCCCAAAACCCGCTTGAGCGCCCCAATAACGCCTGTTATGCAGGCTAATGAAACTGATGCAATCTCCACACCACGGGTTGTGAAATACTATGCGACCACAAGCGGATATATCTGTCATCTCGACCTTGGTTACCGACCTAAACCATGCCTGATCACAGGGTTAATCGAACTGTTACCTTGGTTAATTGTCTTGGGCGGCATTTACTATGGTATCAGTTGGCGTTTACACTCGCAAAATATTTACCTAGGTAAGTTAACTCCAATACCTCGGTAAAACGCTCAAGTCTAAACACGGCATTAAACGGCAAAGCATATGAAACGTATTGTACATAGGGTATACTGGTTACATGTATACATGGTACACGGAGTGTACTACGGGTACACAGGGTATACAGGGTACACATTCTTTCATGGTAACAATCAATTATACATGTACAATACCGAATTCAAATAAACACCAGTAAATGCCAGGCGCTTTTATTTAAAACTGTACTTTGTTAACCCGGTGTTAATTTGAACGCGGCGTTTATTCTTTATGCATGTAAAGTCAGTTAAATTATGACCAATGATTTTAAGAACCTACCCACCCACCCTTCCCCCCCCCCCCCCCCCAAAAAAAAAAAAAAAACAAACAAACTACGAATTTTTTATTTCAGGCAGTTGTGAAAATGTACCTTAAAGGTGGTTGTTGTACTGCACACTATGCATTTCTACTTGACAGGACTTTGTACGTCAAGTTTTAAACTATTTTTTAGAACTTTTTTATGGCTTCCAATGCAACTGGCCAGGCAACATCACCTCATGATGTGGGAGGAAGCATGTCTTGACAACTCCGCCTTTCACAGTTCTTGCTTTTTGATTGGCCAGTTGAAGGACAAAACCAATATTTTATTAAAATATACCAGGAAGTAGTACAAAAAAACTCATACAAAACTTTGCCGGATTGCAACTGTGTTGAAAAGTCAGCTATCTGTTTAGTTTGTAGAAAAGCGGGTGCATATAACTGGGAGCCATGTGTTGATTGACAACCAGGACCAGAATAAGTTGGAGTTGCACATGGAAATATCAAACATAACAGAGTAGACAAAAATCAGTTCTCGCAAAGGCAAGCACCTAAGAACTATTAAGAGTGAACCATTGTTCTTATAGCATGATGGTGGACCACCACTTCAATCCCCTACTGTCCCCCCATGGCTTTTTCAAAAAGGGCATTGAATACTGACATCTTCAGGCATCAGTGGACAGACAGAGAATTTACTTCGGTCTTTACCTTGCGGAATTAGACCCAGATGAAGGAGACACCATAATTAACTAGCCTTTAGGATGAAATAGCAACGGCTAATGATTTATTAGTTTTGATCTTTGGTGATGTGGAAGCAGAAAACTTTCGAGGTATGACATTAAGTGTCAGAAGACTGGGCATGAAAGTATATGACGGAAAAATATTTTTCGCTTATAAAAAATAATGATGCCGGGTCAACAGAGACTGCAAAACATTGGCCTAAACTCCTGCTTCTTTAGCACCAATTAACAGGAGAAAGATAGATGGTGAGACAGTTTACACATGAACTTCATGAAGATAGCCTGATATTGTGGACAGCTGGTGTTCAAACTGACCTTCCAAAAAACATTAATTCTTCTTCACCAACGGACCCTCAAGGAAGCTCTTAAGCAAGAATAACGTTTTAATCATTTCTGTTATTTTTCTTCATGGGCAACACACTTTTTATATCGTTGTCGTTTGTCAGTTAAAGAGAAACTACAGAAGAAATTCACTGAAGAAATGACGACTTTAGGAGATGAACAAGAAGAAAAGATCTGAAAATTTTCGTATTTTTTTCTCAGTATTTTTGTTTGTTTTTGTTTTTCACGTTGTTTGTGTAAAACTTGTCATCTGGATTAGCAGGGAATAGACTTTTGTTATGAGCCTCAGTGTCATTTCGGCTTTCATGACTTTTCCATTGAAGGGCTCGTATGAAGCGACCAGATAAACCTAATTTCTATTGTAGCGATGAATTGTTCTTCCTGAATGTGGAATCTGTTTCCCAATTGCAACTTACTTCATATTGGGGTTTTGGCTTTCAGTTTTACAAAGGTATGGTTTCATCTTATGATATATCCTAGTACACTCTAGCTGCACTATTTGGGAAGGATTTTTGTTGCACTTATTTATTTGATTTGCTTTTGCATTTTTACCATTCTTTTACACTACAAAGGTTGGAGATAATTACATTTATTAATCCAGCATAAATCATACTAATACTAAATAATATCGATGGTTTTATTCTTGGTAAAGAGACATCTCTTGTTTTAACCCTCTATCACTTTTAATTTACATCTAGAGAAAAAAAATAAACTAGAAGTAAGGTATCTAACAGTCAGACTAATGACTAACCCCTGCAATTCCTGATTAAATAGTAATTACCGATTCAAATTAAATGTGGTGCAGCTACTTTCATTGACAACTATCATTTAAATTTATGTTTATATCATGAGAGCTCTGCACTCAAAACTGATTGAACATTATGTTTAATTCTCAACATTAAAATACATAATTATGCGGGTTTTTTTTTGCAGTTAAACCAGATACTGTTGAATTGTTAACTAACACAACTGAGAACACAGACTGCTCTGATTTGTGGGTGAATTTCACTTGCAATGCATCTGAAACCAATCCAGCAGTTTACAACTTTCTACTTTATAAGAAAGATGGGGGCATCAGTTCCAACAAGAGTGGGACATGGACTGAAATTCTGTCAGTTGGAGGAAAACATATGTACAGTTGCCAGGCACAACACATTGTGGAAAATGTTAATAGCTCAAACATCGTTACCCTGACTGTGAATGGTAAGTTTTGATAAATAAATAAAATTAAGCAATGTACACCTTCCATGCACGTGACTGCGTACATATGTGTAGGTTATTCATTGGCTAAAAAAAGATTAGCTTGGACTGTACTATCACAGCCTACTGGGTGAGTCACAATACTGCCAAAAAGAGAAAATTCTTTAAAGGGAAACCACTTAAAAAATATCTTTTATGTAATTAAACTCTTTTAAAACTCGAAGAGATTACACACTTGTGCGTTGGCAAACCAGTCTCTTAATATTCGTTTTTGGGCTGTTGTTTTTACAATTTCAAAGTTAAGTCTACATTGTAACAAATGCATTTATTTACACTTTACATCCATTGTTTGCTAGAGTTGCCATTATTCCAGAGCCTTTAAACACTCACGTCGCATCGCGTTTTTCCCAGAATCATTTTAACTATTTTGTTTTTGCAGTTCCTGCATCTTTGAAGCAGATACAAAACCAGACTGTTGAGGAAGGAAACAGCGCAGCTTTGTACTGTGATGCATCTGGATATCCTGATCCAACTGTTACTTGGTCAAAAGTTGGTGGTGAAGCGATCATTGAGGGAAACTGGTTAAACTTCACCAACATCAACAGATCTGAAGCTGGACAATACAAGTGCCAAGCAAACAACACTTGTGGAAATGTTTCTGAAATGGCAAGCATTGACGTGCAGTGTAAGAATACCAGTTCAATAATGATTTCATTATTCCTGTTTTGCAAATCTGCCAATAATGCAATTAAAGTACAACAATATTAATGGGAAGTGATACTATAAGAAGAAGCATTTTTAAGCACTTGCACAGATGTTCTGTGAACAAACAAACATTGTCGCTAAATATCACAAGGAAATATTTCATTTAAGCGAAAAAAAAAAGTTTAAGTTTTCTCAGTATTTTCGGAAATGTCAGTACTTGGAGTCAATTCGTACATTTGTTCTATATTGTAAAATTATGACAATTTGGCAACTCATTTAAATTTTTTTCTTTTTTTCATCAACCAGTTCAGCAATATTTAGAACAGACTTAATGATGAGAATAATTTCAGAATAACTTTGATTAGTGGCTAGCCTGACGTACATGTATGTACATACGTTTCATCACTGCCAAGGGACTCTTCAGAGATCTCTCTTGCTTTGCAAACTCAATGAGCATCGCGCTCAAAGTCCCATTCGCAACCAGAATGATGACAGCAATCTCGCCTTATATCGCATTAGGATTCCCGACCGCACTTAATCGTAAAGTAAATTTTCATAATGACAATGGAAGTGTTATTGGCAGGGACGAAACGTATACGTCAGGCTAGCCACTAATCAAAGTCATTCTGAAGTTATTCTCAACACTTCCATTGTCATTATGACTTAATAATGTACCTGTATTAAACACATTAAAATATTTAACAGGTAGCAAACTTCCATTCAAATGTAAGAACATTCTGTGTCTTGGAGATCACAGGGTAGCACAAAATTTTGTGGTTGTTTCTTTGGCAACTTTTTGGTGTTGCAAACACTGAATGACGTAAAAGAATCAACCCACTCCAAAATGCAATAGCTGACAATTATTGGTCTTTTTTTTCTCACGAACAGTAAACAAGTGATTTAAAACCGTTTTTTATATTCTCGTTTTCTGTAGATAAACCTGGAAATGTACATTTAACTGCAAACATTACAAGCAACAAAGCATGTCAAGGAATAAGTGTAGCCTTCACTTGTACATCTGACTCCAACCCAGCAGTTGACACCTATATGCTGTATGAAAATGAGGCCATGATTGGGAATATGGACGGATCAGGAGTATGGAAAGGGCTATTGAACACGTCTGGTCAGGTTATTTACAGATGTGAGGCTAACAATTCAGTAGGGACTGGAGGAAGCAATAATATAACTTTGAATGTTAAAGGTGAGATAATGTGCAGTATTGTGCAGTTAATGTTTCATAAAGTTTCCACTGATTAAGTCATGTTTATAGTGAAAGTACTTAATACTGTAAGGGTGGAGAAGATTTCAAAGCTGTGAAGAACATTGAAGAATTATAACTGTTAGCATCACTACATCCAGTCCACAACAACTGTTACCAATTTGCTTTCGTTTGGAAAGTTTGAATGTTTCAAAAGCCAATTTTTCCCGGATGGTACTCGACATCAGATCCTTTTTATACACACTGTATTATGCATTCTTTTTCCTTAGTTCCAGCATCTGTGAGACCAATACAAAACAAGATTGTCGAGCAAGGTAACAGCACAGCTTTGTACTGTGATGCATCTGGGAATCCTGATCCAACTGTTACCTGGTCAAAAGTTGGTGGTGAAGCGATCATTGAGGGAAACTGGTTAAACTTCACTAACATCACCAAAGCTGAAGCTGGACAATACAAGTGCCAAGCAAACAACACTTGTGGACGTGTTTCTACATTGGCAAGCATTGATGTGCAATGTAAGAACTTTAATTAATTAAATTAAATGTCAGTTAGCTTAACTACTCTTAGTACACCATTGCGCTGATGAAGACGACACATAAATTAGCTATTTATAACCAATCAGAGCCTTAATGAGCGTGAATGATTTTATTTTTTCTTTACCTACTCTTTAGGTTTATCAGAGACTGACGTTTTTGTATTGTGTTAAACAATGATGTTTCATTTTTGGGCTGAATCAAAAGCACTGTCATCTTTTTGTGAATTACCTTAGCTACAAATGCTGATGATTGAAAGTGTAAAGTTTAGACAAACTTCTTATGGATTATCTTAGGTTTTGTTTTCGCAATTGTGAAAACAAAATTACACCCTTGACTATCGAAGCCAGTGGAATTCTCCCTTCTAAAATTGCATTTCTCGAGGTCAAATGAGGACACATTAAAAATCAGCCATCTTGAATCTTCCATTATTCTTGCTCCAAACACAAAAGGTGTTACCTGTTTAAAATACAATGTATGTTCGTATGTAGCTATGCTCCATACACCACTGCCTTGCTAACATTTCCATTGCAACGACACTTGGAATATAGGCTATAATGTGCTTTTATGTGAATTGGTCTGTGATGCATAAGGTTTTTAAGAAATCTAGTCCTCCGAAATCCTTTTTTCCGTGGTTTATCCTTTTGTTCGCGATTTTCAGCCGACTCACAATTATGTTATGTGTGAGGCCTGATTTTTGGTAACGTCATTCGCCAGTTATCCAAAGACGTTTGTATAAAACAAAAGCATCTTAAAACTACCACAATATTTGATTTCTTTAATACATATCATACAGATGTCTTAACCATACAACTATTACGGGAATATAAAGTCAACAAATGTACTTGTTTAACCCTGGGTATGACCCATGCAAAACCAGTCACTTTATCACGTTACATGAATATTATCGGTGTACAAAATTGAATATAATAATAAGGTTTGTATCGCAGAGGTTAGAGGGCTTGGCGTGACATTTGCTGGTTGAACAAGATGATCAGCTGACGACTTGCTAGATAGATGGCAAAGAATACTGAATGTGAATGCATATTTGCTGAAATCTGATTTGGTTTCAGATATAATTGAACTAACTGTAGTTATTTTATTAATAATGATCAGGTTTGTGCCAATGAGGGGAATAGCCCAGTTGACAGTTGTCTGCTTAGTGACCTGGCCATTGTATAGAAGTGAGGCTGGAGTTGACCTTGTTTTAAAGGAAACTTTCCTGCTTTTGAGATGTATATTATGTTCCTATGCTAACCAGTTTTTATTCAGCATGATTTACATATGAAAAGCAGAAAAGTTTGTATCAAAACAACATCAACTCCAGTCTCCCTTACACTTAAAGGCCTGGGTACTAAGCACACAACTGTAAAATGGACTATACATGCATCAAGAGTTCCGTGCTACTGCTCTAAGCGCATGCTCACGTGATGAAAAAGTGAGACCTTGGGTTGTAAAAATTGCTACATCGTGATTGAATTTTTCTTTTCAAGCACAATTTTCATTAAATATTCAAGATCACGAACCGCTGAGCAAATTCCAAATTAAATATACCGAAATATAGCATATTTTACTAGTAGTAATTGGAAATTAGGGGAGTGCGTTCGACAGGGTGGGGTGATGGTACGAGGTGGTGAGGAAGTGGGAGGTGGAGGTGAGGGCCAATAGGCGGTGGTGGTGGGGGCTAGTCAAGGAGTGGCAGTTATTATATTGTCATATTCTCTGGATATTTTCAATTTAGAACTATAAAATCCAAGTCTTGTTTTGTTTACATAAAATCGCTTTTCAACCTATGAAATTAATGAACAAACACATAAAAATGGACAACAAAATCTTCTGTTGAAAAAAATTTTATTCAAATATTCGTAAGTTTATGTTTAAAAGCAAAAATATATAACCTGATTTGGCAATAGCAGTTATTGTAAAATTTGACCGGTACAAAGACTTCCATCTTGTGTACCCATATGCCCAGTCACTGCTTCAGCTCAATTATCAATTATCAGTTGGCTTCCATTAAAGACAGCAGCTTCCTCTTGCACTTGCATGGGCAATAACAATTCGCAAAAGTCAAGGACTTACCTTACCTAAGGCATGGGTAGATAACCTGAGAAAAGAAGAAGATAAGAGCCAAAAAACTTGAAGTAGGGGAAAATTAAACTAAGAGTAAATTACCTTTAACACATGTTTGTCCTACTTACGTAATTGACAAATTATATTATTGCAAGTCTTATGATAATTATTAATTGGGGGAAGTACATACATTCCCCTAGCTGTAAAACCATGTCTAAACACTTTGGTTGGATTATAACAGAACTTATGATGGTGTTTAGTGTTATGAAATCTATTGTGCTAATGCCATTCGGTCAAGTCTGTCTTTCTCAGTCAGTCGATACCGCAAAGTATGTGATGATTTTAAACTTGTTAACCGCTCATAGGTCATTGGCTCAATAACATATGATGATAATGTTTTATTCCTGCTAAGAGCTACATACGAGACTCCTGGAGTTTTACATTGGTCGAGTCCCACAAGTCTGAGCGCAGAGAGAAGTTGAATCTCCTAAGAAAAGCAGCTGAATAGACCAATTCCGATATATTAAAATTCATACTTGGCTCCGAGGCTAAGGGGAATAAAACAAAAGAAATCACATCGAGGTTCAGGTATGAATAATTTATTTCTTTTGTTTTATTCCCCTAAGCCTCGGAGCCAAGTATGAATTTTAATATATCGGAATTGGTCTATTGACACATCACAACTCGCTATCGTAGTCGGGGCGAATCGCAGTGTGTTTCCTAGAAAACACACCACTGCACAGTTTTCTGATACAGTAAGTAGCTTTAGTCATATTTTCAAGGGGAAGTTCGAATAAATCTACAAAACTTCACTTACCTTGGGGAAAACTGCGAAAAACAGCTAAGGCAGAAGAAAACACGAAGGACAGCACGAATTATAACAAAAACAGAAAAACATGGTCGTCGTCGAAAGTAATTTCACTGCACTTGTAAATACCAGTTCCCGGCGGCCGACATGAGATCGAGGCCATTTGTGGCAGCCAGCCAGCCAGCCAGTCCAAGATGGCGTCCAAACCCTGAAATCATACGGCATCGCGATTGATACCCGCGGGAAAAAGGACTGAAATAGTATGCGTCCTCCTTCGTCGAACGCAATAATACCCGTGCCCACTTTTTCATCACGTGAGCATGCGTAGTTTAGAACTCTTGATGCGTGTATTGGAGTTGGTGTGACGAGTGCTGGCTACAACCGTGGACGAAATAGCTTGGGACACTTAAGAAAATGCTACATGATGACAATTTTTTTCGAAGAGAGAAACTATCGTTACATTTCCTGGTCCCCCCCCCTCCCCCTCCCCCTCCCCCTCCCCAATACAAAGTTGAGACATTGTGGGTCGGTTATATGCATAAAACTCAACATTGTATTGGGGGTGGGGAGGGGGAGGTAACGACAAAGGCAATTTGTGGGAGAAAAGGTTAAGTGTCCCAAGACTTCTGACCAAGATTGTAGATGACCAGCGAGTCACTTCCTTGTTCTTTCTTGCCATACGTTTTTGTGTTTAACGATTACTACTTCTTTTAATAATAATCTTTTATTAGGAAACTTTCAATCACAATTTTGTGGTTTTCAGAAAGGTCCTAACTAAGATTAAACAACAGCAACAAAAAAACACGACAAAATAACATATACCTACACTGTAAATGTCAAAAGATATTATATATGTAGACACAAGGGGCAATACTTCTGCAATCAGAAATTTAATGAGGTTCTCGGCAGATTTCATTTGAGCAGTTTGAGGTAGATGACATATGATTGACTGATGCTGTGTTCACACTAGGGCGAAACATGTTTAGTCTGATAATGAATGAAACATGTTTCACTGTGAAATTTGTTCACATCAGGCGGTACGTTGCGCGAGTCATGATCGAAACATGTTTATTCTGAGCATGATTGAAACGACTTCACGATGTAGTTTCGATTTAAGCCAGACGAAACACGTTAGCGCAAATGGGCTTGCGAAGTGACATTAAACGACAATTAATGCAACAGTGAGTTTAAGCTCTATTTTATTTCGGTTCATGTGTAATTATAAAGATTTTATGCGAGCTTTATTATAATATGCTTGTTTTGTAAAACAGCATAAATTATAGGAGCAGGCGTGAAACGTGTTTTGAAAATAACAACAAATGTGAACAATGAAATTGCAAACATGTTTACGGGAAACATGTTTCGTTGAAATATGTTTACTCAAAACATGTTCTGGTGCTGATTTGAACACAGCATGAATTAGAGTACATTAGCTGCAATAAAGACAGCATCATTCGATGATGAAAGTAATAGAAAATTCGTCTCTGGTTGCTACTAGTAGCAGTCAAAGAATCCGTTATTAACTAAACATGTTAAAATATGACAGCTTGAATTCATCGAGATGCAGAAAACAGTCAGACCGTTTAGAGAAACGGTTTTTAAGAAACATTGATATTAGTTTTCTGGGGCGCTTTCCATTCGACCAAAAATTCCGGTTTCAAATTCCGGGTATTCCGTGTGGCGAATGGAACAGTATTTTCCGGTTGGTTGTTCCAGACCATCACGTTTCAAGTTTCGCGCGAAAATACAAAATAAACCAAAGCAAAACTGACAAATGGCGGACTCGTTGCCTCTTTTACTTGCTTTGAAGTTGTTGGACGACCCTGAAGTTAAAACGAACGATATTTTAAGCGAGAACGATGATATTATGTTTTTCAGTGCAGCTAGCTGTTAATCGTGCGAAGGAATATTTTTAAAAATCAAGTCGGCGACTACTTTCTCGTGACTTATTACATTCGTTTAATACATAAGCTTATAAGCATTTCTGTGCTACTTACCAGTCCTAGTTGTGGCCATATTTTCTGCTGTTGTACTAGCTATGTTACGTGAGCAATCATGCTCGAGTAAGAGCTGTAAGCTTTCGGTGAAAAACAAACACGCCGTGATATTGAGACGCCATCTTGATTCCGGCTCGGAGAAACTGGGCCGAGCAGGAATGGTCGAATGGAACGGTATTTTCCGGTTGTTCCGATTTTCCGGAATTTTAGGACAACCTCGCGAGGTTGTCCTAAAATTCCGGAATTTTATTCCGGGAAATTTACGTTCCATTCGCTTCCCAACCCGGAATTTCCGGAATTTTGGGTTGAATGGAAAGCGCCCCTGGTTTAGTATGCTTGAATATTGTCATAATCGGCCATTTTCATGATGGCGTCATTTACTGACAGCAACCACAATCTTTGAGTTTTTTGTTTTGTGATGTTTAATTAGGGCTATTGTTATTTACGCCAGGTCTACTGGGATAACAATATTTAAATGAGAAGGGAAAAACGAAATGAATTCTGGAAGTTGTAGTAAAGTAACACCATCGTGAAAATCGCCTATTTCTGTAACATTAATTTCATATCAGTTTTTCTTCCTTGATAAATTAGTTGCTGTTGAGAATGCATCCATACAAAGAGTAGTTTCATATTACCAAGTCATAATGTCTTAATGTAACTGTCTTTGTGGTGTTGTAAACCCTTACCCTAATTATTTTAAGAGTACTTGTAGTACTTTCAAGATTACTAGATGACAAACTATATATCTATAGAAAGCTTTATAAATGCAATGTAAGACAAAAGTATAGTTTTAGCGACATTTTCTTTTACGAACAGCCTGGAGCCAATAAAACGCCGAGTAACCGAGGGTTGTTTAATTGAATGCCTCGGCAAGAGTGTTCTTGGATCAATCAACATAACCATGTCAGGCTTTTTCGATATTCGTACTGGTTAGTAAGTTTTTGCGTCTAAAGTTGGAGAAACTGAAAACATGGAGACGTGTTGCATGAATGGTCGCCACGGGAAAAATATTTTAAATATCAAAATTTCCTGACGCGGTTTTTTGGTTGATTCCTTGGGAATAACACCGTGCAGCTATTTTGCCCTAACCACGACATTAAGTTATAAAAGTGAATGCACAGTTACAGAAACAAAACGTGACTGAACGTTATTGTAAATTCCGAGGCACGAATTATTATGCATAATAATTCGTATTATGGTTCTTTTCTTTTTGCAGATAAACCTGAAAATGTACATTTAAATGTAAACATTACGAAAAACAAAACTTGTGCGGGAATGAAGGTAAACTTCACGTGTACATCTGACGCCAACCCGGCAGTTGACAACTATAAGCTGTATGAAAACAATGGAATGAATGGGGATATTGACAGATCAGGTGTGTGGATAATGGCATTGAACACGCCTGGTCAGGTTATTTACAGATGTGAGGCTAACAACTCAGTTGGCACCGGAAGAAGCGGTGATACTAATTTGGCTGTTGAAGGTGAGGTTCTCTGAAGTGTTTTTTTTTTTTAATGTCAGCTTTAGTTCTTAAAGTTCGTCAGGAACTTCTGTGTGCATGAGTATATATAAACTGTGTTTTTCGTTTTACTAAACATGATAAAATAGTGTTGCACAATGGATGATATTCGGTACCTTTTTATTTGGGAGCTAAAAGTGTGATTTCCATATCATCGCTGCGATCGTAGATCGCTGAAGAAAATAGTTCAGCGATCATATGGAAACCACTTTACAGCGGTTGCAGCGATCGCAGCAACAATAGCCTGCGAGCAAGCTCTCGGGCTCGGGTTCGGGGTTTCAGGTTTGGGGGAGGGCTTTCCCTCCTCCACCCGCCTCCCCCCTCCCCCAAACCCGAGCCCGAGAACTTGCTCGCAAGCTACAGCAACAATTATAAGCGATTGTAGCAATCATAACGATCATATGGAAACCGGTCAACGCAACGCCCATCTTTTTTGCAGCAATCGCAGCGAAAGCGAAACAAAACAAGAGGTTTAATGAGCGAAAGCAATGCCTTTGCATGTGCGCGTTTTAACTTTTGGTACACTTCTTTGCCGTTACCTACAAAACAACAATGTCAAAGGATCCATGGTTTAACTGAACGCTCGTTCGCTTCCCAAAATACACCTGCTTTACCTTTTGACTCGCAGGAACACAGTATGTTGTGTATAGGAATATGTCTGATGTATTAACCATTTACACTCTGTTTTAGTTCCAGTATCTGTGGAGCGAGCAAACATCGACAAAAATGTCACAGAAGATGGCAATGTGGAACTATCCTGCAACGCTTCTGCAGGGGCTCTGTCTCCAACTATTACCTGGTCAAAATTTGGTGCTGATGTGATCATTAAAGAAAACTTGTTAAACTTCACTAACATCAACAAGTCTGAAGCTGGTCAATATAAGTGCCTTGCAATCAACACTTGTGGAAATAAATCAAGAGTGGCAAACATTAATGTGCAGTGTAAGAGCACCTTTTTTTAAGCAGTCACTCAGGACCTTTATTGAAATATTATATGGCTAAGGCTTAAAATCGAAGATGCACAATAAAGACTGGTAATAACCTGTCAATCAACGACGAATAGTTCAATATATCTAAACTGTTGGTGGATGAAATCTTGAAGTCTGCCTTTTACAAAAGCTCAAATCAAGCAAAATATATTATCTGACAATGTGTTATATTTTTGTCACCCAAAGAAATACTTTGGTTCGCAGTTTTAGTTAAGTAACTATCCATCTCTCTTCAGATATAACTACACTTACAAATTTATATTTTTGAAATTCAGTGAAATGTTCCATTCGCTTAATTTTATGTTATCGATAATGAGATGGACAATTTAAAAAATGATGACCAGTGAATTACTTAATTCCTTCACTCAAGATAATTAGACTCTTTCTTAAAATAATATTTTGTTTTTAACGATTGATACGTTATATAATACTGTCAGTGTCATGCATATGACACAAGGCGCAATTTTTCTTTCTCCAATCAGCGGTAAAATGAGGCCTTTGGCTGATTCCATATCAGTTAGCTTACATCTGATCGGCTTAGTTAGAATACAGGAGCTGCAACACGGATACATCATCTTCGTAATGAAAGGCGTTCCCTGGCTGTTGCTAGTAGAAGTCGAGAGAATCGCTTTGTTTATTAACTGCAGATGTTTAAATTATGAAAAAATAAATTCAGATGCAGTCCAGTTCCATTAGAGAATCAGTATTTGAGAAATTGTAATAGGACTTTGCTGTGTCAAATTTTGTCACAATTGCTGTAATTGAATTTCATAACGTGTTTCTTTCCTTAGCAAATTACTTGTTGTTGAGTTTGCTTACCACGACTTGTCCATAAAAAGGAAACATTTTAGATTACTTAGTAATACTGCTTTTGTGGTATTGTTAACCCCTTGTCCTGCAGTCTTTATTACTTTTAGCTGGCTGATCCTTCATTTTCAATCACACTTATACGTTTATGTGTTCGGTTGTTTTCAATTCTTGCAACTGTGATTAAAGGAAGTGTCCACTTTATAAGCTGTGTTTCTTTGTTTGTCTTTCCTATTTTTCATGGATTCAACAAAAGGTGCATCAGAAAAAAATGGGGGTACCTTTTACAAAAATCAAGATTCATAAACATGATACTAAGATAAATACAATATTGATCCAGAAATAATTACATTAGTATATTTGTTTGCTGGAACAGGCGAAAGGTTCTTTTTCCGGAAACCAATAATTGTTAATTTTGTTAGACATCTTGTTTATATTAAATTAAAACTATATTGTTTCAATGTCTTCAAACCACCATTGTCAGTTAAAAATGTTTTTATGTGTAAATTCACACAGATATAAAAAAGCTTGGTGCAACTGTAATAACGTGTATAATGAAAGTAAAAAAAAAAACTTTTGTGGAGCTTAAATATATCGATATCTACAATCATAAGGTTATCTCTATTTGTAAAATTCACGTTATGGCACAACATGTTACTATTTGTTATTTTACGTACTTTAACATCGCTTAAATCTCCTTGTCATTCATTTTCTTATTGCTTCCTTTTTCAGTTCGTCCATCAGCTACAGGCATTGGTCAGAATATTACTGTGGACATTGGAAAATCGAGATCTTTTGGTTGCCCCGTTGATGGAAACCCTGAACCTACTATTACTTGGTATAACGGTAGCGGGACGGTAATCTACAGTGGAAAAACGTTAAATTTTCCGTCGACGAAGTTAAGTGACACTGGATGTTATACCTGCTCTGCCAAGAACTTTTTGGGAACACACAATGTCACTCATTGCCTGGTGGTTGGTAAGTTTTACAGTTACAGTTCTTGTCTGTGTTCTGTATATCAATGTTTCAGACACCACAAAGATGTTTGATACTTGTGTTTATGCCCTTCGTTTCAAAGGGTTTTTAATAGGTGATTTCTCTCTAGTCTGGAAAACAAGACGAGACATTTATTATCATAATTAGCGGCATGTACAATTTCTTGGCACGCAGTTAGCAAAAAAGACGCTAGTCGAGTTGTGCCAAATTAATTCTATTACAAATCAGATATTACAGGTAATAAGTAAAAAGCAAAGAAAAGAAAAGAATAAATATGTGTAATAAATTCAAAGCAAGAAAATCTGTTTAATGCAAACTGTAAAAGAAGCTAAGGTTTAGGATTTCGTGATTTTATTTCTCATATAGATGGTTTTCACTCACGTGACCTTCAGTCCTGTGGGACTCAAATGACAAAGTCCATGGTGGCCATGTTGGTGCACATAACAAAAGAAGTTCATTAAAATTCTTTTGTAGGTGTGCACCAACATGGCCGCCGTGACGTAACGTGAAAACCACCTATTATCATGGTAGTGTCAAGGTAATCATCTTTGTCTTTTAATATTTCAAAGAGCACACTGATTAATTTTCGTTTAAACACATATTTAGACATATCTCTCATTCTACCTGGTATCTCATTCCATAATTTAGCGCCAGAAAGTTCTCTAAAAAATATTTGGCTTGAAGAATGATCTATTCGTCCTCTCTATAATTAAATGAATGGGGTTAGTTTCTAGAGAAACTGTCCTTTCATTCACAACGCGGACAAAATAACAGGACCCAAACGATCTATTAAAATCACTGATCGTTTTACATGCACCTCCGTAAATGTTATCTACTGCATTACATGTACTTTTTGCAAAAAGATATACATTGGCGAAACAGGGAGGAGACTGGGCGACCGTTTTCGTGAACATCTCCGAGACGTTGAAAAAAATGACAAAGACGCATCCAAACCAGTCGCGCGCCATTTTAATCTTACTAACCATTCTAAACAACACATGACAATCTGCGGCCTTTCCCTACACCAGGGTAACACAGAAAGCCGTAAAAACCTAGAACAAAAAATCATCTTTCAAATCGGCACTCTCAAACCCCACGGAATCAACGAACGCTTTTCATTCAACTAATCTACATTTGTTTTTCACGTCACCAAATTTCCACCAATAGCGTAGCTCCACCGCTTACTATATAAAACCACACACTACCCACAATTCCTTGATTCGCTCCGACGAAGGGCTAGCGCTCGAAACGTCAGCTATTTGAATCTTTTTACGGTGGTCAATTTACCTTATCGACTCAGTCGATAAAACTAAATTCTCTCTATAATTAAATTGGATATGTATGCATTAATTCGAAATTTCGTTTTGTTTACAATTGATAATTTTACATTGTTCTGTATGTGTTCATGCAAAAGCGGAGTTTGAAAAATGTCATTATTTTAATTTAAAGAAGTCAGGTCATTTAAATCCTTCAAAGTCACCATCTTCAAAATAGAGTTTACATAACAATTATCCCGATAATTCAAATACCATTTTACGACAACAAAAACCGTTTCAAGCTCTAAAAAAATGTCATTCTTGCAACTGAGCGACGGATTCTTTTGGGATTTTTTCACACATAAGCTAGAGTGATCACGGTAAGGTAAATCATATCTTTGATTGTGGATTAACGAAATGGACAAATTCGGCTAAAGGCGCTGTTACACTAGGCAATATTTCGTGCAACTTGACTCGCAACAACTAGCGTTGCGATGCTGCGAGACAAGTTGCCTGGAGGGTGTTACAGTGGGCAATGTTTCTTGCAATTTGTCTCGCTCGACGGTGAAAGGAGCAATTTCATTGGCTAAAGTCACAAAACGTTGCGACACAAGTTGCAGGAAACATGTTACACTACGCATCGCTTGAAAAATTCGTTGCGGCGTGGCGAGAATCGTTGCGAAAAGTAGAACCGACTTCTACTTCTCGCAACGATTGCGGCAACAAAAAAATCGCGAGAAATGTTTGTTGCGGGGTATGTTACACTGGGCAAATTTTCATGCAACTTGTGTCGCAACAAAATTGCGAGACAAGTTGCACGAAACATTGCCTAGTGTAACAGCGCCTTAACGCGCTGTTGTACCCAATGCAAACCTTCTGGGAATAACATCCTTTGTTCACAATATTTCCATATAATTTCCATGTCAATGCTTCATTGATATGGAAATATGACGAACAAAGAGTTCTAATCCCAAAAGGTTTAAATTGGGTCTAACAATGTGTTAGCCGAATTTGTCTATTGTTTCCTTTGAAAGTTTATTCGTAAAGTCAATAGGCCGGTTCTCACTAGGGCTCTCAAGTGCACTTGAAATGCACTTGGTACGTACTTGTAGTGCGAACTCCTTTCTGAGAGCGTTTTCTAAGTCTGACTTACGTTTCAATAGAAGCACTCATCTGATTTATAAAATTAATATCAGCTGAATGTAATTAAAAAGTTAAATAATTTGCAGTAGTCGTTTTCTATAAGCTCCGTATTTCCTTTCTTTTTTATCAAAAACGTCTGTTTGAATGGCACGTGCTGTTGATTTGTGCGGAATCACCCAAGTGTACCGCACTTTTTGGTTTCTTTGTTGCCCTGGCGATATGCGTAAAACAAAAGGATACCAAGTGCACTTCAAAGTAAGGTCTACCCCTTACTTGGGAGCGCACTTGACCAATGACAGTACAGCCGTGCAGCCGTGCAGCTAAAAGCACGTGAGCACGTAACTTTGAATTCCAGAGGGAACGAGCTCCCTGCGTTTTGGTTTAGGGTTCTGGAGTCACGGGCGACTTCAAAAAGACTCTCAAGCAGGATCTCAAGTTTTTTTTTTTAGCGGTTGTATTGGAAGGCTATTTCAAACCGACTTAGGGTAAAAAATTGTACGTTGAGAAAAAAAAAACGTTTGTTGTCTAATTCTCAGGCTTAGCCAATCAAAAACACTACAGCCATGCGCGCATTCAATACTCATGAGATAAAAAAACATGTTTTTAAGACGAGCACGAAACATTTTCCAAAAATTAACAAAAAGTGAGCTTAGTGACAGTAATAGTATTACACCAGGCTCAGAGACGATGTTTTGCTGAATTAAGGTGGTGGGGGACAGGTTCCACTCATCACTATCCATTTATGAAAAGAGTATGCACGAAGTGCGACGGCTGATACCGAAAATGCGCGAAATATTCACGAACAGGCTCTGTAATGTTTCTGCATCAATAATTCACGTGCAAAGCGCTGTCTGAATTGAGCGTTTTCACTTGACGTCATAGTCGCCATATTGGTGTTCCCGTACAAAAGAATTTTAATTAACTTCTTTTGTTAGGAACACCAACATGGCTGCCATGGCCTTTGTCATTTGAGTCCCACGGGACTGAAGGTCACGTGAGTGAAAACGCTCTATACACTATTTTTTAATGCATTGTTCTTTCTGCATGAAGTGTTAACAATAGCCCGTGGATTAAAATTAGCAAAATATATTTTTTGCATTCGTGTTTGCTCGGGAAGCCTTCTGAAGCGTAAAAACAAGCAATTTTGTGTCCAGGAATTCAGCGCAGATAGAGAATTTCATGAGTTGAAACTGCAGCGAGGTAAACTAGGTGTATTGTAGATTGTCATATCTGACTCAAAATTTGTAATTAGGCTTTCAAAGGGAAGATATGAGGCTTCAAATTCTAACATGGATAATTTTACTCCTTTAAAAGCTAATAATTTTTAATTAAAGTTGAAATCAAAAAATCGGAGTCAGATATGACACAATAGACGTTTTGACGGATCAGTGTGTGGTGAAATCAACTTGCTTTGTGTTCTTCACAAGGAGCAAACTTGGACACAAAACCACGTTTTAAAAAAATAACTTAATTAGTGGCTTACAGCATTGCCGCAAAGCGCGATCCCTTTAATAAAAAACAATCCTTTTGCACTTCCATTATTTGCCAATATCTTTGTTAAATTTTAGCGAAATTGGCTATGAAACGTTCACGATATAATGTTTTTCAAAGTGACACCTCTGCTAAAATTTTTTCTATGAATTAATGACCAGGTATCCCCCGCGACCTTAAGTTCAAATAAAACTTGATTTGATAAGAAAAATTATTTTACTATAGATTATACTAAGCGTTTTATGAACATCGTACTTTGGTCCTGAAACTTTGTTTCTCACGCCAATCAACTGCATACCAAGTGCTCACAAGTAATTTGCATCTAAACACGCACGCTTTGCGCATTCATGCCTGAAAATCTATTGTCTCGTCTTTCCAAAATACACCTCAAGTTCAAGTGCACTTCAAGTGCACTTTGGACCCTAGTGTGAACCGGCCTAATATATTTGTAAAAAAAAAGCCGTTTGCAAATTCGGTCACTTGTGCAGTTTGAATGTGTAGTTCTTTGCGAAAAAAAAAAACGTTTTGCATTTTGATAAACTGTTTGTTAGTCAGTTCTGTCTTCTTTTCCGTAAGTTTGTTCACTCGCTGTATTTTCGCTCCTCTGTAAGTTCAGGTAGAAACAAGACCGATTAGCATTATGTAAATTGCAGACGTGTACTGTTTTGTAAAGCTCAGTGCGGTATTTTGAACTTAAACTTCAGTTTTTGGGTTATTCATGATACTCGGCTACCATATTTTATTCCAAAATTAGTGACTGATAATAATCATTTTTGAACGAGAAGAACTTTTTTTTTCAATTTTATGTCTTGTGCCTATTAACTGTGCAATTGGTTGTTAATACACAGATGTATCACCTGTGTGGGCGGGTCATTCCAATATAGAAAGTTCGAGAAGGACATGAAGGACATAAAAGGAAAAAATAAACAGGGAGGGGTCCTTTTATTTCACAGCGATCCATAAAATACCACCAAACTCATTCCCTTCTTAAAAAAGAAACCGTTCCTAGGTAATCTACATGTACAAGGTACATTGAAAATGCTGTGAAGTGATGTTTATCTTGAAAAAAAATTGTGCAGAGGGTTTTACCCGCAGCGCAAAACAAATTGCTGCAAAGCTGAACATTCCACTCCCCCCTTCCCCAACGTACATGCTGATAGCTAAGTGTTTTTATTTTTGCCTTTTTTTTTGCTTGTTAATTATATAAGAACTGGTATCATCAACGGCAACATCACCAACCGCAACATCACCAACCGCAACATCACCAACCGCAACATCACCAACCACAGCATCACCAACTACTCCAAAAGGTAAGAGTTTTGTTGTTGCACTTTTGAAAATACCGTCTTTTGAAAACACCGTCGTGTTGTTTCCTTAGACAAGAAACTTTACTCCACACTGTCTCTCTCCACCCAGGTGTATAAATGGGTACCGGCGACAAAATGCTGGGGGTAACCCTGCGATGGACTAGCATCCCATCCAGGGGGGAGTAGCAATATTCTTAGTCGCTTCATGCTACAGAAACCGGGTTAAGCTCCGGCCGTGTGGGCCATTGGCTCGTGTGCGACTTTACTTTTTTTTACTTTTGAAGTGCCTATCACCCCTAGAAAGTTATTTTCAGAATCAACTCTATGTACATTGACTAGTTGAATGGTCAAATATTTCTTGTTTTGAACGTCGCGTTTGTGAGTTATAGAGATTTGAATTTAAAAAATGCTAATTAGATGACGTCAACCCGGGAATTTTCCATTATTTCTACGCCAGTTTGCAATGCACAGTTTACAGCTTGAGGGTAATTAATTTGATAAATACTAAAAATAAACTGTGGATAGTCAATTTATTCGTAAAAAATATTACTTGAAGGTGTAAACAAGTAGTTGTATAATAAATGATTCCCGGGTTGACGTCATCTAATTAGCATTTTGTAAATTGAAATCTCTATAACTCACTAACACGACATCCAAAACAAGAAATATTTTACCATTCAACTATTCAATGTACGTAGAGGTGATTCTGAAAATAACTTTCTAGGGGTGATAGGCACTTTAATTACTATGAACAAGATGAAAACATTTCGAAATGTTTTTCCACACGGCTATTTCATTCTCATGTGGTTAAACCACGTAGTCTAAAATATTTGTGTAACCTGCTAATTGAAGGTTGATAACAACTCAACTAATTGACCTTGAAATATGTATTTAGATCATCCCTCTGTAAATTAACCACCGTCTCAAAGAGACACTGACCTGTCGAAATAACAAAATTGTTTACTTTCTTGTTATATCGTCAAATGCCACCAAATATACATTCAACTGAATTGGATTAAAGGATTCTATAAAGCAAAACAGAAGCAGTAGTTTGTAGAAAAAGTGCAGGGTTACAAGGGTTGAAGTGAATCACAGTTCATCAATTTTGATTTTGTAACAGGCGGTCAAGAAATCAAAGTTTCCATTCTGGTCGAATTTTGAGTGTTAGTCGTTATTTTGTCTTTTTATTTCATATTTCATCACTTGTGATGATTTTTCTTCCTTTTTATAATATAATATTAAATTTATATAGCGCTAATACTATAAAATAATATTCAAAAGCGCTTAACAATAAAAGAAAGTAAAAATAGGATTAAAAATTAAATATTCTAACTATTTGTTGTTCACAAATTAAAAGCAAGCTTCAAGTCTTCTTGCCATAATAGGGAGTTTAAGCAACCACGACGCCAACGGCAGCGAGAACGGCACAAAACAATAGGTTTAATGAGCGAAAACAATGCCTCTGCATGTGCATTTTTCCTTTTGGTACATATCTTTGCCGTTCCCTGCGAAACAACAACGTCAAATGATCAAATTATAGGTTTTGTGGAGAACGTGAAGACGCGACGGTTAATTCTCCTTTCTCAATTTGAACTGAAAAGCCTTCCCTTCAAATTCAGCTCCAGGACAATCCGATCACATTAGATAAACTAAACAAATTTAAGCAACTGCGAAGTAGTTTAAAATAGCGCGAATCCTTTTTTCAAGTGACATTTTCCTTGGCGTTGCCGTCATCGTTGCTTAAGCTCCCTGATCATGAAAACACAATATTCAGCTGACTGTCACTTTAATCCACCCGGTTTCGCAATTTTACAGAAGTAAAATGTTTCCTTTCGCAACTAAGTTATTTTGCACGCAAAAAGTTAACAACACAATATTGGCAAAAGTGTTTTAATTGCATTAGATCGTTAAAGACAAACTAATACAGTGCGGCTACTGTTACCGGGGTCACTCAGACAAAGTTAACCAATCACAAAGCAGAACAAGAACAATAGATTCCAACATTTTTTACTTTAGCTAATGAAATGTCAAGTACAAAACAATGGAATTTCAAATTGTTTGTTCGCCATGAAAACAGATCAATAGAAGTCTTGGCTGTACAGCGTTGGATTTTCAATTAATTTCGATTCCATCCCTTTTGAACTTGACCAGTTTTACTTTTAACAGCGCAATTTATAAGGTAAATATCGGCAATGTTAATGAAACAGAAACTCCAAACTGTGTGAAGTGTGAAAATAGGGAATGCGACGGCTGTACCGTATGTCTACACAAATACAAGTGTTGGTGGCGGATTTCAAATAATTTGCTCGCTCGTAACAGATTCAAGTTTTCTCTACGGCGTCAACCGGGGTTTTGGTAGCACCATTTGGAAACTATAAATACACGTGACGCCAGCGAAGGACGACATTCTTAACTGCAGTACCAGTGAAAGCGACGTCATAGTTTTGGCAAATTAAAGCGCGTGACGGATTTGAAAACAACGAAACACGGCTTGTTCGCTGCCGTGATTAACTAAGTTTTCATGCGCTGTCGGATCTTTGATTTCCACCGTCTTTTTCAAAATTTGAGTTCCACGCGCTGGGTTCTGGCAGTACGATTAAGTGAAATAAAATTAAGTAAAAGAGAAATTCAAAACTGCTTAAAAAGAGTATCGGCCGTATAACAACGGCGTATTCTTCAACATATATTTCACTGCCGGGAAATCCGTGGATGTTCCAGTTCGGCAGTTGAATTATTATTGTCCAGACAATTCAAAACAGTAAATCCAACTTCCTCGAGATAAATTCCAAAAAATAAAAACTCAACCTCCGGACTAGAATTTTTTGTTTTTGGACAGAGTTCGAGGTTTAGTTAATAATTATTTATATTTTTCGACATATACAACTACTGTATAGACTTTACTTTCACCAAAATGATTTCTTCAAAACCTTCACGACCACTTTGAGAGATTAAAGAAAGCACTCTAGTGCTCAAACCGCAAAGAAAATCTGCAACGGAAAAATACTGACGACAATTTAACAAAAAAGAATTCCGATAAAGGAGCCGCTCTTTTTCAAACGGTTAGAAAATAAATGCGACGCTCTTTGTTGTTAAATTTGCAACAGATTATATTAATAGCTTAGTTTTTATAATAGGTCCCATTCTCAAATAGTAATACATGGAATAAGAGCTTTATTCGCGTGTTTGAATAAGAGTTATGAAAATCTCAGTTACTAGTTACAGTTTTCACCATTTCTCAGCCATCGATTAATTTTTACATATCCAGGGCTCGACACTAACGCCCGCCCTCTTTCCACTTGAGGGAAAATTTTCCCATTGCAAATTGAAAATACTTGCCTGAAATGGAAAGTAAATATCAGGCAATTCTGGGAAGCCAGTTTTACGTTTAAAAGCTTCAGGGGAAAATGTACAAATAATGAAAAAAACCTCAATCCTGTGTTGATAAGTTTGACCTTCAACCTGGACTGCAAATCTAGTGGGCTAGTGGAACGGGAATGAGACCCCCACTTTCATGGGGGGGGGGGGGTCTTACTTTAACAACAACTGTTAGACATGGTGAGAAATATTGTTTTATTATCATGATTGGAAACTACAAGACTAGAGGAGGGGGACATTGGGGTTTGCGGTATTGCGGTATTGGACAATTTTTCATGCGGTATTTCGGTAATTCTAATCTAAAATTGCGGTATTGCGGTATTCTCAAAACCTGCGGGATTCGTTTTTTAAGCGTTTTGGTCGGTATCAAAAATTAACCTCCAGTATTTTACGACCTTTTTCCAGTTTCCTGTTG
Organism: Dendrophyllia cribrosa; assembly: GCA_024195265.1. Lineage (NCBI taxonomy): Eukaryota > Metazoa > Cnidaria > Anthozoa > Scleractinia > Dendrophylliidae > Dendrophyllia > Dendrophyllia cribrosa. The sequence goes on from JAJLRJ010000010.1 coordinate 13,442,755, forward strand.
ACCCGTGTCGTTTCGGAAACGCTTCGAAACATCTCTAAGGATCTCTAAAAGTCCTGAGGTCCTCTAATCCGTCACGCGAGTTTTTATAACATGAAACGTGATAACAATTTGATCGTTTTAACAACCAATTAAAAGTCACGGCACCGACGTGCTGACATTTAATATTTAATATCGACCTTTGTCGACCCCACCAAGGGGTCCAAGATCATGACCAAACCACGCGCTTTGCCCAGAGCCAGACAGACCAGACATTATTCAACATGGCTGAGGCAGCGAGATCCGTGATCGTTACGAGAGAAGAAGTCGAAATGGCCGTGATCGATTGTGTGGCGCTTTTCTACGAAGAGGGACAAGGCGGCGAAAATTACCGAAAGAAAAACAAGTTTAGGTGTCGGGTGAGCAAAGGAGAAAAACGGCTCGCCAAATTTCGGGAGAGTATTAGGTAAGTTTTAATTTGGATTGTTTCATTGCACGTCACCCGGGACATTACCTGATTTGACCTGATTTTGGACAATTTGGCATTAAAAGTATCTAATAGGTGATAAAGACAAACACAACAAACAAACAGTGACCATAGTTGTAACGTTTGCTTGTGGTAGTGCGTCGTAGTGCATGGCTTTATTTTCTTTCATGATGTTTCACAAGGATTGTGTGACTCTCCATGCTCTCGCGATGTGTTATTTATTAAGTCATTAAGTATTCAATTGCCCCGTTGGACAACGAAGCGCGCGTTGACCTAAATTATGGACCCTAATGGACTTGTTTTTCCTTATTGAGTCGTCACGTTAACCCTGGCCCTGGCCATTTAATTTGAACTATTTTCAATCAACGTCATGATGTCAGTGAACACTCCAATGGTAGGCGAAAGACATCCCTTTAACATCATTTAATCCCTCGCAAATGACAAATTTGGTAATGCCGTATACTGTCTATACTGAGCCGACTGAACCCTATCCTAAAATACATTTGATGGACCTTGATGGCCTTTCTAGATGTGTTAATAAAGTATTGACGGCATCACTAATGCATTTTATATTGCTTTACTTTAAGCGAATTTGCCGGCATTAAAAACACCGCAAAGACGCTTGGTTTAGGCGACAATCTGCGTGTGGAGCTGAATAGGTAGGTGAAAGTATTTTAGATCTATTTTAAATCATGAAATATCATGTCTTTTTTTTTTGGAAATGTGTTACAACAACAACAACAACAATTTATTCAACAACAAACAATAACAACAATGTATTCTTAGTTGAGAGTTGAATGATTTGTTTGCCCTGCAAATAGCTGGAAAGCTAATCGGGGCGGGGCAAAACAAGTACATGAATAATACAGTTATCAACAAAATCAAAAACCTTATACTATTGAAAAGCCTTGCAGATTGCACATAACAATGAATAACATTGCACATAATAATGAAGATTCGTTAAAACATTTTCACCGTTCTAATAGGACTGGTCAGGACTGCGGATTAGTTTTTATTTACATACCTTGTTAAGGTTTTAAAGAAATTTATTACAATATATTTTTTCAAAAGGGAGTCGAAGAAAGATGGGAGAACGGAAAGAATCTCAATTGAGACGGACCAACAACTGAAACTAGAGTTACCCTCCATTTTTAACGGCCAAGACAAATTACAACGTAAGTATGTGGCTTGTTAGTTATGCCTTATGGCCTTTCTCCCTATTACACTATTTTTCCCTTTTTTTTTCTTTTGTATTGCAGTTATTATTTACCCGATAAGGACCACATTCTCCAGTAATTGCCCCAAAATTGTAATAAAAGAAGCAAACTCTAGCAAGGCCCCGCCTACACCTTCAGCAACGTCGGGTGATTTAACCGAAGACGAAAAGGCAAAGCTTGATGAAGGTAACTTTCGTAACTATTTAATAGTTTGCGAGCTTTATTATGCACCAAACAAAGTGTGATGCTCTTGAATAGTACACATCTTTAGAATGTGTTTAGGTTGTATTATAATTTGAATATTATTAACTAATATTTTTAATAAGATGCCTTTTCATAACATGATTTTCAAAGAGGTCCTACAAAATATAATCAATTAACTAAACACATAAATTAATAAATATAAATTTAAAGTCGAGGCCAAACGTGTTACGGGGTAAAACAGTTGTTGTAAAAGTTAGTTTTAAAAGAAGCGCTAGTAGTACTGTTTCTTACATATAAGGCTTGAGAGTTCCAGTCTTTAATGGCATGATAAGATAGCCGTTGCTTGCCCCAGTTGGATTTGACGGCAGGCAAACGGAAATCCTGTGCATTTCTGGTGTTGTAACGGTGTACATCGTGTAACGTAACTAATCTAAGGTGTGACGCTAATAAATCGTTTTTACACTTAAAGACGTAAAGACACCTATGATATAGTCTGCGCTTACTTAGGTTAAGCCAATTAAGTGAATGGAGGGCATCAGTAGCAGACGAGTGAACTGGACGGTCAAGAATAATTTCAGCAGCTTTTCCCACACGGGGAGAAGGAACTGATGATGATGATGATTCCATTAGAAACCTTTTTGTTAATTATCATTGAACTAATTGATTTAATTTTGTCATCTTAATTTACTAGAACTGTTTAACAGACGTGGCAGCAAATTAGTTCGTTGCGACACACATAAGCATGTAAAAGTGAGAGGAAAAGTGTCAAAGTTGGTGGAGTGGCCTTGGAAAATTTGTTGTGGCAATTGTGGCAGGAATTTGCAACTACGTTATGACGCTGACGTCAAGGGAAGAATTTCATATTTTGAAAGACGTAAGTAAAATTATTCTATCAATTAAATTGAATAATATTAATGGACACGGGAAATCTGGCCTTCTTGTAACTAACCTTAATATAAACATAGGACGTCTCGCACAGGCAACGTGAGGAAAATCCAACCAAAACAACTATATGAAGAATCAAGGGATTGTGGGTATTAACAAACGCTTTTCATTCAACTAATTTACATTTGTTTTTCACGTCACCAAATTTCCACCAATGGCGGAGCTCCTCCTACTATATAAAACCACACACTACCCACAATCCCTTGATTCGCTCCGACGAAGGGCTAGCGCTCGAAACGTCAGCTTTCTCGAATCTTTTTACGGTGGCTAACTTACCTTATCGACTCAGTCGATAAAGCCAAATTCTTGCAAAACAACTACAGTTTGTTATATAAAAATTGTAATGAATTCCACCGTTAAAAGCCGTTTATTTATTTTTATAGATCATTACTCTACATGCAGCACTACGAAGAACAAAGACGATAAAGATATGAAACAGAAGACTATCGCAGATATGTTTAAAAGAGGAACTAAGAGGAAGGCTGACAACGAGAAGAAAGCTAAAAGGCAAAAGCAGTCAGTGGATGTGGACTCCGACATTGACATGTCTGATTGTGAAAAGTAATGACAATAATTATGTTTCAGCAGTTATTGACTGTTATTGAAAAACACTACTTGAGATAACGATAACCGAGATGATGCACTCCTTAAGTTTTATACCATTGCCCGACATTCACTTACTGTACCTCAGTTTTGTGTAACGTTGTCTTCATATTGATTAAATTTGTTTTTAATTATTGTTACTGATCAAAACTCGGATTATGTAAAATAACCTATATATGACTGTAAAAGCAGTCACGTGTAATATGCATGAATATGTTTATAAGCGACATTAAACCAAGTCATACTCAACTGTTCTCGCCTAGGACCTATGACACAAGCGGAAGCGAGAGCGAGTATGACTCCTATGGTGGGGAGAGTGACAGTTCTGGAGACGAGTGTGACAAGCATGCTATGGGTATAATGGAAGACTGTATGTGTATGGAAGAAAGTCAGTCCGATGATGGTCATGATGATTTGGAAAATGTTGACGAAGACGACCTTTTCACTGTCTACGTAGGAATAGAGGAGGCTGATCCGTTATGTACCAAAATTCACGACCTTCTCCAAAGAGGAAAAATTTCGAAGGACAGGATCTTTTATAAATACCTACGTGATGTTGTGGAGATCATGTATAACCCATTCCATGAATACGATCGCGAGGTCGTTGAGTTTTTCAATACCATCACGTACCTTGGTGGCAAGCGCACCGCATGTTTTATAAGAGGGCCGATGAACTTGGGAGATGGCCGAAACAGTAATGTTGAGAAAAAAATGAACCTTGGAGGACCGTCAGAATCTGTGTGTGCTAAGCATCAAGCCGGATACACCCCAGACTCTGGTGTCATCAAACCGTTATCATTAGGACACTTGGAACTCTTGAAAAATTCTAAAGCCAAACGACTCATAGAAACCCCTCAGCTAACCGTAATTCCCTGTGCCCTGGCTAATGATGGAACCGCTCTGAAACCGGCCATTGAATTCGATTCTCGACTAAAAGAAAATGTTGGATTGAAAACGCCAGTCGATATCAACTATGTTAAAGCAAATTCCTCACCTTCACCCGAGTACCTTAAAGAGAACATAATTACAGAAGCAATGGTCTCATCACTGACCTCTTTAGATAACCAATACTCCCTACCTGTGGCAGTAGATTACTCAACCAAAAGCGGAAAAACGGGCGAAGAAATGATCAATCTTTTCAAAAAGCACATCAAAACTCTCCAATCGTGTGAATCATGCCAAAAGAAAGCTCAACATCGGCGTCATATCATCACTCCTGAGAGAATCAACTGCACTAGTTTTTGTGAAGGGTGCTATCAATCAAAGACGGTGTGTGGGGAATGCAAGGTACTGGGACAAGTCAGTCATATTCCATCTTTACGGTTCTGTGACTCTTGTCGTGATAAAAATTCCAGCTGTGTTCGTCGCGTCATCATGGTGGTTTGTAGTGACTGTGAAACGGGAAACAAAACAGCCTTTGAGACCATAAAGGCTAAACTAGAAGCAGGCAATGAAGACCCCGAACTGGCGTTTCTGTCTATTTTACCGGATTGCCCTCATGTAGGAAAAAGTATGAAAGCAGCATTTTCTAACTGGTGGCTGAAATGTAGAGATGAGAGAATAAATTTAGCTTTAATTAGAACTTTACGAAATCGCTCAGACAAATCTACGAAAGATAAATTCAGGAAACTGATTCCTAAGAATGACCACGTAAAGAATAAGGATAGACAAGATCCATCTGCCGTCCTTACCTTGACCAGCAACAGATTAACCGATGAGCTGCAAAACACTGGCTACGTCTGCCACACCATCATACCAGAGTTGGACAAATATTCCGCAGATAACCAATGCGGGATGTATCCATCACCGATAAGTGTCGCTGTCCCATCTTATGGTTGGATTGTATTTTTGTCCTTCGATGTAAAGAGTTCCTTGTGTACCCTTTTTAAGGCTCGTCTGCATAGTCCTGTCGATCACATTGCTGCTATTGCCAAAAATCTCAAGGCTAGGGATGTTCAGTCCTCTGACGGCATTCTTTTTCTAACCTCTGAAAGTGGTCCTATTAAGGTTGTACAGTTCGTGGAAGGGTCGATTTCCATGATTGTTAAGCAGAAGAAGAAAGAAGATCTTGTAAAGCTGGCTGATAGACTTCATGTGCCATGTACAGGAACTATGGCAGAGATTACGCAAAGACTTAAAACTTACTCCCAAACGCTGGCTGCTAAATATTCTCGCAACAACGTCAAAGCTGACGAAGTTCACTTCTGGGATTGTGAAAAACAACCATCCTTTGAAGCTATGGCATGCGCAGACAGCGAGTTATTTTACGCTGCGGAATGCGTCCAGAAAGCGATAGTATCGTTTCAATTGGAGAAGGATGGCGTAGGATTGAAAGGTAATAATCTGCAAATGGTTAGCCAGTACAGTCCTGAGTGGCGTAAGATTAACAGCATGTGTCTGTGTGAGGGTAGCATATTCGCATCTCACTGCCAAGGAATCAGCATAATGAGCTTAGAAAGTGGAGAGTGTATGTTGCTTGTTGAACTTTCAAATCAACCGTGTGTGTTGACGAAATTTGGTTCAGACATCCTGTTTACCAATCAAAAGAGGGCGTCTGTGTGGCAACTAAAACAAAGTGGTGACGTACGTGTGTTTGCTGGCTCTGACAGAGAAGAAGGAAGTGTTGACGGACTAGCCAAAAATTGTCGATTCAAACAACCCATCGGCATATGCACTGAGTTTGACAGTGTTGTCTACATTTGCGATGCACAGACAAACTCGATCAAGATCTGCAGTAAGATGACAGAGTGTTCCAAGTTCCTTAAAGGCATTGGTGCATTGTATGATGCATTCTCCGTGCACAGTAAAGGAGCAACATACAAGATCAAGTCGGCCGATGAAGCTCTTTTACTTGTCCGACAGTGTAAAGACTTGCTCAATGAAACCACTACTGACATAAGAAATAGCACAGGGATAACAGGGACATTAAATGGGCCGCAGGGACAAGTTTCTGCTAAGACAGTGGGATCAGTTAGAATGATTGAATGGGGTCTTGAACGACTGTTCGCCAACCTGAATGAGTTTGATTACCAGGCTGCAAATTTGCTAAGCTGTATGACCTTGGACGTCGAGAATTGCCATTCAACTGTGCATATTAAGCAGCCGAACTTGTCTATGATGGAGTACTGCCGATCATTTGGGCTGACGATGAAGGAAGCCATCAAACGAACAACCGAGTGGGCAGCGTACTACCACACCAGTAGGAGTTCATGGTACCCTAAGCCAGAGGAGACAATGTCGTTTTCCAGCGTGCCCATCATAACACCCTTACCTGTCGTTGAAATGTCTCAAGCTGACTGCGATCTTTTGCGAAACTGGGCTTCCTCCTTTGGAGCTGCTGTGAGACAACGTACAGTGCGCCAAGAAACGACAATGGCAAAGCATGGCACTCTACCCGAGTTTGTGTACCAACGAAAGTGTGTTTTATCAGACAAGCCGGTAGCTTTGACCACTTTACCCTCGGGACAGATTAGAGAAGACAGCATGCTCCACATAAACGAAGAAGTGAATGATGAAGAAATCGCAGATGAGTTCGACCCCAGCAGCGACGAAGAGGTTGAAGGGGAACAAGCTGACGGAGGGGACTCACTGTTCCAAGGAGAAATTGGAAGTTCCGCAACTTTTCTCCTTGGTGCACGATCTCGATTTGGCAGAGTTGTTCGCTTCAACAATCGTCTCTTGTTCTGAAAAAAGGAGGAGATGAATCAACACAGTTACCGCCAGATTGTTTTCTCGCCTAGTGGCCTATCAGGCCTTTGCTTATTTCCTGTTTCCGTAGCGTGAGGCGATTACGAGTGCGTGTGCCGCCGTCCCGTGGATGGGAAGCTACTCCTTCGCAAGGTTACCCACCAGCATTACATTTGTTGGTACCTTTCTGTACACCTGGTTGGAGAGAGGCACTGTGAGGGTAAAGCATCTTGCCCAAGAACGCAAGACAGTATTTGACCAGTACTCGAACCGGCAATTCGATCCGGAGTCCAGTTCGCTAATTGTTAGGCCACTGCGTCTCCTACAATTGCTTGTAGAGAAGTTTGCATTTTCGACAAGACCCTTGTTAAGTACAAAATCACATAACAGTTTGACGTTGCAGTTGGAACCACATAAAAAGGAAATCAATGTACTAGACCTCTGGGCCTTCACAAAATACTATGAAAAAGCGAGGGCCACTAATAGTGAGAGAAGACGTTTCTTAGGACTATTAATAGTGCACCAACACTATGTAAGGAACGCTGTTACCTGTAACAAACAACCGCCAGCAAGCATGAAATTAAGGCCAGCAACCAATACATTCGGCTCTCGAGAATGAAAATTCCTGACGAACACGTAGCACTGAGTTTGGAAATTGCAGTCCCTTCTTTCACAATTAAAAAAGTGGAACAATAAAGGTACGTTGATTTTTGTTCACTATTAGCCAACAAGATACTGGACGTTACTGCCGTTACTCGTTTTGTTAAAACGAACTTAACTTAACAGCCTGACTCGAAAAAACAAAATCTAAGCGGATATTTGCGCGAAATTTAACGAGCAGAGTAGCGGTTTAGGTATTCTATCGATTTTTGACAAGGTATTACGGTATTGCGGTATTTGGCGATTTTATTTGCGGTATTGCGGTATTTGTCGATTTTTTTTGCGGTATTGCGGTGTTCATAACCCCCCAATGTCCCCCTCCTAGAGTGTAAAGTTTTTACATGGGATGTAAAATTTGGAAGCTACTTTCCAGAGTGGGGAGTGGTCTCTAAAGTTAGTGACAAGCCCTGAGATCTTACCTATGAGGTAAAAAGCACGGTATTTCTCAACTGACACTTGAAATTTTGGTCGGATTTTTGGCTATCAGTTACACGTCATTCAGACTGCTTACACTTGTAGAGTATTCCCAGATCGTCTATTTTTTTTTTAGCTGAGGCTGAGCCGGAACTGAACGTTCTTATTTTGTTGGCGGTTTGAGCCTAAAAGGATTTACAAGTGCAATCTATAAGAATCATAGTATCTATCAATTCCATCGGGCAAAGCAGTGGTTTTGATTTGAAATAATTTTTTTTCCATCAAACCATTAAATACATGTAAATATACAAGTAATAAATTAAAATGAATAAAATAATAAAAATAAAATAGAAACTGAATGAACGTACCTTAGAGAGGTTTCACATAACCCGTGAAACCTAAAAAAAAAATAGACAAACACAGTACCAAAGGGGAGGAGGTGGGAGATAAATCAAAAACGTGTTCAGCCAATGAAATAACTGTAGTGAATGGCTGCGGGACAGCATGTTCACGCGTCTAAACCCCTAGTAAATGGGTATTAAATACATTGCAAAACTCACACCACCTCGCTGAACGCGGATACGTGCCTCCCACTATTACATAACAATCACTCTGTGTGACCTAGTGATCATCACAACACTAACCAGAGAGAAAACATAAAAATTTCTATTCGCCATCAAATATTCTCTTTTCACAGGTTTTGTGAAATCACTCTGATGCTGTGTTCACACTAGGGCGAAACATGTTTAGTCTGATCACCAATGAAACATGTTTCACTGTAAAACGTGTTCACATCAGGCGGTGCAGTGCACGAATCATGATCGAAACATGTTTACTCTGAGCATGATTGAAACTACTTCACGAGGTAGTTTCGATCTAAGCCAGACGAAACACTTGCATTGCGCTTCGTTTCCAATGAACTTGAGAAGTGAGATTAATGCCCCGTTCACACCAACGGTTAAACATGTTTAAATGTTGTTTAGTTTAACTACGTTTTTAGCCTCTATCTTGGACGTTTTGAAATGTATATGACTCAAACTACCTGGAATGGTAATAAAGTCAATAAAGTTTCTTTTAGTTAAGATTTCACTCCAAATATTACGCGTGGTTAGGAGGTATTTTTCTAAACCTGTTTTAAACTAAACAACATTTAAACATGTTTAAGCGTTGGTGTGAATGGGGTATAAACCACAAAACCATGTAACTGCAAGTTAGAGCTCTAATTTCGTTTCTTGTGAAATTATTAAATGTTCATGCGAGCTTATGCCTGCTTCATAAAACAGCATAAATTATAGAACCAGGCGTGAAACGTGTTTTAAAATTAACAAATAATGTGAACAAGATAATTGCAAGCATGTTTACGGGAAACGTGTTTCGTTGAAACATGTTTACTCTAAAGGCTGGTTCTCATATAATCGTCCCGGTCGTCCGAGTCGTTTCAAAAGATTTTTGCAAATGACTCAGACGATCGGGACGACTTAAGCGATTTGGGTTCTCGTATGATCGTCCCGGTTGTCCCGAACGTCAATAGACCCTATTCATAAATGGCGGCCGATTTATTTATTCTTTTATATTCATGCTAATCAGCCCAAATAGCCTCATTTTAGAGCAAAAATTCTTTTGAATTTTGCACATGCTAACGAGGCTAGTTGAGCTGATTAGCATGAATATAAAAGAATAATAAACCGGCCGCCATTTATGAATAGGGTCTATAGCGCGGTCGCAAACTGGGTCCGGCAACATATTTTGGGCGCGAGAATCGTAAAAAAAATGGCGGCTGTTAAAGCAGAGTTAAACGCTGAAGTTGTCGCTATTTTGGAACTGGTAGAGCTATGAATACTGGGAAATAATAGTGCATTCTGGGGTAGACTTGGGTCGCTTCGATCGCCTCAGTCGTCCCGGTCGCCTGAGAGTAGTTCACGTCCCAGTCGTCCGGATAGAACACAGTCCGGGTCGTTTGTGATCGTCCCGAATCTCGTCTCAGAAGTGTTCTCATATAATCGTCCCGGTCGTCCGTGCACTTTTTGAAACGACTCGGACGACCGGGACGATTATATGAGAACCAGCCTTGAGCATGTTTCTGTGCTGATGTGAACACAGTATAAGATGGAAAAACATGTAATGCTCCATTGGATTCAATTCTAAATCATAAATGTGTCAGCTTCAGTTGGCTCTACATGACTTATTTGTAGATAGTGCTTTATTTGAAATTTGTGACTTATTTTTTACACTGAACGCATCTTTTAACAAAAGACATCAACCACAATGTGGGACTATTGCTGTGTTCATATTGTTATGTTTAAAAACGCTATTAAACAAAGTTTCAAACAGACGAACGAAGTTTGAGAACTTTTCAAACGTCTCGAATACCAAGTTTTCACATTTTTTTATTTATAGCATATTCAGCAATTTTACAACTATCATTTCCGTAGTAAATCGTACAAGCGTAGTCACGAATCGCACGTCTTCCGAGGTGTTCACTCGCCTTCGAACGTGTTGAATAAACTTCAGAAATCCCCTGAGGGCTTCCGTTCAGTTAACGAAATATTCTGGTGACTTTATTAAATATGTTTTTATTTGTTTTTAGAACCGCGGCCTTGCAAAGACTCATTATTCAAAGACGAAGAGTGCGATCGTAAGTACCATAACTCAAATTACTTTACTTAGGTCTATATACTGGCAACCAAGGTTTTTTCCATAAAAGTTACCTTTTGACTCAGTTTCACCACATTCCTTGCATCTCATGGAAATGGTTGAAATTTTGTGATTGCTAGTATGTCCCATTGCATCCTGGGTAGGAACCATAGTCTTTACTTGAAACTCGAGATCTGTTATTGCACATAGGGACAGAAATATGTTAAAGTCACGCTCAAACTTGACTGATTTAAACGAAACAGGTTTATACGGGTATCGTATGTGTAGCCACACGCGTGGAACGAGAACAGCACAGGTAACCTTAGTTTATTATTAACAGTTTAGAGTGATTTTTAATTCAGTGCCATAAAACCCAAACCATTATAATAACCTTAGCCAATCACAACAGACGAAGACAATTCGTGAACCAATTTTGGCACTAACATGACATAAAGAGCATCTGTGTATATTCAAAACTTTCGTCTGAGGGACAGAACACAGCAGAACACGGACTACTGCAATAAAATGTTTATTTGAACACGCCGGGAATTTTTATTTCATGACCCTGTTCACTTGAGCATAGCTTCCCAATGCCCAATTACCAATTACCATCCGACAACGTTAATTGAAATAGCTGTATGTAGATTGACACTTATCGAACAGCCTTTTTGTTACAAAGTTTTTGCATCTTTTTCAGTAAAAGTGATTCCTCTAGTCATCCTTGTTGTTTGCGGAGTGGTCCTTATTGCTTGTGTTGTTGGTGGTGCTATATACTACGGGGTGCACAAGAAGAAGCAATGTCGAAAAGATCCTAGAAGTGAGTATTTTTTATGTATAGACTGTATAGAATATCGCTCGTCAAATTTAAGAATCACTAGCTATTTCAATCAAGTTAAAGGACAGTGTTCCGACTGAATTATTGTGATTTCATTATTATGACAGGAACTTTGCGTAGCGAACGTAGCATTGTGTGTTCGTATACAAATGTGCACCGTATGCAAATTGCCAAGAAGTTGAAGCATAGCACGTGCAGTTCGTGCTGAAAACAAAAGAAATTGGAAAAATCAGGCTTACATCAAGCACCACCCAAACCTACACTTTAAAGAGTATTATGGTATTTTTCGAAGTGGCCTATAGGAAGAAAAAATCGCCAAAAGCTTTGTACGAAAGACATGAGACAAAATAAGGGCAATCCAAAATAATGTCCATTTTGATTTCTTACTCTGTCATGAAGTCAAATTTGTTGAACTTTAATCCACTTCCATCCTTGCAATTCTACACTTAGCTCCAAACTACTGCTTCTGTTTTTCTCATCTTTTTACCAATTTTTAAGTTGTATACACCTAATTCAATAAAGGTTGCTTTGGTCATTGGTAATTGGGTATTCGGAAGCTATTGTTTGGCGGTCACTCAAGCAAAGCATTGCATTGTGTTCCGTATGCCCAAATGCCAATGCCCAATTACCAATGACCAATACACCAATATCATGCTAGCATGGCATGAAAATATATTTAATTTAATGGGAAAAAGAGTCCAGTATCAAATTCAGCACATCAATAGTAGTAAAACTGTAAAGTTTCGTAAAGATTGCTCGTACACTGACGGAGATATGAACTTTTGAAACTTAGTACTCTGGCCTAATTTTTACAAAGAAATGTATGGGAAAAACACGAAAACGAGGCTGGACGGGCACTCTATGCCCGTCCACCATACATCTTTGTAAAAATGCTCAGTTTCAAAATTTTATATCTTCGTCAGTTTTCTAGCAATCTTTACAAAACTTTGTAGTTTAACTAATATCGATATGCTGAATTTGATGCTGGGCTCTTTTTCCCAATAAACTAAATATATTTTTGTGCCATGCTAGCGTGATATTGGTCTATTAGCCTGCAGAGCAGGCGTTTTTTAACGGAAACTCAGAGGTACATTGATACATGACGTTAATTGCAGGAATGGCTCCGAGCGACACTTACAACATTTTTCACCAATTATAGAATTTTTTTCCTATAAGAAAAAGAAAAATGCAATAAATCACCTAGAATCGAACCCGAAATCTCCTGCGTGCTAACATCCCTCCTTCACCACTAGACCACTGGGTTGATCCGGCAAACCCAACAAAAACTTAATTATAAAAGATGACCCTATCCCTAAATCTAACCTAATCGCGAAATCTACAAGCAGTTGCAAAAAGGTTGAGACACTTTCCAAAAAAAATGTTCATTCCGTATAAAAGCGACCGCGTAACACAAATGAAGTCAATGCCATGTGCTACTGACCCCCTCCCCCTTTCAATGTTGATGACTGTTAGTTTGAATGGCATTTTTGATCTGGTACAACATTGATAAGGGGGGAGGGGGTGCGGACTTGTTAAAAACCATGTTAGCCTCGAAATATGCACTACAGTACACAATGTCCCAACTCAGTGCGTTGTAATTAGTGGCAATAATGGTTCCAATTATTACAGTAATTTCGCGCTTTTACATGTCACGCTTTCGTGACATCTTTTACGTGTCACGCTTTCGTGACAGTATAAGGGAATGAAAACATTCTTCCGAAAAGAAACCTTGTTTTCGGCTTTTATTATATATTTATAGAAAAATGGAAACAATATATTCTCATAATACATTTCCACTAAGAAAAGGCGCTCAATTTCGTTTCATAAAAATTTTCCCACGGTCTACATGTTTTCGACGGTCTACACTTAATAAAGATTACATAAGTTCTTATTTCTCTCTGTAGACCGTTGACCGTTGACCGTTCACGCGAGTATTAAATTACAGTCAGTGAATTCTGCAAGTACGCATTTCACTAATTGTTGCCTTCCAAAATACATCTTGCGAAACATTTGGCATATTTTGGAATCTCCTTTTGGAATCTCCTTTTGGAATCTGCTTTTGGTTTTGCTCGTCGATTCTCACATTAAAGTGGAAGATTTTCCAGCGCACGAACATCATATCTGTCCCAGTAATCGTGCCTCGCTCTTCGTTTCCACCGGATGAAGAAGGCCCATATTCGGTATTTATATCGTAGTTCTCAAACAACTCCATTTGGCGAATGTCTGGTTAACGGTTGAAAAAATCTAGCGCAAAACCCTGCTATGGAAGAATTTCACGAAATCTGAGTAAATATACGAAACTTGACAACTGGGATACACGGTGCAAAATACACGGCCAGATTAAAGCTAGCTAGCAAAAGGACGAAGAAATGATAATATTTTCACAACTAGAGTGTAATCCGAAATTGACTGGACAAATTGGACCAGGAAAAAGTTGCTCACCGTTTTATCTCAGCGCGAACATGCGATCACAGTATCACATGGTGTATTATTTACACAGACTAATGCTTATCATTTCAATCTACGCACGTTTCTTGCGTCAATAGCAAACGCAAACAAACCTTCGAGAAAAAACAAGAGGTTGAAAATAACATAATTTGCGTCATTGCAACAAGATAGCAATGTTCTTTGAAAAATACATAACGATATTGAGAAACTACAGCAACTTTTAGAAGAAACGTTCCTTTTTTGTTGAAATTCGCGCTAATTAAGGTGGCTCGACTGGGTTTTTTGGCGACACAACATCCCAACTTTGAACGGCTGATACTTCACTGTCTGAGCTCGGTCAGGCAAGCTGCTTCACACATATACTAGACATGAAATGAACTTTCCAAAAAACTAGATTTGATTGACATCGGTGTTACCATAACAACGTTCCGATGACGTCATGGTTTTTGCATATTAGTAATTTTCTCAACATCTAGACCTAAACTTTTAAAATGACTGTATTCCTCTTATAGTCTAGATGTAAGTCTTCAAGACCGCAAAGTTTAAAAAAATTCTATGAGAGCGTTTTCAAATAAAATTGGGTTGAATATTTTCCATCAAAAATTTAAAGATTCGCATTACTTTCTGTTATTTCGTCGATACCAGCGTTTTCCTGACAAATGAAAACAATATTTTTACCGTATATTATTCATGTGTCATAAAAGTACCTTCCTTGAAGGTTTCATCCTGTTTGCTTCACTAGATTTCAGTTGATGCGATCAGAAGCAATGTCTCAAATATGCTCATTCTACTCACAGAAGTAACACTTTTGTTAAGGAAGCGTTTATTTAAAAACTAGTCGATGAAATTTTTTTAAAATCTTTTGATCTAAAGTTATACATGTAATGCACAACCCCTGTAAATTTAAAGTGCATTGAATCATTTTAAGGGTGCGAAATACAATTAAAACTCAGGGGACGTTTGCATTCGTCTTCCAAAGTTTGACAGCTGGTTTATTTCAGGACTTTCTCTTTTGTCTACATTCTACATATTTGTGTACTTTTGAATAAATTTTAAACGTGTTACATGTGCATGACCGCAGCCTTATGTTAATTGCCATTGTAGTTATTGTACTATGAAAAGAATTTTCACGATCGCTTTGGAGCATGCAGGCATGGCAAACGTGTTGCTTCAAAAGCGCACAAATATGTAGAATGTAGACAAAAGAGAAAGTCCTGAAATAAACCAGCTGTCAACAAATAATACGGCAATAAAACTTTGGAAGACGAATGCAAAAGTCCCCTATACTTTTAATTTTATTTCGCGCCCTTAAAATGATTCAATGCACTTGAAATTTGCAGAGGTAGTGCATTACATGTACAACTTTAAATCAAAAGATTTTAAAAACATTTCATCAACTAGTTTTTAAATAAACGCTTCCCTAACAAAAGTGTTACTTCTGTGAGTAGAATGAGCATATTTAAGACATTGCTTCTGGTCACATCAACTGAAATCTAGTGAAGCAAACAGGATAAAACCTTCAAGGAATGTACTTTTATGGCACATGAATAATATATGGTGAAAATATTGTTTCAATTTGTCAGGAAAACGCTGGCATCGACGAAATAACAGAAAGTAATGCGAATTTTTACATTTTTGATTGAAAATATTCAACCCAATTTTATTCGAAAACGCTCTCATAGAATTTTTTCAAACTTTGCAGTCTTGAAGACATACATCTAGACTATAAGAGGCATACAGTCGTTTTAAAAGTTTAGGTCTAGATGTTAAGAAAATTACCAATATGCAAAAACCATGACGTCATCAGATCGTTGTTGTGGTAACACTGATGACAATCAAATCTACTTTTTTGGACAGTTCAATTCATCTCTAGTTTATGTGTGAAGCAGCTTGCCTAATCGAGCTCGGACAGTGAAGTATCAGCCGTTCAAAGTTGGGGTGTTATGTCCCCAAAAAACCCAGTCGAGCCACCTTAAGGCCGTAGAGAAATGTCGAAAAGGCACGTTTTGGACTTTCTATTCTTAAACGCCTAATCGCAGTGGAATAAAAAGCTGTTTTTTTCAAATCAAGTCATTACATTGATAACGTACATCAACTATGATTCATTTCCGAAAAGCAAATCCAGTGCTATATCGCGATATGTGCTCAGACAAGCAGTTGCAAAAAGGTTGAGACACTTTCCAAAAAAAATGTTCATTCCGTATAAAAGCGACCGCGTAACACAAATGAAGTCAATGCCATGTGCTACTGACCCCCTCCCCCTTTCAATGTTGATGACTGTTAGTTTGAATGGCATTTTTGATCTGGTACAACATTGATAAGTGGGGAGGGGTGCGGACTTGTTAAAAACCATGTTAGCCTCGAAATATGCACTACAGTACACAATGTCTCAACTCTTTTTGCAATTGCTTGTAGCTTAGATCTAATAATCGCTTTGCCTAGGCCAAATTTTATCTGATAATAAAAGCCTACTTTCGTTCTAATCCAGGCACAAACAAAAAAAAAAGAGAGAAGTGAATGCTAATGAGCTCAGCGGTTTCCTTTCAAACGGCTCGGAGCCATTCCTGTATTTAAGGGCTATTTACATTGATCGTGGCCGCCATCTTGAAAAGCCAAGGAAAAGACTTAAGGTGGATTTCCACTGTCGCGTTTTTGCCTACGCACGTTAACGTACGTAAAAATTTTTAACGTACGTAAAAATGAAATTTTACGCGCGTAACTACGTGCGTTGACTTTACGTTGTCCAATTTCCAGTGCCGCGTTTTTTTCTAGGTTTTTACGTACGTTATACGCACGTAAAGGCACGTAGCCCTCGCGAGCGTTTTCGGAAAAGTTGAACTGGGTTCAACTTTTTCGCGGATGTCTGCGTTTACGCGGCGATTTAACCAATGGCAATTTCGGATTTTGTCACATGACACCAACTCCATGTAGACGCCATTTTGTTTTATCTGCTTTACATATTCCTGTAGTGCAATCCACAATGCATCGCACACCTCAGGAATTATTCTACTCACGGTTGTATGGCCAAGGCGGTAGCTAAATGATATCGTCTGTAAGGAATCACCAGTAGCTAGAAATCGAAGAGTAACAGCGAGACGTTCACCGGGACTGATTGGCTCACGATACAAGGATTTCTTAGACAGCATCGGTCCCACAAGAGAAAGAAGGTGGTCAAATCTTTCAGGTGTCATCCGGAAGTATTTATAAAATGACTCGTGGTCATTTTCGCGCATTTCTTGCACTAGAGTGTGGTATTCCCCCACTTGAAACCGATTTTGAAATAGCTCTCTGATCCGAAATCTTTTCCGATATTTTTGTCGTCTTTTTCGTCTCTGTCTAAGGTACAACAGGAGAAAGAACCGCTTGTTTATAACGGCGGCCATTACTTTAGCGGCAAATAACCTTTTCGCGCCAAAATTTCAGGATGGCAGGTATTTACGTACGTTTAACGTACGTAAAACGGAAACGTTTTTTATTATTTTTTACGCAACAGTGGAAATTGGTAACGTAAGTTTTTTTTAACGCACGTTTTACGTACGTAAATTTTTACGCGACAGTGGAAATCCACCTTAAGGGAGGAGGGGCGGGGAGAAGAAAACGCCTGCCAGCAAAGCCTATGAAATAGGCCATTTCCGAGTTGCCTTTAGCCTCTTTATCAAAGCGAGGCTAGGTGCGAAACCTTTCATATGAAAATGAGTTTTAATTCACATGCAAATAAGTTTTAATTGCATGTGAATGAAAACTCATTTTCATATGAAAGGTTTCGCACCTAGCCTCGCTTTGATAGAGAGGCTAAAGGCAACTCGGAAATAGCCTATTACCGAACGCCCCCTAATTAGTCGCGCCTGACTACTTTTCCGGAAATGCAAACACAACCAATGAAAATCGATTTTATTTCTTTTCCGGAAGCCTAAAATTACTTCCGACAATAGGCACGTGTTTAGAAAGGCACTTTCCGGGGCATTGACAACTCCAGGGAAATCTAGCGAGCGATGTACACGTAAAAATTATGTCTTAAACGCGTCCTAGCGACAGCTGTAGGATTTGTAAATTGTCTTCTACTGTGCGAATCCAAAAACCGTGAACACTTTGATTTGATTTTGACATTTCCCATTGTGCAGCAACCAATCAGAAGCGACTGGAAACCGCAAGAAACCCAAACAAACGGTTAGTCACGAAACCACGCTTCTCTGTTTTCTGCAAAAGAATTGTCGCCGCCTCGCTGTAGTTATTTTCATTGCTTGTTTACCTTTCGTCTTTCTTTGTAAATCAGTGAAGTAGAAATCTGAGCGATTTTACTGTAACGGCTAAAAACCAGACAGACGTTTAGCTATACGTTTGCCTTATGCTCAGTTGTCGCGTTCATCGGTTTGTCAATGTTGTACACAACACTTGTCCATCGTTTATAGCGAAAAAACGGACAATAACATGACAGTTCCTGAGTTCCTGAGGAAGTGAATTTTCGATAAAGCTACTGAGCGAGGACAAAATCGGCTGCTCCGGCGAATGAAAGTGTTAACTTTACTATTAATACGGCATGCAAATATGTAACTACAGTACCGCTAAATTGCCGCAAACTTGTCAACTTTTATTCCCAGCACGGTATACACAACGTTTCTTTTGCTTTGATCTCTCGCAGATCAGCCGCTAGCTACTTTGCCGTGTGTGGCTAATTGCAATACGGCTTTCCAAAATTTGAAGGCTTGAATATATGATGATATCTTATATCATAAACAAAAATTTTAAATTTTACAACGGTAAAACTGCAAAAAAGAACAGAAGTTTGCTGCTTCAAATATTGAGACGATCTATCAGCTACGTATACTATGCTCAAAAGTGAGTACTGATTTACAGTTTGTTTGGTTCAGTACAAAACATAAATGAGTATTACTTTTACTCTGAGCTTTGTGGTTTCGTGACTATAAACCGTTTGTTTTCACCCGAACCAACAACTGAAAGATGAGGCTTTTTCCAAAGCCTGTTGGAAGAACTGCTAATAAATCTTGCCTCGACAACAGTGTCGTGACCGCTTGCTTTTGTTCCGATCGCAATTTAAGCGATATTCCCAATCCAGCAAGCGCCGCGAGAGCTTTCTCCAGGGCAGATACGAAGTCTTCCAAATCCGCCATGTTTTCAAGTTTCGGATGAATCAGGCCAAAATACTCCGCTCGGAGGCCCCGTAAAAAATGTGTCCCCTTGATTGGCAGCTAGCAATCAAAAAACCGAAACCGCACCAATCAGAGTCCCCGTCAATCTGGTGAACGGGTTCGCCAAACGAACAATGGCTGCAGGCAGGCGTATCGCAGGTGTTTCCTAATGTCCCGAAAGATGGGCCAGGGGAATGTTATAAGGCATTTCATTTTGCGCAGTTACATTTTTTGTTACTTTTATTTAATTTTGCATTAAAAATAATTATATTTAGCGTTACTGTTACATTTTGTGAGTTTTTAAATTTTGTTCGTTGACGCACATCCGAGATGGAAACCTCGCATCCTTTTATTTCCATCCACTTATAACAGCCCATTTACTTCTAGTATCTGGCGTTTATTGATGGTTTCAGTATTGGAATTAGGCGTGTCGTTTATGAGGGTGAAACTTAACAAAATAAAATACGTCTTTACCACAAAGAAGAAGGAAACTTAGACAATGCCGTGCGTTTGAAATCTGACATTCAAACTTCAACATTTTTGCACTTGTCTACATGTATATGTGTTTTGAAATGTTAATGGAGCACCTTGCAATGGTCAATAGAGTGAGATTAAAGACCTTTTTTCATAAATGGCGGCCGATTTATTATTATTTTTATGTATGTTGATCAGCCCTACTAGACTCATTTTAGAGTAAAAATTCTTTTGAATTTTGCACATGCTGACGAGGCTTGTCAGGCTGATAAGCATGAATATAAAAGAAATAATCGGCCGCCATTTATGACTATTGACTTGCTTGTTGCTAACTTTATTTTTTCCATCCTTTGTTCTATGAATTTGCTTTGATAACTTCAAGTTCACGATTCTGATGACCATGAAGCATTGTAAGTCTTTTTATTTAATTATTTACTCTCGTAACTAACATAAGTTAAGTAAAACAGAAGTCACATCAGAAAACAGGACTAACTAAATGTGCAAAAGGACGTCATTATTGTGGGATGCACTAAGTTATTTATGTTTCACAATGATTATAAAGCTTGCTTGCACCAACCAACTTACAGAACTGTTGAAAAATTCCCCAGGCAAGTACTTTTCAACGTTTCAAGAGAAGTTTATTCCTACGTAGAATGCCAAACAAATTTTGATAACTAGCGGACTCCTTAAAGTTATTTTACCTTTAATTTATGTCATTTAAAATTCGCCTAGAGTAAAAATAAAAAAAGGACTTGTTGACAGCATTATTCAAAACTTTTAATAAACTTTTATTTAAATTCATACAGTCGAACTTTTTTTCAGCTTTTAAACCTTCAGGAGGTGGTACATGTAAAAGTCTAGTAAAAGTTGTAATTTTCAGACGAGGAATGTTTTTTCCTAGTATATATAGACTTCGTTTGCAGAATCTAACTTGCATAAACCGGCCCGGTTGTTCAAAAGGTGGATAGCGCTATCCACCGGATAAATCACTATCCAGCGGATAACACAAAGGATTTTGTTAATACTTATCCACTGGATAGTGATTTATCCGGTGGATAGCGCTATCCACCTTTTGAACAACCGGGGCCTGTCTTTCAAATAATATATAGCTGAAATTGAAATACCTCCGTTCATAATAAAGGATGATTTTTTAATGTAACAGCGACTTAGAGTACAGATGTTTTAATTCTAGACATGGCAACCAAAGTGGTGCTGATGAGAATGCTTATTCCCAAGTCAATGGTGGTTATGCAGATTCAGGGCCGCCATCTGCAAACGGAACTGACGCTGCTGCACCACAGCCGAGAGAAGGTGCAAACGGGACTGATTCTACTGTACAGCAGCAGCAGGAGCAGCAGGTACAGGGAGCCCCTCCGACTTATGCTGTTGTAGACAAGTCCACAAAGAAGAAGAAAAAGGAGGAAGAGGCGAAAAAGAAAGAGGAAGAGAAAAGAAAGAAAGAGAAAGAGAAAAAAATTAAAGAGGAAGAGAAGAAAAATAAAAACGATGCTGAGAATATTCCTCAGTATGCTGTTGTGGATAAGTCTCTAAAGAAAAAAAAGGAGGTAGTAGAGGACGCGTATGCTCAAGTCGACATGTCAAAGAAATCTAAGAAGGTAGGCCAATGGCTATAAAGCCTCGAATTATGCCGGCGTTGTGAATTTTTTGCTTTTGAGTTGTTTGGCTTCCACCCTATCGCTCTCCTTCATGAGGGCCCCTGTTAAACTCGAAAGGAAAAAAGTTCAATATTGTTTGTAATAAAAGTCGCAGGAATTTATGGTCCGCTTAGCAGGGTTTCTATGAATGGTTACTCGCTAAGTTTTATCCAAGGATAACTACTCTAGGACCAGTTTGTATTACAGTATAATGTACTTAGAGTACGAGAGTGCTGTTGCTTTTTACTATTTTTTTTTTACTGAGTTAAGGTCGGCACACACGAGACGACTATTCGCGCCGACGGGTCGCCTGCGTGTGAACTACTCATTTTCGGCAAAAAATGTAGTCGCGCCCACCAAAATGTGGTCGTGGCGACTGGTTGCAGAAATTCAAACTGGTGAATCTCTGCAACTAGTCGCCGCGACCAGTCGCGGAAATCTTCACGTGTGTTCTACTCATGCAACTGGTCGCCGCGACCGAATGAAAATAAACCAATCACAGATCAGCATTACAACGGCACAAAACTCCGTTTCAAGATGGCGGCTCACAAACAAGAAGCGAATGAAAAGCACCTCTTTCTTCTTTCCGTAGAAGCGACTGTCGAGCCGCATTCTTCTTTCATACGTAACTGGTGCCTCATCGTCTAATATCATCACCATCATTAGCAGCAACAACCTTTTCTTCTTAGCTCTAGAGGCCATTTTGCATCGACAAATTCATGAAAATGTTTCCGCCTAAAGAGAATGCGTGACTTACGCCTTTTATTAAGGATTCTTTTTTTGGGGAATAATTCACTTTTTAAGTTGTATTTATTATAGTAACTTAAACAACAGATTATTTTCCATTTCCCTTTTTTAGTTCTAATAAACGCCCTAAATTTTGATGTACGTCCAAGGACATGTTGCCACGACTTGTCCCCTTTGCAGGCGACTGGTCGCCGCGACTTGTTTACACGAGACGACTAGTCGCGGCGACCGGTCGAAGCGAATGGTCGGCGCGACTAGTCGTCTCGTGTGTGCCGACCTTAAACCTTAGAAATTCAGCCACACGCTGAGTTAGAACCACATTGCACAGCGAGGTAATCAACACCACGGGAAAGTACTGCTCAATAGCTTTCACCAGAATATTTGCAATTTGTTTTTCGCAGCTTTCACTATATGAATGATCACAAAGGCCAAAAAAAGGGAGCACCACTGAAATGTAGCGTTATAAGTAGTACCACAGAAAAGTACTTTTCAAGGGCTTTTATTTGAACGCTCACTCATAGAAATGCGTGACTTAACCTAACGTTTGAGACATACTGAATACGGTAACAATAAATATATCACCTTGAAACGACTCAAAATGCTTTGTTTTACTTTCACTTTCAACAGAAACCCAAGCCTGGTGAGATGCTTTATGCTGATTTGGGTGACTTTCAACCAAGACAGATGCCAGCAGTATCCACCTCTCCAGATCCTCTGCCTCCAATCAAAAGGCCTCCTGCTTACGAAGAGACGCAATATGCTGACATAACTCAGTTTATGAAGGGGAATGCTACGCTTCCTGACACTAACAACAGTCAAGGTACTGAGATGACACAGGCAAACGTTGAAGGAGGTAAAGAAAAACCTAAGGACACTGCAAATGAGGGCGGAAATGAAGAAAAACCAAAGGAAACTCGAATGTAGGTTGAATGTGTTGGAGCGATTTTATATTGTTTGTTGAAATATTAAAACCGAAAGTCACAATAGTCACATTTAGGAAATCGCAATAACTGCAAGTAGCGTAAACATCCAACTTCTTTTAAGAGCAAATCCTCATTTAGATCTAATTCACAATTGGGTTTGGATTTCGCTAGTAATTCGCCGATAAACAGGGAAATGTTGCTCTGATTGGTTGATGCATTGTGTTGAGTCTTTTTCAAAAAAGGGGTTGGAGAATTTATCAAAACGAAGGTCAACATATAATCAATCTTTTATGTTGTCAAATTTATAATGTATTTCCGGTAAGTGATTAGACATTTCCTTAAAAGGATAAGTAAGCATTCACTGATAAATTAAACACAATCAAATACACTTTTAGCAGTCAATTTAAAATCGCTCTTTACAGATGGAGAAGTTCATAGCTTGTAGAAGAGAATAAGGTTTCATGTTCAGAATATTTTCCTTAAGTGTTACAGTGACTCTGAATCGACATTTGTATATTTGTAGATGTAGTTAGTAAAATAATACAACATTCATTTATAATGGAATAGATCAGCGGGTAATATCAATATTTTTGTAAGCGATGTAAAATGTATTAGAGTTTTTCTGTATCCTCTGTTTTTCATAGGCCTCTGTGTTTCAATGACTGAGCACATTTGCATTTTTTGAATGGAGCTAATTGGGTGTGAAACAAGTTATTAAACTTCCAAATTCAATGTGCGGCGCGATAACAAAACAACATGATTCCACCAGTTCCTACTTTTCTTTTCTCGATACTCTGTTTTCTTGTGGAATACTTCAATCTTATCCACCGAAATGTTCCTCCTCCACCTGCGCCACCGATACATATCTTGGTCCTAGCTATACAGAATGTTATTCGTCTCCTTGCACAACTCAGCCTGCCTGTGCATATTATTTTAAGTCGAAGTTACGACGGGAATGCGTGGAGAATTCGACAGCGAAGTGTCTGGAATATGCTAGTTGCTCGCCCTGGCAATTTTTGGCTGTTGACAGGAGAGACTCCGGGAAGCTTATCGCGAATTATACAACGAATTGGAGTGGATGTTGAGGCGCGCGTACGGGATCCACTGAATCCTAGAAGGCGCGTAAGACGCACAAGGCCATACTCGCTCTGTTTACATGATAGAGTTTTACTTTGTTTGTTGTGGCTAAGGAATTACCAGACACTAACAGCGCTAAGCCAGCAATTTGGCATATCAGTCAGTAATGTCAGCGATACGATCTACACGATCATCCCTATTTTATACCAACATTATTTTCACCGGTATGTGGGATGGATGGACGAAAATGGATGGGAAAGGCAGAGGAATGAATTAGAACAGTTTCCCAATGCCGTCGGGGCGATCGACGCTTTTGCAGTTCAAATAAACCGCCCTCACGGTGACTTGCAGCGATTGTTCTACAGACGAGATCGAGGATTTCACTTCCTCAACTTTCACGCTGTCGTGGACAATGACGGTTATTTCAGGCTGGTGAGAGGAGGTTTTCTCGGGCATGCAACTGATGCGGACACGTTCGGGCGTCTACCTCCGATGGGCTTCCACCGGCAGCGCCCTCTTCCCCGAGATGCTTATCTCCTAGCAGATGGCGGATATCCTGCTATCGAACCACTTGTGACGCCATTCAGGCGTCCTAGAGGGGGACGCTTGTGCCTCGCGCGCTACCGCGCTAACATTGAATTGGGACGAGCGAGAGTACATGTAGAAAATCGCATAGGAGATATTCGAATATATCGCAGCGTTCCCGGAAGAGCGGGCAGATTTAGATCACAGAGGCAGTTTGCGTGTTTGGTTACGTATGTTGTAGTCGCCCTTACAAATAGGCGCCGTACATTAATAAGGCGCATACGGAGAAGGTTTGCGCCGGTCTAGTAACTGAATTTGAAAACAAAATGATACCTCTTGGTGATCAAATGGCAAATAATTTTAATCCTAGAAAATCAAAGTATATTATGTTACGTTACATGATTTTATCTGTAAATTGTCATTAATTTATAGGAAATAAAGAAAAGTGTCTTGTCACGGTGGCGGTACATATTTAGTCCGCGCCCTTCAACTTAACAGGAACATGACTTTCAATCAGTCCAAGGTTCAGCCTCCGGTCTTATCATGAGCCGTTCCGAATTTAAAAACAAAAGATGACGTCGGATTGCCTCTTGTTGTAATTCGCTACGGCTCATGATTAGACCCGGCCAACTGGGTAATAGATTCTACTGATGTCTAGTCGCTTTCGGATCCGCTTGAGAGTGAGATGCCTTGCTGTTTGGCGCTTTTGCGCAGGAATGCCATGTGCAGTTGCGCGGTCTGCAGCCCGATATTCATCAGTGAGTCGGCTTTGGCATGTAGCTCGTCCGTTGATGGTGCCTTGCCTTTTCCCTTCTTTGATTTCTTCCTCGGCGGCGGTGGGGGAAGAGCGGCGGCGTCGCTGCCGGATTCAACTTCATCTTGCTCTAGCGCTGTCAGTTCTGACGGAATCTCGGGGGGCGCACTTGGGCCTGGTTGCTCGATATCAGACAATTCTTCCAAAACTTCATTATTCAAAGGATCTGCGTTTTCCGTCTTCTTGGTCTTTCTGATTTTCAGCATCAACTCTTCCGCCGTGTTAGTAGTGCTTTCGTCAAGCACATGTCGTTCTTCTCTCTCGCAAACCTCGGCCGATCCCTTTGCCTTTCTCCCTATGTTGCCCAATCGGCTCCTGATCGACTTGGTCTTTTCTTTGCTGTCCACATTCGCCAACGCACTGCTGTACCTTTCGGCCAAATGCTCGCTAAGGATGTCCTTGTGTTTAACAAAAAATGTAAGAATCTTTTTCCAATCGTTCCCTACTTTCTTCACCGCCTGAGAGTACAGATTTTTCTCGGTTTCCGTTATGGCATCTCTTCGCGTGTTTGTGGTTGTTCGGCGGTTTTTTTTCCCTAAAAAGAAATGATTAAAGACCACCATTAATTTTAAGTCATAACCGAAAATATTGTGGATATGTGTCTTGGCTTTTAATTATTTTCGAAACCTTGTTCTTGAAAAGGACACTCATGTCACAGCGAACTCACAGTTGAAAAATTGCCTATCGCACTACAATTTTGGTTATCACCTATAGACCAGTTCAGGGAAATTTAACGTGTGCTAGAGTGATTTCACAAAACCCGTGAAACAAAATTAAACAGCCATTGTTTAATAGTCAAAAGTAAACAAAAGAAAACAATGGAATTAGTGTCTAATAATATCTATTTGTCTAATCTCTATTTCACGGTTATGTGAAACCACTCTATGGTGCAGTGTATTTGTATTTTTTTTAGCGATGTGCGGTTTGATACGAAAGCCACATTGTTGCGCTAAAGCTTTCTAGAGATTCTTACACAAAGCTTGAGTGTTTTGGATAATTAGTAATCAGGTTAAATACAGACACGATTTATTTATAGTACCGATAAGTGCGTACAAACAAATCTATGAGGTTTTCAATTCGGCTTTGTTTTAGTTGTTATGGCATAATTTTTAAATGTCAATATTATTTGCCGGTTGTGAATGTTTGTAGACCGTTACAAAATGAAAAAGTTCTACAACTCGCAAAGCAATTTGCATATTCGCTAGAAACTTTTCCAAGCTTACATACCTGCAAAATACTTCTGGTATAGAAACTCCAAATATTCCGGGTCATCGTCTTTGTCTTTGGTCATATTTTATAGTGCAAACCAGTGCTGACAAAACAGAATAAAGAGGAAAACAGAACACGTCTCCGAAGTTTGACCTTCGCGCGGCTTCCTAGATATGATGCACGAGTGATCACAAGAGTTCACCCCAATTATAAAGCGAATAAAGGATCGACGCATTTGCATAATAGTACAGACCCTCTGTCTTTCACACCTTAGCACAAAGGATACAGAAAAACTCTATTGCTTTCACTGCATTAGTCTCTACAATATGTATATCTAAGAATATTTTATATCCCTTTGTAATGTTTAGTTCATCTAGCCGACTTGTTAATTTTGTATAGATTTTTTTATATATCCTTATTTTCTAAGAGCGGCATCAGAGTTTGTAGTGTGATTTTTTTTGGCCGCGCCTGTACGTTATAGTAAAAGCCTGAGCGGTTTAGATCCGAAAAGGACAGTTTCGGAATTTCAGGAATAAGAAAATGAGTGTAGATAAATTTTTGATTTCAGATGAAGTAGTAAGGTAGCATTTCATAGAAATTTTACAGTAGAAGGCAATACATAGCAGCTTTATTCTAAAAGTAGAGTGCGTGAACTTTTCTCAAGATAATTTCGGTTATAGCCACCTTTAGCCTTCTCATTGGAATTCTAAAAGCACTTCATAGAGTACGGTAAATCCTTCTTTGCTGGTGTGAATTAATAGCACATATATACAATCAAAATATGCTTGACGCTCGTGCTACCAAGTGTTAGCAGGAAAGATGTTTGAATCTGTAAAGTCAGAAAGATCCAAGAATGTTGCTTTGCATTGTATATTGCATTACGACCCATTATAGTCAAGAGCAGTGATAATAATGTCGGCAGTACGCATGTTTCGTGAACAAAACCAAAAACTGCCCGTGTCGTTCATTTCTGTCGTCAGAATTTCCTTGGCAGCGTCAAAATATCATTTAGGCTGTTCCACGTTTTCTTTCAATGTCGCTTGTTGGAATTTACTCTATGAAGGCGTTTAGTATAGATGACAACAGTGCACTTCTGAAACGTTTTTGGCAGTACAATATAATCGTGTATTAGGATTATAGGAAACGAGGCAAGGAAAATATTCTGTCATGCCTTTGAACGTATTTGCTGAAAAATCATATTTTAGCCATGCTCTTCACGGAAACGCTTTCATGCTCACATTGTCACATTGTCAAAACTTGGTAGAATTTTTGAGTGGCATTTCTTCTCGCTTTTTGAGTCATGGACTAGGCGTTTGAAAAACCTTGTATCGGCATGGTGTGGAATATGTGAACCAAGTTATTTAAGCTGCCTCAGTTTATTTAACGTCTGTATATCCGTATCTTTTGTGGAGGCATGCTGGTGTGGTCATAAGAACAAGTCAGTTTCTGCCGCTATGTTGTGTCCTTAGACAAGACACTTTACTCCACATTGTCTCTCTCCTCCAAGATGTACAAATGAGTATTGGTAAATTGTTGGAAAAACCTAGCAAAATGCTGTTGGAAATAACTTGACATGTCACCCAGAGTCATAAAAATACATTTGTAGCATCTTCTTGCAACGAAACCCAACGATAACTGCAGGAGTCACTTGAATCGTTGGTTAAATCACGTCGTTTATTGTGTAGAGAACATGTATTTGAATAGGAATTAGCGATCATGTAGGGCCCAGTTATACTATAAGTGGCCTCAATTATAAAAAAAGTAAGTCTTATTCTAGTTGGTAAGCGAAACAAAACAAAATTTTATATATAATCTAATTGTACATAGGCAATTTCTGAGTGGATTGTTTTCCTCGATTTGTTTTGAAACCTAAATCCATGTTTACAAGAGTGTTTCATGACAATTCTTTGTTTTATTTGGTTTATTATTTTTTGAAAAGCCTTTCTTATGACTTCGTTCCAAGTATACAAAACTGGTTTGATAACCATTTTTGTTTTTATTTTTCGTTGTGTTTTTGTTATCAATTTTTTTTTGACACTTCATAGTTTCGGCTTCCTTGCCTTCAACCCATTCAGCTCAAAAACCAAGAGATCGTTTTATAAGAAAAGGGAACTGAATTGCTTTTCTTTTTTCTACCGTTGTGTTAATTACTTTCATCAATTTTTTCAGAATGAAGTAATTTTTTGCAGTTTGGAATTTTGCCTTTCCACTGTGTAAAAAAAAAATCATTTCAGTTTTTTCTGTGTTATTTGCCGTTGTGTTAGCTTTTCTTTTTAACGAAAGTCTAGATCATTCAAGTTAATGTGTTTTTTCAGTGTCGCATGCAAATTCAATGTTCCTCGAATAAATAATTAAAAGCTTATTTGAAGAGGACCGTCGGGAAATGCGTCAAAATCTCTTAACTTGGCCTTTTTTGAATTTGCGTTGATGTTGCGTTTCGTTTCGCACATACACTTGTTTGGGTTCAAACTTAACGATGGATAACAATTCATTCTTTGTAATTTCACAAGTATATGATCAAAACATTTAAATTGAATCATAATTACATATATAAGTAATAAAAAAACGTTTTCAATGTTTCCGTAGAGTTACAGAAACACAAATCCACTTTGAATAATAAACGATTTCGTTTGTTTCTTACACCTGTGTCGATTTTTTCCCAAGCTACTCCAGTGTTTCTAGAACTCTGCAGAAAGACTGAAAGTGTTTAGAAAATAACCCATAGAAACAGTTTTCTTATTTCTGTAGCGTTGTAGTTATAGTTTCAGTTTCGTGGGTTATTTTGAATTAAATTGAATAAGACGTTAAACGTCGATAAATGCATGCGTTATATAAACGAAGTTAGTGTCCTGGGCAGGAACATTGTTGAAGTAACGTTAAATCAGTAACTGTTGTTATAAAAGTAAGAGAGATTAGCCTCCTAGCAGGTGATCCGATACGTCCTCAGTTCCATGCAGTAATTCTAGTTGATTTAAAAGGATTTTAATGAATTTAAAATTCGTCAGATGCGCTCCTTACCTCTTGGAGTGCGATGTCTTCAGCTTGAAATTTTGAACCCTTGGCTCGGACGCAATCAAGGAGGTTAAAAAGCTTGTCTCATTTCAATGTTAGGAGACCGGGAAACCATAATAAAAATGATTTCATCATCAAAGTGAATTTCATTTACGAGTTCAACAATAACTATCACGAAACAAGAAAATGAAAATGACGAAGTATTCCTTGGTTTGAAATTTGTTGATTGATTATTCTTCATTACTACATTGTTTTCCTGCCTTGTGAAACTAACGCGAGTTACTTCAATAATGCAATATTTTATTAATAACCAGCCTTGCTTCATTAAACAATTAATCACGTAACCCATCATGCACAAGCTACTCGTTATGGAGTAACAGTAACATGTGGTACTTGCCTTACGGAAAGCGAGCCATCCAGACGGAGAAGGAACCAAAATGTGGCAAGCGTTGCTAAAAGCAACACAGTACGTTAAGCGGGTTGTAGCCACTTTAGGGTACCATGGCCTCATTAGTAGAAGGGTAACCTTGCATTAACAAAAATGTTAAAGTTACGAGCAGACAGCCTTGTGTAACTGTTTCTTTCTGGAGTTAAGTTGATGGTTTTTCTGTCTATCTAGTGAGTCGCCTACAAAGTTGCCTCAGCTTACCGAGTTCTTTAACTTGTAGGAGTCAAATTTGATGGGGTGCTTCATCAGCGAACTTTAAAGATGAAGCATGGATACAATACAGAAGCCTTTTGTGACAATTTCCAGATACCACCCTAGTTCAGTCCTTGATTAATCCAAAAGTTAACAGCTATGCTTCATGATATATTTTGTGGGGACACCCCAAGAGTTATGACTAAGACAAGCCCAAAACACCTCTACCTTATGGCTATGGCCTCAACTTTAACTTTTTCGCAGCAATCAAGGTTAATACCCCTCTTCAATTGGGGTTGTGGTACCCATTTCACTGGTCTCGGATTGTTCGTTACTAACAAGGTAATCATTTTACAAGGTTGGCGTTCCTAAGATCTACCACATTTTTTTTCTTCCACATTTTTTCCTTTCACATTTTTTTCTTGGCTTCTGATGCTTTTTTGTAGCCTAATCATTTAACAGTGGCTAATAAATGCTGAATAATTCCATATCTTTGTGTCTTGTTTCAACGCGTACGTGTTTTAGTCTCTTTCGACGTTTTCAACTTTGTTTGCATTTGTAGAATTAAAACAATACTATAATTCTCCTGATATGGTGATGGGGAGAAAGATGATACATTTAAAGCTTGGTCATGTTGTGAAAGTCTGGGCCGGATCAAGAAGATTCAGAAACGGGTACCGTAGCAAAACTGGCAAACTCTAACTGTAACCCTAACCTCTAACCCCCTCCACCCCCTTCTTCCCTTAAATCCGCCTACAAACTAAACTGTCTCGAACGTAGTTCCTAACGGAACGGAACCATTGACCAGTCTGACGTGTATTACATATCGCAGGCTCGATGTTCACCGCCCCTTCCTTCTACTAGGCGCTTTGCTCCACAGACCCTCCACCCGCTGCGTCCAACTCCTCTCCCTTCAACGCCGTTTCCATGGGTATGGCAGCTGACCATTATATATCGCGGGGCAGCCGATCAATCCTTCGAGTGAAATTGTGACCCTCTGGTATAACTCGTTCAACGCTTCGCGTATTTACGAGTTAGAATGGAAAATGTTTTAGAGTCCCTTTTCAGAGAGCTGTACTGTTGCCATGGTAATGGATATGACGTCATAAGTACCCATAAGTATTGCCTGATATTAGCGTCGTATAGATATTAGGAGTTGTCCATATCACCGGTTGCGTTATTTTTTAATATTTCATCATTTAGACACCAACCATTGAAAGCAAGAAACCCTTACGAGCCTCCTTAAGGTCGGTCACTGTTCTTGGGTTAAGGTACAATCCGATAGGCCATCAAGGACGCAGAGTGTCCCTGGCAAACCGCAGCATTTTTTCTTTCTGTGTATGTGGCGTATTACCATGCAGGAAAGCGCGGAGGGCAATGAAAAAGCAATGTAAAACTAAAGAAACGGCTGCCGATAAAAAATGCCTGCGCTACGCTAATAGACACATGTACCGAACGTAAATAGACCGTATTCGTATTCTCGGTTTTGAACTGGAACTAGCTTACAGTCGAGGCTCATGCGGAACAACCTTTTCACGTGCAAATATTTTTAAAGTGCCACTGATCAAAAATATACATTGTCTGTTCTCTTCATATTTTGAAAATATAAGTACTCGTTACTTACCTTGCGAAGTTTCAAGTCAAAGCTCGTACGGGAAGTGCCATTATTTTACTTTACATTTCGAATTCGGCTTGCCGCCATTACTCAATTCAAAAATGACCGGGACCGAACCCTGAGAGTTGGATCGAGTTGGCCTGACGATTTTGTGACGTAATGTAAACGTAAGATTACGTAAGATTGTGACGTAATAATAATTACTCAACACGTGCTTTTTAGCTTTGTTGTCTGTGACCCGGAGGGAACCGCGTTGAGTCAATTACGTCACAAATCAAGTCACGTGTACCAGATCGCAAACCAGTAGAACGTGGGCTCGGATTTATGAACGGAATAGTGGCGGACGGATCATTTTACGTGATTTTCGTGGGTTTTCGGCCAGCTATTTATCGGCTGTGTAAGAATATATCAATCTAATTTATAGCAGTTCGCATTTGTCTAAACCTATTAGATACATTTGCGTTAAAAAAGCGGAAAAGAAATACAAAAATTTTCGTCGTAGTGGCACTCTAATGATATTCCCCCGCATAAGCCTCTATTTCAAGCTATTTCTAGCTCAATACCGAGAAATGATCTGTTGCGGAGGAAGGGTTGGTCGCTTCAATTGAATTTCCGTTGTGGACGTCTTTTACAGGCGAAAGGCCTTGATACTTTTTTTCCAGGGAGCGGTTAACTATAATACCGCTACAACATTGTTCAATTCTCAGATATCGGGTCAATTCCATCCAGAAAAATTAGTACTGATGACGGTAGTGATGATGGGCAAATGCGACGGTGGTACTACCAGGAAGAGCAACTTCCTTATTGGACCTCAGCGGTGGGATAGACGGCGTCACAAGACACTAACTACTTCGACGAAAAGCTCCTAAGTTTAACTAAAATTAACTAAAAACTAGCAACCCTGCTGTTATTAACGAAAACAGCCCAAGGTGGCAAACATCAAAATCTGCAAAGCAATGATCTTAACTAATTCACTACAAGCCACAGTTTAGACTAAAAAAAATTGAACAAAAGTTATAAATTGACAGTTTATAACTAAATGTTCCACGCTTATATCTCTATTTAAATTATCTCTATTTTCCGACAAAAACAAACCAACGTATTTTTAAAAATTAAACTAAGAACTAGAGTTTTCTTTAGTAGTGAAAAGTCGACTAAAAACAAACAGAAGAACGCAATTGCAAGCGATTTCCTATACACTCCTCGTTGGGTGCCCATGTAGGATGCAGCAAATAACGCCGTTATTAACCTTCAGGAAGGGGGGTGGATGCCTTCTTCAGTAGCTGTTCATTTATCCTTTTGACACATTTTGGTAAAGTTTGGAAATAAGAAATTTCCAGCTGTTCGATCTGACAAAATGTCATTCCTAAATATGACGATTGCACAAAAAAACTTGAAAGAGCATAAGAAAATTTAAGTTATTCGTGTAACTTTGCTAATATATTTAACAAATATAAACCCGACTTTCTGAAAATAGGAAATATTGGACCAATTGGCGACGCGTTTCAGAAACATCAAATCTTTTCTGTAGCGGATTAAATATTACATACATACATACTTTATTACCACGTCCCCAAAGGGGATTTTCAGAGGCAATAATAAATACAATGATAAAATTAGAAATATACAATGTGTAGTAAAATATACAAAATACTATAGAAGCATAGTATGAATCTATAAACATAATAAACAATATAAATCATCTAATCACATCTAACATTGCCCGTAGTTCACGTTTGGAATGACCGTCCACAATCCTTCTACAAAAATCGTGAGAAATCAGAAAGTTCATTTTTCAGTCCAAAAATTCAACCTTTGATTGTTTATAACTCTAATTTTAAACTAGTACGTTCGGACGTGGAATGTGATCGGAACCCGTCGTTTACATCATTCAAGGGTAACTTTTCATTATGTTTTGTTATATTTAACGGATACATCAATTTTTGTTTTAATTTTACAAGCTAGACTCATTGCCCTCAAGATACCCTGACACTAATGCTGATTAGCTGAATACTAACAGCTGAGTCGTGTCGCATCATTGGTGAATAAGTACAGGTAATATTTGTTTAGTCAAAACAGTATTTTTAACTTCCGATCCGTGTATACAAAGATAAACATGTATTTGTATGAATAAAGCTCAAAACTCTTTTTATATTTCATGTACGTGCATGCGTTGACAATTTTTACAGCCTAGACATCAAAATACTAAATATAAACACTATAAAAGGCGAGTGACTTTATCTGCCTCGCAGTATTTGTCGTCACTTCGACATTTTGGGCTACTTGTTGTACTTGCAGGACTTGAATTTGATTTGTGTGGCGCCGTACGGCTAAATAAATGTTGCAGTAAAATAATGCTGTAGAAATTAAACAAACGGTTGCCATAATACCGGCAACAGTAGCGTATATTTTGTGGTTCCATAACCAAACTGATGAAAAAATTGCACTTAGCAACCAAATTGCGATCACAATAGTAACAACGCGCCTGCAAGTCACAAGTTCTTGGTATCTGAGATGAAGATGAATAGCCAAGAATCTGTCTGCTGTTAGAGCTGTTACACCAAGGAACGAAGCACAACAAAGAAAAGTGGCCATGACGCTCTCCAAGCTGTCCATCATCTTAACAGATGTATTGTTGTTAGTGTTGTCCTTCAACCTCATGACGAGCCATGTTACATTCAAAGGTTGGACCAATAAGCCAACAGCAAGATCAGAAACAGTCAGACTCAGGAGCAATGTTTTTAGAGGCTTTGGCAACGACGAAGTTTTTCTCAGCGCGTGAATTGTTATAATGTTCAGCATGATGGCGGTGTAAGATGAAAATGCGTTGAAGACGCTGTTAACGATGAGCGATGAATCGAGGTCCTGGAAGTCTTCAGCTTCTGTCATTGTATCTTATTCTTGAACTTACAAAGATTAATTCGGCAAGTTCATCTTCGTGGAAATGGTATTCTTTTTAGGGAAATTTTCTGTAGTCTTATCTTGAAAGATGTGAGACTTAACAAAATTCTTCTTTGTTGTTTTCCTTAAAAATAGAAAGGTAAGACTTGCATGAAGATGGTCTGACCATGTTATACGGACAAAGTACGTTGTGTTCAATTATTCGCCTTATCTGCCTGTCTGCCGTTTATACTGAATAGATAGGTTGAATAAATGTATTGCCGTAACAAAATAAACGTTTGAATCCAATGCAAGCGGAACACGAAGTACCTAAAACAGATGTCGCAAACCTTAATTTGTGAGGAAAAAATGTCTGATTCTGATAGGTTGTCTTTTAAAGTGACGATGGCATTTGACAGACAGGTAATATTAAACATTTTAATTCGTCCAGTTATACGATCAGGAGCACCAAACGAATCGTTTCAGAAGTTCTTTTTGGTCTTAAAAATTGGTAATTAATTAGACTTAGAACGTAAGTTTCTTTAGTAAAAGGCGGTCGCATCAAGCTTTCGAAACATCGAAAAATTTAACACCTTTGTATTCGGGGGAATAAAAATATCGCTTTTAGGTAAAACATATGGAATTTCAATTTGGGGGATATCATTCCTTTCCCTAAAATTTGCAGCCGCTCAAATATTCAGCAAAACGATTCGAAATGATCAAACAGCTTTCACATAGTCTCCTTTACAGGCATTAACATGTACAGCAAAGAAGAAGAACGCCATTGCAAGCGATTTGCCGTACATTATACATTACTTGCAGGAGATGTCCCTGCAAAATGCAGCAAATACCTGTAACTCCCTTATTAATTTTGCTTATTCATTAGTTGTGCGTGTGTGCATTTAAAATAAATTCGGTGTAGAAAAAAGTCATTTACTCACTAGGGCGCGTAGACTATGAACAGTCTCTCTTTCCCAGCTTAGCCCGTCGAGCGAGAAACGAAAAAACATTAGCGAACGGAAAATGGCCGCGCGAAACTGGGGGCGAAGCAGGCGCGCTCGCTCGACGGACTAAGCTGGGAAAGAGAGACTGCTCGTAGTCTATAGGGCGCGGCATACAATCGTTGCTTCATGTTTATTATAATATGTAACTGACATAGTCAAGAAAGCATTAGTATTGTAACGTCACCTTTTGAGAGCCCCCGTTCCCACGACAAGCTTTTTGAGCCCAGCACTCCTAAATTTGGCACGCGGGCCAATTTTTTTTGGCCCGCCACTGTTCCATTTACACGACAAAATTTGGCACTTCTAGTTTCGAGATGGGCACGCCTAAAATAAGAAACAAATTTTGGAGCATTTCAGTACATTCGTCAGCGGTTGAACCACTTTTTGGCGAACCGTCACGTACCATCTGGATCGAGTTTGACCAAATGGCGGACGCGGCACAGCGCGCAAATGACTGGTTTTTCGGGTTTTTGAAGAAGCGAAGGGCTAAAAGGGCTTGAATGATTGAAGAAAAATGGTCGTCTTTTCTGTTTTTTAGCAGGTAACCTAGATATTGCTTTGGGCAACTTTTCTTTGCTAGATGAACCTACGAGAAGCTACTTAGAAATTTGGGAACTGCTTTTCGAAGCCTCGGTTTCAAATGGTTACCGATACGTTCAACGACGAACAATGGTATCAGACCTTTTGGGTCACCAAGGTGTGGATGAAATTCGTGGAGAAAATTTTCGTCAAAATACGATAATGCGCAAAGCTGTCACACCTGAACGTCGTCTCGCTCTCACCCTGTATCACTTGACATCGACCGCAGAGCGGGGGATTCAAATGTCAGTTGTCAGTTAAAATTTCGGCCATTTATCACAGTTTGTCAGTTAAATGACTGTTGATAATTAAATAAGACCTGAAACAACTGTTTTTGGCGCATTTTAGACTAAACCAAAAGCTATTTGGGATTATTAGACTTAGCTGACTTGTCAGCTAACTTGGATCCGCAAACTGATATTCTTTAATATGTATTCACCAGCCCTTCTATTTCTTTTCTCAAACTCATTAGTAATTCATGAAAAAATAGAAAGGAAATTAATGTTTAATGAGTGTTTGGAAACCAGATGAAACACTCCTCATTTTTGCATCCTTTATTTCCCCTTCTAAAATCATTTTGTTTGAGAAGTAATATCAAACATTCGACACAGTGTTTCATCACAAGATCAAACACCTCGAAGTTCGTCAAAAATACTCCGCTGCGCGTCATACAGTTTCAACTCTCTTCTCAGTGTTTGATCTTGTGATGAAACACTGTGTCTCATGTTTGATATATTACATCAAATCGCGCTGAAGAAACTTTCTAAGGGAATTTTGGTGGTAAAATTTAGCATTTTATTGGATTTCAGTACAGTAAACATGCAACATACAAGGCTGCATAGATGAAAGGTCTCGACAATGCAGCATAAAGGACAAAACAACAACAGAAACGAAACAACAGTACAATAAAGATGGACAGCGGTATCCCTTTTGATTTTATTACTGGATGCTAAGTAATAATAATAATAATAATAATAATAATAATAATAATAAGGAGATACTGCCAATACAAAGCTGGAAGATACAAAAAGGGGGTGGGGTGGTTTGCGCTGCTATGCAAAACAGGATTAGAAGCAACAAAGATGAGACAGTAGTTCAGTAAAAGACAGTCAGCTGCAATTATATTGGCTTTAAAGTGCAACTAACCCCCAATAATGTTTGTCGCCAAACGAAATCTCCTAATTGTCCTGATTACCTGTGCGAAATTTTTTTTACCGTAGCATTTTTCCTTGATTTTTTATAATTTTTTTAAAGTTTCAAATTTTGGCGGTTCTTTCGGCCACTACCGAGCAATGTGAAGAATGGGTCCGAGTTTTGTTTGGACGTCTTGTGACGTCATCGAAGGAGATTGATTTTCATGATGCAAATAGCAAAGGAACTGTGGGCAAACACAAAAAAGGCATCGGAGTGCACAAAATCCCTTTTTTGGCTTTTGAGTACCATTCGCGTTAAAATGCCTTCTCCTTTGTCGCTTCGCGGTGATATGCTTATGAGAACGCGGCAAATGGTCTCCTTCGATGACGTCACAGCAAAGTTCGTACCCAGCTCCCACAAATGCACGGTAATGGGACAGAATCACCTAACTTCAAACAGCTGTAGAAACGCTGGGATTTTATCATTTACGATATTTTTTTCGCGCAAGTAATCAGGACAAACAGGAGATTTTATTTAGCGAAAGAAAAAAATTGGGGTTAGTTGCACTTTAAGTTATGCTCCACATAAGAACTATAGCAAACTTCATTGTTCTGCGGCATTGGCTCTTTCCCACATAGAATATCTTTGATTTTAAGAATAGAGGAGGAGCTGATGGTTAATAATCATATTTCATTATAAAAATAAAGAAAATCCATTTGCGTCAAATAAATTTTAGGAAATGTTCGTTCTTAACCAATCAGAATAGCAGAAGACAATAGCTAATAATTTTGCTTCTTTGGTGAAGTTCCCAAAATACAATATCTTTTAAAAATTGCAAGTTGTGCGATTGGGTCTCAAATTACTTGAAACCTTAAAAAAAATTAGACAAAATGTACCTTGAATTTTAACTTTTTAGCGGTTTTTGAGTCTAGGCCAATGAGATCACTAGTTGTAACAATGAAAAAAGTTTACATTCCATCGTGCATTGCCGTTCAGCGCTATCCTTCTTATGTGGATCATTACTTAATGCTCAGTGATAATTATTTGAAGAAAGTGGTAATATAAATAAGAAATCTATAATCACAACACATGCGACAGGAGCCATGGGCTGTCAATTAAAAATAATAACTTAGGGAGTGTTTTCTCCAGAGCTGATTCAAAACTATTCTTGACAATGTATCATTGTAGAAATAGTAGTTAGACTAGTGTATCCAAAAGATAGTAATTGCTGCGGTAAATTTGTTGTAATAATGCTGTTTTATCGTCTCACTGGTATTACAGAATTTTGTCTTTCGTTTTTTGAGGAGAAGCAAAGCAAATGTAAACGGGATGAATCGACGAAAACACCAGCTGATATTAAGACTAATTTTGTCAATTCACGCATCAAGTTCTTGCAATGTCTGTAGAGTATTGTTGAGCTAAAGACGCGTTCACCACGAGGTAAGTAGGTTGCGTTACTAGCTAGCCGTATCGTGTTCGCGTCTTTACGCGCTCAGCTCAGGTTTCGCGTCCCCACGCGCTCAGCTCAGTTAGTCTCGTCGACCGCTGTCAGAGTGATTTCAAAATAAGTGTCTTTTATCCCGTACAATCTTCGAAAATCTTTGCTATCCAACGGTCCTATCGCCATGCCTCACAGTCCTCGCTCAACTCGCGGTAGCCTTAGCTTCGACAATTGAATCACCATGGAAAGCAAGTCTTAAGCTTATGAAAGCGAGGCTATTGTTCGTGGCGCAGTGCATTCTGACCCAAAATGTGTTCGTGGCGCAGTGAATTCTGGTAAAAAGCGATCAATTCGAGATTTTTCGTAGCTTATATTTTTTTCTCATATATTTCTCTTAAATCCTGATTATGTTGCTGCTCACTCGCTGCGCTCGTTCCGCAGCAATCAGTGAAAGAACCTCTTTGACCTTTTCAAAGACTTAGGCGTTTATGTTTCTATAAGAGTGCTTGCTTCTGCAGGCAATATTCACACATTATTTGCACTCTGACGTCCGTCCCGCCGTCTCTTTCCTCACTTCTTTTTCGCCTCAACTTCTATACACTTTTAAGTGAGACACTCCTGGCTTTAAAAAGGGAATGTCTCGGCTGATATATCACGTGTTTTCATGATTTAGCCAAGAGCTTGCTTTAGGCGTTACTTACATCTGTATACTGATGCAACCAAATTGTTCTACTCATTTCTACTTAACGAAATGTTTTATGCCAGTTATTTCTTCTACATATTATTAAGTACCACACAATAAATCCTTTCGGGCTAAATTGCAGAATAACTGGCCCACTAAATCCAACTTAAGAGAACTGCTTCCGCAGTCCCGCAGTCGTATTCTAATGCTGCTCCCGCGTCAAAATGATAACAACTCTGTATAGTACATGTATATTCCGCGTTCTAAAAGCGTTTTGCGCGAAAGGTAGCTGGATTACACAGATATTCCTCGTTCTAAACGCGAGTTAGACCAAAGGTTAATGGAGAACATGGATATTTCTCGTACTAAAAGCTTGTTGCGCGAAAGGTGGCGCATTCATCGACTACCACTGTCTACGGGACTGGGACTGCAGGACTGCGGGAGCACTCGTTTAACTAGACTTAGCTATTCAACATACACAGTTTGGTGACCGCGGGACCGCGGGAGCAGTCATTAGTGCAGTTCGAAATTGGCCGGGTATTCTACAATCGCCCCAAATTTAAGAGAGAAGAAACTTGCTTACCGTTTTGTTCTGTTTATGACATAGAACCATTTAGTTGCATTATTTTTAAATGCCGTATTTCCTCGAATAATAGCCGTCCCCAGGAGCCCATAATCCCGGAGCGTGCAACTTCCATACTGCGCCTGTGAAACGGCGTTTTTACAAGTAGGTTTATTTTTAGATAAGCCTTTCCCGTGAATTTGTTTCGGAAAACCAATCACAAGCAATTGCATAAATAATAACATTCACATATTCACATAGCGACTGGAAATCAGACATTCCGCACAGAAATGTGAACATGTGAATAGTTGCATAATTAATAACATTCACATACATTGTATTCACATAGCGACTGGAAATCAGACATTCCGCACAGGAATGTGAACATGTGAATAGTTATTAATTATGTAATTGCTTGTGATTGGCTTTCCGAAACCAATTCGCGGGAAAGGCTTATCTAAAAATAAACCTACTTGTAAAAACGCCGTTGCACGAATTTATGGTAGTTGCACGCTCCGGGTAATGGGCTCCTGCCGTCCCTCGATGAATCGCCCCCCCCCCCCCCCCCCCCCCCCCCCTTGGTGGAAATAATTAAAACAATCGCCTCCCTCGCTTCCAGTCATGTTTTTCTCTTGAAAATATGCTATGGTCAGAACCCATGTCCTGTCTTTCCTTTATTTCTTGGAGCTCTCTTATTAGCACATTAGCACTTCCATGCAGCGAGTAATATTTGCAAAAATCGATTAATCGCCTCCCCTCGAATAATCGCCCCCTTTTGAAACCGCCTTTAGCATTTAGGCGAGCATGTGAACAAACAAATGCCAAGTCTATCACTGGAAGATCTAGCATCTAGCAGACTAGGCCGTCGACGAGTGTTGAACGAGGATGACGAAGTTGAGCGCTCTCGACCCACAGGCAGCCCAAGCTTAGTATGCGATGGTTCTTTGTTAATAACGAACGATTTATAGACTTTGTATGGGAAATTCATTTTAGTCTTATATATGCTATTAAAAGTAAAGCTCCAATGTTGAAAACAGCTGTCCGCGGTTGCTACCCTGCTTTATCGGTTTCTGTCGTATTGGTGTCTCGCAAAATCTACTTTTTTACGTAGTCAGATCAGCCTGTAGTTCGGTTATGTAGAAATAAACTTCACTTACCTCAATGGACATCATTTGCGCCCAAATTCCATAAAAGACACAAGGAAAACACAATATTGAGGTAAGTGAAGTTTATTTCAACAAAGCTTTATTTTAGCATATATAAGACTAAAATGAATTTCCCATACAAAGTCTATAAATCGTTCGTTTATTATGCATGGTTCAATTCCTGCAGTTACCATCCCCCCCTTCCCCGGGCACATCCCCGGGGATTTGCCATTTTTTCTTCACTTGGCGTCCTAATCCCCACCCCCGGGCACAAAGAACGAGGTAATTCCCCACCCCCGGGACACTCAACAGCAAGCTGCACCGTTTCTCAAGAAGACAAATATTTATTATATAAATCCACCGAACAGTTTACAAAATATGAATGGGGTTAGTTTCTAGAGAAACTGTGGTGCTGCGTCGGTGGGGGGATGAAACACGAGAATTTAGTTTTATCGACTGAGTCGATAAGGTAAATTGACCACCGTAAAAAGATTCAAATAGCTGACGTTTCGAGCGCTAGCCCTTCGTCGGAGCGAATCAAGGAATTGTGGGTAGTGTGTGGTTTTATATAGTAAGCGGTGGAGCTACGCTATTGGTAGAAATTTGGTGACGTGAAAAACAAATGTAGATTAGTTGAATGAAAAGCGTTCGTTGATTCCGTGGGGTTTGAGAGTGCCGATTTGAAAGATGATTTTTTGTTCTAGGTTTTTACGGCTTTCTGTGTTACCCTGGTGTAGGGAAAGGCCGCAGATTGTCATGTGTTGTTTAGAATGGTTAGTAAGATTAAAATGGCGCGCGACTGGTTTGGATGCGTCTTTGTCATTTTTTTCAACGTCTCGGAGATGTTCACGAAAACGGTCGCCCAGTCTTCTCCCTGTTTCGCCAATGTATATCTTTTTGCAAAAAGTACATGTTATGCAGTAGATAACATTTACGGAGGTGCATGTAAAACGATCAGTGATTTTAATAGATCGTTTGGGTCCTGTTATTTTGTCCGCGTTGTGAATGAAAGGACAAGTGTTACATCGTGTGCGTGTGCATTTGAAAGTTCCCGGTACATCGTCAGATTTCAGTGCGCTCGTAACTAGAAAGTTGCCAATGTTTTTGTCACGTTTGAATGAAATTAGTGGGGGTTGTGAAAAAATTCTGCCAGTTTCGGGGTCGTTTTGGAGTAATTTGAAATTTTTTAAAATGATGCTTTTGACTGTGTTGTTGTGTGGGTGGAAAGTGAGGGTGAATGGAATTCTCTCGTTCTCTTCCTTCTGTGGCGTTTGTAGTGCTGATTGTCTGTCGATCTGTTGTGCACGTTGTTGGCCCGTATTAACAACAGAGTCAGGGTACCCACGTTTCTTGAAAAACTGGCACATTTCTTCTGATTTGTTGGAAAAATCAGAGTCATCACTACATAGGCGTCGAAGTCTGAGAAATTGAGAATACGGAATGGCGTTTTTAACGTGCGATGGATGTGAGGATGAATGTAACAGATAACTGTGGGAATCTGTAGGTTTGTAGTGCACACTTGTGGATAAACTGTTACCGTTGATTGAAATATTAATGTCAAGAAAAGCGACTGAGGTTTCGGAAATTTCCCAGGTATATTTTAGAGCGGGATGAAAAGTATTGACAGAAGTTATGAATTGATTAAGTTCCTCTTTACTAGAAGAGGTAGCGCCAATGCAATCATCGATGTAGCGGCCGTAGAGTTCGGGTTTGGTTCCGTGGTACTGATTAAAAAATTTGTCTTCGATGTGGCCTACAAAAA
This sequence comes from Dendrophyllia cribrosa, assembly GCA_024195265.1. Taxonomy (NCBI): domain Eukaryota; kingdom Metazoa; phylum Cnidaria; class Anthozoa; order Scleractinia; family Dendrophylliidae; genus Dendrophyllia; species Dendrophyllia cribrosa. The sequence goes on from JAJLRJ010000010.1 coordinate 13,485,892, forward strand.
GGTTAGCGTAGCTTGGTCCCATTTTGGTGCCCATGGCGACTCCATTTACTTGTTTGTAGTAGTTTTGGGAAAATGAAAAACAGTTAAGTGTCAAAACTAATTCGGCTAAGCGGAGCAGTGTTTCTGAGCTTGGGTTTTGAATGGAGCGCTGGTCGAAAAAATATTTTAGTGCTTGAAGTCCTTCGTCATTGGGGATGACGGTATATAAAGAGGTAATGTCCATAGTGAAAATTAATTTGTTTTCGCTGGGAAAACTGAAATCCCGGAAAATTTCGAGTGCGTGATTGGTGTCCTTAATGTACGAGGGTAGTGATTTGACAATGGGGGCCATGATTTTGTCTAAATAGCTAGAAATTAGTTCGGTAGGACAGCTACAAGCGGAAACAATTGGTCGGCCCGGATTGTTTGGTTTATGAATTTTAGGTTTGAAATAAACGCGTGAGGTTCTAGGAGTAGTGATGATGAGATTGTTGGCGGTAACTGGTAATTGTTGTTTAGTAATGAGGTGTTGGATAGTTTCTTTGACAATTTTTTGGTTGGTAGAAGTGAGATCTTTATCAACTTTGGCATAGAAAGCGGTGTCAGAAAGTTGCCGAAAAGCCTCTTGTCGGTAAAGGTCGGTCCGCCAAACAACTACCGCCCCGCCTTTGTCGGCCGCTTTGATAACAATGTCGCGTCGTTTGCTAAGACTTTTGAGCGCTGCCCATTCTCCTGTTGAAAGGTTGGAAATTTTGGTGTGGCGGTTAAATTTAAGTTTTTGGACATCGTGACGACATTTTTTGACGAAAAAATCTAGAGAAGAAAACTGGCCCTCTGGGGGAGTCCATTTTGATTTGCGGAAAAAGATGTTTTTGAAACACTCAACGTTCGCAAATCAAAATGGACTCCCCCAGAGGGCCAGTTTTCTTCTCTAGATTTTTTCGTCAAAAAATGTCGTCACGATGTCCAAAAACTTAAATTTAACCGCCACACCAAAATTTCCAACCTTTCAACAGGAGAATGGGCAGCGCTCAAAAGTCTTAGCAAACGACGCGACATTGTTATCAAAGCGGCCGACAAAGGCGGGGCGGTAGTTGTTTGGCGGACCGACCTTTACCGACAAGAGGCTTTTCGGCAACTTTCTGACACCGCTTTCTATGCCAAAGTTGATAAAGATCTCACTTCTACCAACCAAAAAATTGTCAAAGAAACTATCCAACACCTCATTACTAAACAACAATTACCAGTTACCGCCAACAATCTCATCATCACTACTCCTAGAACCTCACGCGTTTATTTCAAACCTAAAATTCATAAACCAAACAATCCGGGCCGACCAATTGTTTCCGCTTGTAGCTGTCCTACCGAACTAATTTCTAGCTATTTAGACAAAATCATGGCCCCCATTGTCAAATCACTACCCTCGTACATTAAGGACACCAATCACGCACTCGAAATTTTCCGGGATTTCAGTTTTCCCAGCGAAAACAAATTAATTTTCACTATGGACATTACCTCTTTATATACCGTCATCCCCAATGACGAAGGACTTCAAGCACTAAAATATTTTTTCGACCAGCGCTCCATTCAAAACCCAAGCTCAGAAACACTGCTCCGCTTAGCCGAATTAGTTTTGACACTTAACTGTTTTTCATTTTCCCAAAACTACTACAAACAAGTAAATGGAGTCGCCATGGGCACCAAAATGGGACCAAGCTACGCTAACCTTTTTGTAGGCCACATCGAAGACAAATTTTTTAATCAGTACCACGGAACCAAACCCGAACCCTACGGCCGCTACATCGATGATTGCATTGGCGCTACCTCTTCTAGTAAAGAGGAACTTAATCAATTCATAACTTCTGTCAATACTTTTCATCCCGCTCTAAAATATACCTGGGAAATTTCCGAAACCTCAGTCGCTTTTCTTGACATTAATATTTCAATCAACGGTAACAGTTTATCCACAAGTGTGCACTACAAACCTACAGATTCCCACAGTTATCTGTTACATTCATCCTCACATCCATCGCACGTTAAAAACGCCATTTCGTATTCTCAATTTCTCAGACTTCGACGCCTATGTAGTGATGACTCTGATTTTTCCAACAAATCAGAAGAAATGTGCCAGTTTTTCAAGAAACGTGGGTACCCTGACTCTGTTGTTAATACGGGCCAACAACGTGCACAACAGATCGACAGACAATCAGCACTACAAACGCCACAGAAGGAAGAGAACGAGAGAATTCCATTCACCCTCACTTTCCACCCACACAACAACACAGTCAAAAGCATCATTTTAAAAAATTTCAAATTACTCCAAAACGACCCCGAAACTGGCAGAATTTTTTCACAACCCCCACTAATTTCATTCAAACGTGACAAAAACATTGGCAACTTTCTAGTTACGAGCGCACTGAAATCTGACGATGTACCGGGAACTTTCAAATGCACACGCACACGATGTAACACTTGTCCTTTCATTCACAACGCGGACAAAATAACAGGACCCAAACGATCTATTAAAATCACTGATCGTTTTACATGCACCTCCGTAAATGTTATCTACTGCATAACATGTACTTTTTGCAAAAAGATATACATTGGCGAAACAGGGAGAAGACTGGGCGACCGTTTTCGTGAACATCTCCGAGACGTTGAAAAAAATGACAAAGACGCATCCAAACCAGTCGCGCGCCATTTTAATCTTACTAACCATTCTAAACAACACATGACAATCTGCGGCCTTTCCCTACACCAGGGTAACACAGAAAGCCGTAAAAACCTAGAACAAAAAATCATCTTTCAAATCGGCACTCTCAAACCCCACGGAATCAACGAACGCTTTTCATTCAACTAATCTACATTTGTTTTTCACGTCACCAAATTTCTACCAATAGCGTAGCTCCACCGCTTACTATATAAAACCACACACTACCCACAATTCCTTGATTCGCTCCGACGAAGGGCTAGCGCTCGAAACGTCAGCTATTTGAATCTTTTTACGGTGGTCAATTTACCTTATCGACTCAGTCGATAAAACTAAATTCTCAGTTTACAAAATAGACATAGACTGGACTACATCTCTCCCATTGTTTTTCTTCCTTGCCCGCGTTTTTTTGGCTTTCATTGCTTCTCTCTTGCGGTTGTTTCGTGTACTGAGGATGTGTTCTTCTCAACACTTCACATCATCCACTGACAGGAACACTCCTTCAAATACAGACTTTAACTTTGCCAAATTGTTTTCTTCCAGCCAATTACTAACAAATTGTAAGGATTTTCCAGCAAAGAAGTCCGCTTGTTGAGTCATGTCGTCTGCCATGTGCTTCGACGAAATTTTCGCCCCATAATTCCTTGCGAACCTAGATTATCCCCACCCCCTACCCCCGGGACAAGACCACTTGCAAAATTCCCCACCCCCTGGCCTCAAGCGGAACCATCACATACTAAGCTTGAGCTTAGTATATGTGATCAGATCAGATCAGATCAGATCAGATCAGATCGGATCAGATCTAAGCTTGGGCTGCCTGTGCTCGACCCAGTCTCGTCCCATCCGTCACATAACGCTCAATTTCAACGCACATTCTTTTCAGCGCCCATCCTGCTCGCAAACGATTCATCTTTCCTTTTAATTTTTCCAAGTAGCAGGCTACTTGTCTAAGAGAGACATGTCTGTCAAAGAAGGTGATCTTGTCGGCTCATGGAAACCGTCGAAAGCAAGAAACGAGTTTCGAACGAATCCAGATTTAAAAGGAGTAACTACTGGAGGATTCTGCATGGGTTATCTTCAGGCGAATATGGCGATTCTATCATCTTCTGTAGCGGATGATTTTGAACAGTTTTGTGAGTTAAATGGAGCTGCGTGCCCCGTATTATATAGAAGTAAAATCGGTGAAGTGTCAGCTGGACATCTGGCTCCAAACTCCGATATAAGGTACGAAACGAGGGATGGAATATTAATGCATTCATCTGTTTTCATCTAGGACGGTGGGGAAGCATCGAAATCCCCGATCGTCTGGGATTTTCCCGACATATGAAAACCAGGCTTAACCTTGGGTCGTCAAAGTTTTTGTCTGTCGGGAGGGGGATGTGCACTCGATAGTGTGGTTTGAAGCACTCTTAGCAGGGTTTTATTTCTGCAGATTCTCAAAACGTATTAAAAATCCCGGTTTATATATACAGCTTACAATGTATGTAGTTTTGATTTGTCATTTACAATGTATGAAAAATTACACAGCTTTCAGTTCATCCTTTACTTGATATCAAATATCAGAAATTAAGGAACAGAAGTCCGAGCTTCCAATTCAGAAACTCAGAAACCTGTTTTCTGAAAAATTTAATAGTATGTCAGCTCTTATATCCATCTCTAACTACCTCCAATGTCTGATTTGAATACCTAGGGGCATAGCTGGGGTTGGAGTCCTGGGGTGCCCGTGCCCCCCCCCCCCCCCCCCCCCTCTTTGTGTAGTAAAAAAACAGCGTGGATGTCAACATGACAATCTGGTAGGTACCCTGGGTGTGACACAGTGTGACCCCCCCCCCCCCCCCCCCCCCCCCCCCCCCCCCTTGAAAAATCCTAGCTACACCTCTGATACCAAGAATAATATGAGAGCTTAAGTTGTATTTTTGGAGTAATTTTACAGGTTTAGGATAAAATATAAGGGAGGTCAAGGCAAGTGTAACGGAGCTATCTTCTGAGTTTCTTTTTTAATGTTACTGATATGACCATCATTGAATTTATGTGCTTGACTTCAGAACACTTTTCTAATTTTGTTTCAAATCATGCTTATAATGAACAGAACTGATCTACCAAAGTACTGTATCAATAAAAATGGATTAATCACAGAGGAACCTGGTGAGCTGACAGCATACCCTTGGGATGACCTTGTATCTTTCTATATTGGCTGCAGCTTCACATTTGAAGAAAAATTAATAGATGCTGGAATTCCCCTTAAGAGCATTACTGAAAAGCGCTGTGTCTCCATGTTTCAGACAAACATTCAGTGTGTACCTGTTGGGCCATTTGCTTCACCCTTGATTGTTTCAATGCGTCCAATTCCTAAACATCTGGTTGAAAAGACTCTCATTATTACTGCTGCCTATGGTGCAGTACATGGGGCACCGGTACACATTGGAGATCCATCTGTGATAGGAATAGATGATCTTTACAACACTGAATTTGGGGAGCCCTCTGACATTGGAAATCTGATACCCATGTTTTGGGCCTGTGGTAGATCTACATCCACAGCTATAAGGGCAGCAAGTGAGTGATAGTATGATTTACACACAAGGATTTTTGGATGTTGATTTTGCTGCCTAGAACTGATCTGCCTATAATCCCCAGTGGCCCCCTTACTGATCACAAGAAGGCACGTGAGAAGTTAAAACAACAAAGCCGTTCTCTTATTCTTATCCTTCGCATGATCTCCTGCATTAAAAAAATTAACTTTGCACTTGTTTTCAAGCTCTGCTCCTTTGCTTTTTGCACTCGTTTTCCAGTTCTTGACTGATTCACACTTCTTTATAGAAGAGAGGAGCCTGTAGGGAACAAAGGCATTTTTCTTTTCATTTGACTAATCTCATGTTGGTGTTCCTGTGTTCTTCCATGAAGGAAAAAATTAATATACATTTAATTTTTTGTTGTTTGTGTCGAACTGGAACGTTAGATAGGATTTTTGAATCTTCTTTTTTCATATTTTATGTATGTGAAAATTATTGTAAGGCGCATTGAGCTTAGGAAATACACGATATAAGAATGTATATTATTATTATTTACTTCATGAATTAAGCTTTTTGCACATCTAGTGACTCGAAAGGAACGTTTATTTAGTATGAACTCTTGACTTTAATTTCCAGACAAAAAAATGTCCATTGTTCTGTTATCAGGTTACGTCAATTGAATAGTTGTCTTTAGTCTACTCATGTTAATTTCGTTATCCTGTTCCCCAGACGTTGGGGGGGGGGGGGGGGGGGGGGGGGGGGGGGATGTCACATATTGTTGACAAACATTTTTTGGCTTCAATTACTCACATATCATTAATTTTTAGCCACCCAAAAGAAGCAGCTTAGCATGAAAGTTGCAGCCCCTTTATTTTTGGCGTGCTAATTCCAAAACTGAAAAGTAACGGGGGCCGCTTTTTCGGAACTCTACGGTACATTGTTCTTATAGACTATAGATACTATTAATAAAAGGACCTTAAGGTAGCTAGTATATATAATACTATACATTGTTTTTTAAAGACTTTGTGAATCCAGTATTAATAGCTTATACCATTACCACACATTTTTTTTGCACTTTGACAGAACTACCACTAAGCTTCTGCCATTTTCCTGGCTCAGTGTTCATTAGTGATACCACTGTGGATGAATATTTCAAGATCCATAAACCAGAGCATGGAGATGAACAGCCAAGGCTTATCACCCTTACAGATCAACCCTACCTTGCTTCTGTTTGCTCTGCCAGTGCAATCCAAAAAATTGAAGAGATTGCTAAAATATCCACAAGCCTTAGCAGTGCCGGCGAAGGAACAAAAGGCATTCAAGTTGCTAGTGAGTTCCTGAAAATAGCGGTGAGACTGTCCCATGCTCCATCTGTTGTCATTGGCTTTGTACACGAAAAGGAAAGCTTTTCATCTGAGATGTCCACATCAGAATGCATCCAAGCAACGATAGCTCTTGTCAAAGCTCTTCAAGCATTGAATAAGAAAATAACTATTGTTACGCAGCACAATGCACAACTCATTCAACACAGCATTACAGCTCATGCTGCCCAGGGGCAAGTCTCAAAAGATGGTGTTTGTGTTGTTGAATATGATCATGGAAAGAGATTAAATATGTTTGAAAGTAAAATCAATCACAGACTTGACACAATTATAGGACTGGAAGTGGCACAATCACAGTTTCCTGAGAGAAATGACATCAAGGGTGGTGTGGTGGACACATTATTCAAAGAAGGTCTGTTCAAAGATATGATTAACATTTGTTATTAATACAAGTTTATATAATGTTGTAGGTTAAAATTATTTCAAACTAGGTTAATTTTTTTTCCTTTGTCCCAGGTTCATTAACATAATCTCAGACAAAGGAAAGTAAAAATTAACCTAGTTTGAAATAATTTTTAACCTAAAACAATTTTAACCTACATGTAATAGAAGGAAGCAGAAATACTAAGTTGAATCCAGTGTATAGCTAATTTATATTCTAAATATCCATGCCCCCCCCCCCCCCATCTCCTTCAAGAAGTGTTTGTTTGGACTTTTCCACCCCCCATTCCAGGGGAATAAAACTCCCCTATACCCGAAATTTCCAAGGTTTTTCTTGAGAGGCCCCCCTTAACCCTCAGAAATTTTGTTTCTCAGATTTTTACAAAACTATTAATAGTTGGGAATTATCTCTTTTTAGTCTATACATAATTAATAAAGCAATTACCTCCTTTAAAAAAATGTCTCAGTAAAATATTAAACTTAAGAGTCGCAAAAACAGCTTGTGTTTGACTGATGTTCTTACTAGACAAGTGTGACTTGTGACAGCCTAGAGTGAAGTTGCAACCACTGTTTTGAAGAAAAATGAATTTTCACTGAAATAGATATGATTAATACAGTAAACACCAGCATATAAGCCGCACTTGCAGATAAGCTGCACCCTAAGTTTTGAAGCTCAAATTTTTGGAAAAAATTTTTTTTTTAACATAAAAATGTAAGTCAGAGAATTGCACTGCTCTAAGAAATGTGAGCTTGTCTTTTGCTTCTATCCTTTGGTGCACACTTAGGAATTCCCAGGTCAGTTATAAGTACTGTAGCGATGCACATATGCTAATTAATTAATTAATTAATTAATAATTAATTTACCACTTTGGAGGAAACTGTCCATAACGGTTAAAAGTATTTATTATTAAACATACCAGAAGATTTGCACGTCCATCCTCAACAAACTCAAGACTGTCAAGTGAAAGAGTGTATAGTTATCTCATTTTACTTTCTAAGATAATGTGAGATATATTAAACTGTTACCCTTAATTATTAACTGGTGACAATAATTCAAACTCCTCTTTGTATATTACAGTCGAACCTTCCGTAAACGGACACCATCGGGACCAGAAAAAGTGTCCGTTTAAGAGAGGTGTCCGCTTGTGGGAGGTCAAAAATGTTAAAAATGTATGTGTTTGTATGTGGCTGGGACCACGACTAAGTGTCCGCTTATGGGAGGTGTCCGTCTACGGGAGGTGTCCGTTAGCGGAGGTTCGACTGTATTTAAATGTGCCTGCATGGTTTCCTTGCATGTGCCTGGTTTTCTTTACTTTTGTCAGTTATACATAATATATATTAAAGAAGGGCTATTTTGCACTCAGCCCCTCAATTGTTTGTGACCACCTTGCATTGTTTCTTTTTTTACAGTCGACAGCATCAACAATAAAATTGTAACCATAAAGATAACTGCTAACACAAATGAGATCCCAGAAGGGGCCAGTGCATTAGACATTCACACAATGACCACCAGTTCATTGAAGGTGGCTGGATGTGGTCTTGCTGCAGCCTTGTATGTGCTTAACAAGTGTCCAATTCACTCACGATATGTGCGACGGGGTACTGGGAAGAGACCTGTCTTTCAAGCTGAACAGTTTATGATGAATGCAGTTCAGGTAAGAATTTTACTTTTAGTCTTCCAGCTTCTGTAACATTAACATTATTACTTGAGAAGTGTTGCTGCTCCCCCCAGAATGTGATGCTATTGTAGTAGATTCAGGGGCAGATACAGGGAGGGGGGGCGGATTGGGTTTTACCGTCGGTTTAACAATGTTCTTTATAATTGCAATTTATAGACTTAGCCTACCCATAGCTACCCCCATAAAAATGTCCTGGATCTGCCCCTGCCATTATTTATTTGCAAGGGTACCCTGTATACTTTATGGAGTTAATTGTCAAGGGAACCAACACGAAGAACAAGCTTTCAATCCTGGGAGGGTGGAACAGAAGCTGTTTGGTGTCATCCAAATTTTGATTTACTGTAGGCTCAATCCAATTTAATATTGACCTAAAACTAATCTTGTCCTGTAAAAAGGCCAAATCATGGGAAAATGGTTCGGTTTTAGATCAGGTCAGACCAAAACACTGAACATTATAGTGACAAGATAAAATTGATGTGGCATTGGAATGAATTGGTTTCTGATTTGGTTTCTTATCTATCTATAGATACCTATACTTATCTACAACTATTTCAATTAACGTTGTCGGATGGTAATTGGGCATTGGCATGTAGGCATACGGAACACAATGCAATGTTTTGCTTGAGTGACCCCCAAACAATAGCTTCCCAATGCCCAATTACCAATTACCATCTGACAACGTTAATTGAAATAGCTGTATACTTACTTTCTTATCTATCTATCTACATGTAATTATACATGTAACACAAACAATTCAGACGTATCTCTTGCCTGCAGTTATAACTACATGTACTGTCGATAAAGTTTAGAAATTCATACGCCTGGGCTAAAGTCCTAAATATTGTGGAAGTTGTTTTATGGTTATGGAATTACATGTTGATTTATTTTTGCATTGATTTTGTTTTAGGATGATGAGAGCAGTCAGATTGTCCAAATAATAGCAGATACATTAAATAAATGTAATTCATAACCGTTGGCGCGGAATTTTGTTTTTTTTTTATAGACGTTTGTATTAAAACACACAAGGGTTTCTCCACTAAAAAAATTATATCTAAACGCATGTGAACATATCAAAGCAAGAGAATACAAAAACAAGAAGGTAGAAAAATAAGCTGATTGTATGTTGGCTTGGAAGGGACAGCGACTCTTTTTTTGCCCTCGCAACTTCTTTTTTTACACCGAAAAAAAAGAGTCGCAAGACAGAAAAAGAATTATTCGCGAGACAGAAAAAAAGAAGTCGCGAGGCTGCAAAAAAAGAGTCGCTGTCCCTTCCAAGCCACTGTATGATTGAGATTTATGTAATAGTAAGTCAATAATAGATGAACTTTATAATATTATATTATATTATATTATGTTATGTTATGTTATGTTATGTTATGATATGATATGATATGATATGATATGATATGATATGATATGATATGATATGATATGATATGATATGATATGATATGATATGATATGATATGATATGATATGATATGATATGATATGATATGATATGATATGATATGTATGATATGATATGATATGATATGATATGATATGATATGATATGATATGATATTATATTATATTATGCTGGAGTTCAAGTTTTTTTAAAGGTTGCTGTTTGCTATAACCTTACATATTACAGCTGTTTCGAGAAAGGTTGTCGGAAAAAAGCGCAAAAGTGCACGCGACAATCCCGAAAAATAATATGGGATATGATCAATGAATTTTAATAAGTCAAATGAATACATGAAACCCGCCATGCCTCGTCCGTACAGGGACGATCTTAGATGGCGGACCATTGGGATAAATGAGTTTTTAGGATATAGCGTGGATGACTACCCACAATACCTTTCTGGATTGTCGCGTGCACTTTTACGCTTTTTTCCGACAACCTTTCTCGAAACAGCTGTATACAGTCATGTTTTATACATTTTAAGCTTTTTACCTGAATAAATTGTAATAATTTATATAGATAATCGAATAAAAGTAAGTTCGATAGTATAAAACAATATAGAACTGCACTGTATAACTAGTGTGCCTGATTGTTCACCTTAAATTTCTAAGCTTAATTAGGATGAAAATACAAAAGGCTTAGTTTTTTTTTATTTTTGGTGAACAAAGATATTTTCAAGTTGGTTCCCTCCGTACAGTAACGAACTAAATTATCACTAGTTTATTTTTAGCTTTAATAATGATACATTGTAGCTTATATTAAAATTGTTTAAAGTAATTAGCCTTTCTATTTTAGCTTTATCTTCCAGCTGTAAACAACAGCATACAAATATATAAGCTTAAGCATACCCCGAAGAAGTTTGCTTTATAACTGACCAACTCTCTGTTGAACTTTAAGGTGATTCCTCAGAAATAAAAGTTGTCGAACGATTTTTTTTAAATTTTCCCTAACAGCTCCCTACCATAAGTTGTTTCGAAAAATTCAATAAGAAAGATAGGTCACCATGCTCGGTAAAGAGATATGATGGACCAATGTTGCCCCATTTATGCCTATAGCAATACCGATCACGCACGTCATTATTTGATCGGTTCATGTTTCTTTTCCCGGTAACCCGTGAAAGCAAAGTTTACAATTCTTCAAAAAAAACTTGATAGGTTAAAGTCTCCACCATATGGGAACACTTTGAAATAAAAGTTATAAAAAAAGTCACATATCTTCAAATGACACGGACTCAAAACATTCCTCGCGTCCATGTTTTCAAGGTCATCAATTTGCTCCCACGAGTAACTGATTTGAGAACGTTTTTAGCGATATCTTTTTTTCCTGTCGAGGAATTTTTTTTTAACTTTTTTAACTTAAAAAGCATTAATTTAACATCAAAATGATGCAGTAAAAAATATAGGTCACCGTGCTCGTTAGAGAGAAAAAGACGGTCGTATTTTCTAACGAGCTTGCAGGCCTTGCAGGCGCTTACACTGTCGTTTGATTTTCTTTTTCTCTCTAGATCTTGAAACAAAATTTCAGTTCTTTTTTTCACAGATGATTTTAAGAAGCGCCCATTTTTATGCCTGGTGAGGTTTCCGGCCAAAAAAGCAGCCATGTTTTAATGCTGCCGATGTTGCGAATTACGTGTGTTATGCGCAGTACAGGATGCGCAGTGCAATACTGAGGAATCACCTTAAGGCCCGTTTACACATGCGATTTTTGTCGCGCTCTCCAATGCAACTTTTGTCGCAAGTGTAAACTAGCGGCGATTTCCTGTGCGATTCTGATGCGACATTTGCTGAGATTTCCCAAAAATCGACGCCAAGTTGCATTAGGTTTCGAACATGTTTGAAACCTCTGCGAAATCGCGCGACAAATCGCGCCCAAATCGCACTGAAATCGCCGCTAGTTTACACATGCGATTTGAAGATGCAACTTAAGAGCGACAAAAATTGCACCGAAACGTGCGATAAAAATTGCACAAAAAATCGCCTGTGTAAACGGGCCTTTACAAGTTCAATTGAATACTCACAGTAGGTAGAACTGTCTTGTTCCATCTCATCTTTCTTTCGTTCTGAAGTTCAGTAGTATTTTGGCAAATAAAGAAACAAAGCCAAATATTTTTTGTCTTCAACCATTTTTCTCGACTTGGCAAATTTCCACCGGTTTTCCGTGGTGTGGACCCTATTTACCACGATTTTCGTCATCACATGGTCAAAATGTTGTGGACTCACGAGGCGCAGCCGAGTGAGTCAGCAACAAGTAGGCCCGTTTACACAGGCGATTTTTCGTGCAATTTTTGTTGCACTTGTCGATGCAAAATAATTAATTTTGTCGCGCGCAAGTTGCATCTTCAAATCGCATGTGTAAACGGGCGGCGATTTCAGTGCGATTTGTCGCGCGATGTCGCAGAGGTTACGAACATGTTTGAAACCTGATGCAACTTGGCGGCGATTTTTGGGAAATCGCAGCAAAAATATCGCACCCGAGTCGCACTGAAATCGCCGCCCGTTTACACATGCGACAAAAATTGCATTAAAGAGCGCGACAAAAATCGCATGTGTAAACGGGCCTTTAAGCCTGGTTTTCACTAACGACGCAAGCACAAGCGCAAGCATAAGAATTCTGTACAAGTGAAAACGAACGCAAGCACAACTAAGAACGAAATATTCACCAGCAAGATTTGATCATTGTTAAAACCATCGGTTTTTGTGCATTCCACTGACGGAAAACACGAATCTATTTGTTTTACTCAAATGAATGGGGTTAGTTTCTAGAGAAACTGTGGTGCTGCGTTGGTGGGGGATGAAACACGAGAATTTAGTTTTATCGAATGAGTCGATAAGGTAAATTGACCACCGTAAAAAGATTCAAATAGCTGACGTTTCGAGCGCTAGCCCTTCGTCGGAGCGAATCAAGGAATTGCTGGGAGTTTGTGGTCTTATATAGTAAGCGGTGGAGGTACGCTATTGGTGGAAATTTGGTGACGTGAAAAACAAATGTAAATTAGTTGAATCACAGGGGGCCCACACAAACTCTGTGACCGTTGTTCATATTTTTAAATTTAGAGGAAATGTATGGGAATATCGAAAAGGTTCACTTATCGTAATATACTGCGATGAATATTTACATACAAGATCAAAATAAACGTATTTTTACCTGAAATGTTGTGTGGTGTCATTCTTGTAGCTGAAAACGTCGAATTTTAGCGATTTGAAGGGTTTTGCATCGGACGTTTACCTGAGCGACGCTCCGTCTCGGAGATGTTCACGAAAACGGTCGCCCAATCTCCTCCATGTTTCGCCAACGTATATCTTTTTGCAAAAAGTACATGTTATGCAGTAGATAACATTTACGGAGGTGCATGTAAAACGATCAGTGATTTTAATAGATCGTTTTTGTCATGTTATTTTGTCCGCGTTCTGAATGAAAGGACAAGTGTTACATCGTGTGCGTGTACATTTAAAAGTTCCCGGTTCATCGTCAGATTTCAGTGCGCTCGTAACTAGAAAGTTGCCTATGTTTTTGTCACGTTTGAATGAAATTAGTGGGGGTTGTGAAAAAATTCTGCCAGTTTCGGGGTCGTTTTGGAGTAATTTGAATTTTTTTAAAATGATGCTTTTGACTGTGTTGTTGTGTGGGTGGAAAGTGAGGGTGAATGGAATTCTCTCGTTCTCTTCCTTCTGTGGCGTTTGTAGTGCTGATTGTCTGTCGATCTGTTGTGCACGTTGTTGGCCCGTATTAATAACAGAGTCAGGGTACCCACGTTTCTTGAAAAAATGGCACATTTCTTCTGATTTGATGGAAAAATCAGAGTCATCACTACATAGACGTCGAAGTCTGAGAAATTGAGAATACGGAATGGCGTTTTTAACGTGCGATGGATGTGAGGATGAATGTAACAGATACTGTGGGAATCTGTAGGTTTGTAGTGCACACTTGTGGATAAACTGTTACCGTTGATTGAAATATTAATGTCAAGAAAAGCGACTGAGGTTTCGGAAATTTCCCAGGTATATTTTAGAGCTGGATGAAAAGTATTGACAGAAGTTATGAATTGATTAAGTTCCTTTTTGCTGGAAGAGGTAGCGCCAATGCAATCATCGATGTAGCGGCCGTAGAGTTCGGGTTTGGTTCCGTGGTACTGATTAAAAAATTTGTCTTCGACGTAGCCTACAAAAAGGTTAGCGTAGCTTGGTCCCATTTTGGTGCCCATGGCGACTCCATTTACTTGTTTATAGTAGTTTTGGGAAAATGAAAAACAGTTGAGTGTCAAAACTAATTCGGCTAAGCGGAGCAGTGTTTCTGAGCTTGGGTTTTGAATGGGGCGCTGGTCGAAAAAATATTTTAGTGCTTGAAGTCCTTCGTCATTGGGGATGACGGTATATAAAGAGGTAATGTCCATAGTGAAAATTAATTTGTTTTCGCTGGGAAAAAAATTTCGAATGCGTGATTGGTGTCCTTAATGTGCGAGGGTAGTGATTTGACAACGGGGGCCATGATTTTGTCTAAATAGCTAGAAATTAGTTCGGTAGGACAGCTACAAGCAGAAACAATTGGTCGGCCCGGATTGTTTGGTTTATGAATTTTTAGTTTGAAACAAACGCGTGAGGTTCTAGGAGTAGTGATGAGATTGTTGGCGGTAACTGGTAATTGTTGTTTAGTAATGAGGTCTTGGATAGTTTCTTTGACAATTTTTTGGTTGGTAGAAGTGAGATCTTTATCAACTTTGGCATAGAAAGCGGTGTCAGAAAGTTGCCGAAAAGCCTCTTGTCGGTAAAGGTCGGCCCGCCAAACAACTACCTTTGTCGGCCGCTTTGATGATAATCTACTGTTATCTACTGCATAACATGTACTTTTTGCAAAAAGATATACATTGGCGAAACAGGGAGGAGACTGGGCGACCGTTTTCGCGAACATCTCCGAGACGTTGAAAAAAATGACAAAGACGCATCCAAACCAGTCGCGCGCCATTTTAATCTTACTAACCATTCTAAACAACACATGACAATCTGCGGCCTTTCCCTGAAATTATTAGAAAGTTTCGGCAATGTATCTGGCCTCAGACTAAATAGTAAAAAGACGGAGGCTCTGTGGATTGGCTCTAAAGCTGACAGTGACCTTAAACTTCTTTCTGAAAAAGGCTTTAGGTGGCCGAAGAAAAAAGTCAAAACTCTTGGTGTGTGACTGTCAACAGATCCGGATATTACAATCTCTCAAAACTACAAAGATAGATTGGAAAAATTAAAGTCGATTCTGAGATGCTGGAAATTTCGTAGACTTAGTTTGATAGGTAAAATAACGGTTTTGAAAAGCCTTTTAACGTCACAAATGGTGTACATATTGTCTCCTTTACAATCAAACCATGAAGCAATTAAAGAGATTAATTCCATTTTTTATAACTTTCTGTGGAGTAATAAAGGAGATAAAATAAAACGAAATATAACGATAAACGACTACTTAGAAGGAGGACTAAAAATGATTGATATAGTTTCTTTTAATAAATCTCTTAAATTTGCTTGGATTAAAAAGTACCTTGACCCTGAAAACTGCGGCAGCTGGAAATTTTTTTTTTTTTGACTTGGAATTCCAGGAATATGGAGGCAAAGTGATACTAATGGGAAATCTAAGTAAAAAGGATATTTACAGATATATCGAGGTAACAGACCCTTTCGTGAAAGAAGTCCTTGAAGTCTGGTCAGAAGCTTTCTTTGAGGAAAGCATTGGATCTCATAATCTTCTGATCTTCTTTCATTACCTCTATGGCATAACTCACTCATAAGGATTGAAAATAGACCTATCTTTTATAAAACTTGGTTTTGCAAAGGTATAACTAAAGTCAAACACTTAATGGACGATTCCTCTAACTTTCTTTCTCTTACTGCTTTCCAAAACAAATATAATTTCCGAGTTCGGCCTTTAACCTTTCTCGGAATAATGTCGGCAATTAAACCTTTATGTAAGCAAAATACAATCAACCAAACTAATCATGAAGGTCTCTTCTCGAAATTTCTTTAAAGTTCAAAACCGTCTAGACTCGTATATAAGAAGTTAGTATCAAACAAAAGTGAACAACCTGGAATATGTCAGGAGAAATGGTACAACGAAATCAACCTTGCGCCAGACCAAAATGTTAATTGGAAAACGGCTTACTAATTATCCTTTCAATGCACCAAGAGCTCAAAGCTAATAGTTTTTAATTTCAAATTTCTACATCGACGTATATCAACCAACAGTTTTTTGCAAAAAATAGGAATCATAGATGACGATAAATGTACTTTCTGTCAAAATAAAACGGAGAAACTGTTGCATTTATTTTGGGAATGTGAAAAAACGCAATTGTTTTGGAGTAGTATTTCTACATGGTTACAGTCTTGTCAATTAGTTATAAAGGATAAGCCATTAGTATATGTAATAGGACTACATGCTGTCCAATTTGGAAATAATTGGATGAAAAAAATTCCGAGGACAGCCAAAATTGGACGAGGCCGTAGGCCGAGTCCAATTTGGCTGTCAGAGGAATTTTTTGAATCCAATTATTTCCAAATTGGACAAGCATGTAGTCCTATTACTTATTAATTATATAGCTAGTGAGAAAATACAGCTTCGCAAGGAAAACTATGGGAACTGTCTCTGATAAAAAACAGACTGAAATCTTAATATATTTTTTTATTTTAATTCATTTTTAAATACATGAGAGCTGACCTGACGGCCAGAGGAATTCTTCGTCTTCTTCATTCAAAGCGTGAGATGCATTTTTTCGCTTTCCGTAACCCTTCACTCTCAATTCTCTTGCTTTCGCCTCAAGTTGTTGCCTTGACTTTTCAAATTCGCGGTCTCGCAAGATGCTGTGTTTTTTGCCAGCGTTTTCTAAATGGCGGTCCAACGCGCTCTGCATCACTGCCAGACTTTCTGGTTCATATTCGCCGCCGTCTTTTTTTCGAATTTCGGCAAAGAAGCGGCAGAGAATTGCATCTAGCTCTTCTGGAGGGATATCTTCAAAACGTCTCGCTTCGTTATTACGCTGGAGTTTCCACTCGTTGAAAACGTTCAGCCACGTTTTTGTGCTCTTGGCAGTTTGAGTTTTCGTTTCTGCTTCTAAGAGTATTAATTTCCTCTTCCTGCAACCATGGAAATCTCTCATTTGTGTTAGAACTGCTAAAGATGGAAAAATTTGGCAAATTTTCTTCACTGAATTCCTCCATGTTGTCAACAACAACAATGGCGACCTGTCCTGCTTTCAGTGCTGACGTTTGCTCACTGCTGATTGGTTGGTTTCACAATCCATTGTTTTTTCTCGGATTTCATTGGTTGAAACAAACTGTCCTATTTTTTCCCAAATAGGACAGTTCTGCATTTTTACTCAAACTCCATATTGAAAACTGTCCAAATTAAATCCCAAATTGGACAGTTCTGAGAAATTAAAGGATAATAGCCGTGCTGACAATACTGGATTAACTGACTGCTATATAATTACATGTAGCAACCGCCTTGGGTCTGAGGCCGGATACTTCTAAATACAAATTACAAATTAACTTTTGTTTTTTAATGGCGAAATATTTTATTTGGATCTGCAGACAAAAAGAATGTATACCAGAGCTAGAAGATTTCCTAAGATATTTGAAACAAATCCATCAAATGGAGAAGAACAATCCTTTCGTTTCAAAGAAATGGGATCCTCTTTTGCGTCACCTTTAATGCGCTTAAATGCGATACTTGTGTGGCCTGTGCACCAGTTGTTTTTTTCTTCCTTTTTTCCCTTTTTTTTAACTTAATATATATAGTTTATTCCGATTGTACACTTTCTTTTTCTTCAATACTGCTACTAATAATACTTATAATAACAATTGTATTCATGTATAATATTTGAAAAAAAATTCAATTAAAAAAAAACTAATTTACATTTGTTTTTCACGTCACCAAATTTCCACCAATGGCGTAGCTCCACCGCTTACTATATAAAACCACACACTACCCACAATTCATTGATTCGCTCCGACGAAGAGCTAGCGCTCGAAACGTCAGCTATTTGGATCTTTTTACGGTGGTCAATTTACCTTATCGACTCAGTCGATAAAACTAAATTCTCGTATTTGTTTTACTCATTGACTGACAGCTTAAATAATCATGAATAATGTTATTTTGTTTTGAAAACGAAACGAACAATTTTCACGGCAACGACGTTTGTAACCAGCAAGATTCGTAGAATCAAGGCAAGCAAAATAAGTGAATAACTCACAAATGACTTTCGAAGATGATTTTCTTAACTAACCTTTGTTTTGTTCAAAAAATTCTCTTCAAAATCATATCAGAATCACTGCTTTTTTCTTGTGCTTGTGTTATGTTCCGTTTTCACATGCGACGCAAGCATAAGCGCAAGCACAAGGATCAAAATATTTTGATCCTTGTGCTTGTGCTTGCGCTTGTGCTTGTGCTTATGCTTGCGTCAAGCTCGTTTTCACGGCAAAATAAGGGCTCTTGTGCTTGCGCTTATGCTCGCGCTTGTGCTTGCGTCGCCAGTGAAAACCAGGCTTAAGAGTGGTAAATAAGAGTCCACACCACGGAAAACCGGTAGAAATCTGTTTTTTACCACAATATTGGTCAATATTTTGAAATTGCGTGATGTTAGCGTCAGCACCGTTGTCTGCGCTCTCATTTACCACCCGCATCGACCAATCAGATTGCGAGATTACCGGCAATTGTGGTAAAATTGCTATTTTGCTATGAGTAGCTTGACATACTGAAGTAAAATGGAGGGAGAAAAAGAGCAGCCGTCTTGAAAGCGCGGGAAAACAGGAAAAGCAGGGGTGGATGGGAAGCCTCGGGTGAACTTTTATAGACGAGGACACTTTGTGATGTATATCATGCAGTAGCGTCCCCCCCTCTGCGTGCAATCCTGGGGACGGGTTCACGAGGCCCTCCGAAGTTAAGACATATTCTAAGTATTGTTTCTTAACAATAGTCTATTGTTGGAATGACAATAGACTATTGTTAAGAAACAATACTTAGGAAATGTCTTAACTTAGGAGGGTTATGTGAATATTTCGACTACTAGTAGAACTAGTCTTCTACAGGGCCAGCGTTGGAGTGAAAATAATATACAACGGCTCTTAAATTTGAATATAGATAACAAGTACATGATTGGCTAATATAAGATTACATGAAAAATATCTAAGTTGTAAAAAGAAATGATGACGTATATAATGTAGGTACAAAACAATGGCTAGTAAATCTGATAACTTCTGAAATAAAGCATATCATAGTTTGCCTTTTTGAATGAGATAGGCTTCCCTTGCTTTGCGGCGAGAGGTGTTTTTTGTCGGCAATAGTTCCAGAGGAACGAGTTTTATATCTGTAGTGGAGTGACCTGGTAGGGTGAAGTGGGAAGGAACTGCAGCAGATGAATTTGTGTGACTTGTGTCATTAGTGGCTTGTCTATGTTCAGTAAATCGTTCTCGAAGTGTGCGTTTAGTTCCCCCAATATATTGCTTGTTGCATTTTTTGCATTCAATCATATAAATCAAGTTTTTAGAGTTGCAGGTTATATGCTGTTTTATTTGGCATCAATTTCCGTTGTACTAGCCTTGCATTTTAAACTGTTTATCTACACTTTGGGTGACGTCTAGTACTCGCATCCATTTACAAAGGGGATCCAGAAACTGAAAGTTACCACTATTTATCGTAGTGTTGAGTGGTCCTCTGCATTTAAACGTTTTATGGTTTCGTGAATCTAGCCCCTGGACATTTTAATACTCTACAGAAGAGCCCGCAGTTCCCGAGTCTCTTACGAAAACGCAATTTTCATCCAGTTTCTCCACAGGTGGCCCAAGCAATATGTGTCACAAGCAATATGTGTCACAGTAACTGTTACGAGCGAAATTATAAGGATTTGTATGAGAAAAAACGGTCCATTCTTGGAGCCAAAATATACGAACATGATTTCAATAAAAATTGCCCATCTTACTTCGTTTGTGTGTTTCCTTGTCTCCTGTGTGGTTTTTGGGGCGATTTAGAGCGTTTCCAGTGAGTTTTAATTCCATTGCTTTCTCTCCATATCCGTGGTCTACGTGGAATTTCGAGGCGATCGAAGGGTTTGGAGCGAATTTACGGCGGTTTTCCTTCAGTGGATCCGCTCGGTTAAAGTACCCTACCTTGGGAAAAGATATATGGAGAGAAAGCAATGGAACTAAAACTCACTGAAAACGCTCTAAATCGCCCCAAAAAACACACACGAGACAAGGAAACACACAAGCGAAGTAAGGTAGACAATTTTTATTGAAATCTTGTTAATTCGTAGTTTTAAGCTCCTAGAATGGACCATTTTTTCTAATACAAATCCTTATAATTTCGCTCGTAACGGTTACTGCGACACATATAGCTTGGGCTACCTGTGGTTTCTCCTTTTAATCATGAGTTATTTGCGGAGGTGGCCAACCGCTAACCTTCTACCTTGTGGACAAAGAGATGACTATCAAAGATATCTGTCGCCAATAAATCATAAGGAGCGTAGGAAAGGCTATGGTTTTTGAGGTGCTCAGTTCTTAAAATGGGTATTGGTATCCATTTTGGTATTGTGATCCTTAGACAGGGTTCCTTCTAATTGTAGTAGTTAAATTGCATTCCCTTTACACCCAGCTAAACGAAAAGAATATCGTCAGTCCAGTATTTTATGCCAGATGCTAAACTTTCCTTGTACAGAATGGAAATAAACACAATTCTGAGTTGTCGTTTTTCCCTAAAATAGAGTTTCAATTTTCGATTTTCTACCCTTAATTAGGGTCAGGCAAGAACCTTAGCGGCACACACCTATCCTAAATTGACGGGAGTATGCTAGACTGCGAGCAGTCTCTTTTTTTCCGCTAAAGTCAGTGGGGTTAGCGCGAGTAGCGCGGGCGCGCCCGCGCCACTCGCGACTCGCGGCTTCGCCGCTCGCACATCGCGCCAACCCCACTGACTTTAGCGGAAAAAGAGAGACTGCTCGCAGTCTAGGAGTATGCCCCCCACCCCCCACGCCCCAGGGTGACTAAATCTAAATGACAGGAAACTGGGTAGACTGGTATCTAGTCGCTTTCATTTGATTTTGGGGCAATAGAGGTTTTGCACGGGAGCCATGTTGCATGGCAGCAACAATGAAATTTTTTTGCATTAGAAAGAACATTCTTTCCCATGGGAAAAATAATCTATTGTTCCTGCCATGCAACATGGCTGCCGCGCAAAACCTCTATTGGAGATTGAACGCGTCTGTGGGAAGAGTAGACTCGTACCCAGTCGCTATTAGTTTGGTTTCAGGGCGGGTGTGCTTGGGAAGGGACGAAGGGGAAATAACCTGGGATAAGGGATCGGGAGCAGGGGTACATGCGCCGTCATTTATCACCACCACGGCTCAGACCCATGCACCCTCCTGCATGTTTGTGAAAAGATGGCGCGAGACAGGACTTCTGCGTGAGATTGATTCTGAAACCCAGAGAGGCTATCATTCCATACTAGTTATGCATTATTTGAAGCGGTATATCGTAAAATATCCCACGGTGGGCCATTCAACTGGTGATGTTGAACGTTGTTGAACAAATGGCCGCCGCTGTTTTTTTTTTCAAGGGCTCATTTCCGCCGGAAATTTCTTCGAATGCATCTCCATAATCTGTGATTTCTGCTAGTTACAAAAGATATGAGAGAGATGAAGTCGGGTACCCAGGGTATTTGTATCATATAGTTAGGCCGAATTTTAATATACGCACAACAGAGAGGCGTAACAGTTTTAAAATGAGATGAACAGCTTGTGGCTACCGCCTGCCGTGAGCAATCTGCCTGCGGAATTTGATAATATTCCTGATACAAAATAATTGTGCCGAACTTTTTTTTATCAAATTGACAACCGAAAATGATTGTGAAAGGCCGCCATTTTTGTTATTCAACCTCGTTAGGTTGGCTGTTATTGTTTATGTTTCCTAAGGTTATTATAACCTTTTTTGATTTCTGTGGAAATCCGATTTTTTCTTTAAAGATGTAGCCTCCTATAGCTTCCACATGAGAACGATAATAGGTGCCCAACATGTTTACATCACAAAAATGAATGTGTTCCACAGTTAACGGAAAAAAGCAAGGCTGATTCGACAGTGAAGAAATATAATGAAATTTATCCAATATTTCGAAAGGCACGGCCTTTCTTCTTCAGCGCATTTCCACAGTTGCACGATTTCGTTCGTCACGAGGAGTGCGTGAACGTCTGTCCAGTCACGCCAGATCAATCACGGGGAACTAGGCACTAGTTATGTGTGCACGTGGACACGCCGAAAATCGAAATGGACGCAAAGTGCGACAAGAAAGATTGCGGTTCTTTATTGCAGAGTGAGAAATATTCCCACATATTTTGAAGTCTATTCCAAAAAAAGACAAAACAATTCGTATTAGCATGTCCTCGGGGACCTGACTGTGTAATACGAATGTGTTGTTTTATTTGGCTGAACAATTTGTGATTGCAGCTGGTTGTCTTGGACAATGAGCAAAGTGTGGCCAAGGTATGTAATTTGTATGGCTTCTATCCTGTTATTAATTTTAATGAATCTTCGATCTAAAATGAATTTAAAGGCGTTTTATGGTATGCGTCTTGAAGGTTTGGTGTCAGTCGGAGAGCGCTAAAGCAAGCGTTGTGGCGCTATTACTTCGACGAAATTAACGATGGTTATTTTGCAAAATTTAGCTAATTGGTGTTTTGTTGTTTTGGGTATCATGTTGACAAAAACTCCGCTTGTCGGTAAGTTTTGTTGTTTTGATAAAGTTTGGCCATGGTGCAATAATTTTGGATGATAAGCTTACACCACTGCGGTACATGTTTTCGGCGGTACGATCCGGCGAGCAATTTTCTTCGGTTTCCTTTATAAAAGTCTGATGTTGTTTTGAGGTGTACAAGCAATACTTTATCGAAAGGTGTATGCAATGTCAAGCAGCGAATTTAACTAATGTATCTATGCGCTCACTGATTACAGTAACCGTGAAAAAAAGTAATCACTGTAATTTAAAAACACTTAGCTTATCCTTTAATATTTTCCGATTGATTTGAGCTCTTCTAAATAATTGTCTGAGTGGATAATTACAAATCAAACACCTATCGTTTAATATTTTTCGGTTCACTTCTTTTATACAGAGAGTCTTACCATCACTTTAGAGCCGGACAACCCGACTAAAGTCCTACTCAAAAGCGAAGTTGTTCTTCATTGGAACTATTCGGTTGGTGCCGATCGATTCAGAGAGGCAGAATTCACAAGGGCAAGAGTCGGCGCTGATGAAGACATTGGATTTATAGATAACAGCGGTGAAGATGATGTAGGTTTATTTGAACAATTCAAAGGACGGTTTGAAATTCGCAAACCAGCCACCTTGGTTATTTACAATGTCACTGCCGAAGATTCAGGTGAATATCTGCTGACCGTTAAAGTACGTACCAGCTCTGGGGCAGCAATCACAAAGAGTTCCATCTTCCTTGATGTTCTCGGTGAGTTTTTAATTTATCAATGTGTGTGCCACTGTGTGTTTGTTCTGCCTTTGGGTGGAGAAGTGGCAGTCCAGGAATGCTAAGAAAAGCTGTTTAGGTTGTACCCCAATTTGAGAAAGTTTAATGTCTTTGTTAATTTAATGACGATCGAGTGGCTAAACTTTGGAATTTACCAAGCTGCATATTATTTGTATGTCAGTGAATGTGAATGGCCTTGTTCTAGAAAATGTCTAAGGACATGGAAATAAGTGGCCAGGTTAAAGTTGAAACAGTTTCTTGAACGATATGCATAACTAATATACTAGAGGTGACTGTTGAGGTCATTTTGCCTATTGCGATAGTCAAATTACTAGAGTTGAATCCGGATAACTCGAACCTCCAAGGGAAATGGGCCATTGCATTTAATATCTGCACCCCCCTGTTGAGGAACACAGTTTGTGCATCACTCCTCAAGAAGTCCCCAGAAAGACCATCCCCCTGTAGAATTCCTTTCCAAAACAGTGTCCCCCTAAAGAATTCCCTATCCTCGACTGTGTTTTTCCTGCCACCCCTGAAGAATTCCTTTGTTTTTAACTTAGTTCCCCCGAAGAATTCCTCATGTTTACACCATGACCCCCTAAAGAATTCCATCAAAATGTGCTGCGAACCCTGAAGAAATCCACTGTTCCTCAACCCGGGGGGGGGGTACAAAAACTTGATGGCATAGCCCAATCAAAAAAGGTTCGTGTTAGAGGGAGTTTGAGTTATCGGGAGTTGGGAACGGATGACCGGAGATTAGGCAATACTGTAAATGGTGTTTGTTCACGTTTTATGACTTATCAAATGATCAAATGGCCCTTCGTTTAATCAGTTTTACTGACGAAGAAAGAGTTCAACTAGAACAACAGAATGTTTTAAACAAAACATACACTGTAGCGTTAATTAACAGAACAAAACAAAGCAAAGCAAAGTGAAAAAACACTATGGTAGGACAAAGGACAATGTAAAACTATACACTAATAAACTCAGTGTTCTGAATGACATCTGTATGTTTTGACTTTGACAGATGAGGTTAGAGTTATTGAGAGTATAAATATTAAGAAAATGACCTGAAGGGAAAACAAAATCACTTTGAGTTAGCAGGAGGTTTGAGTTACCGGTATTGAGGGTTCGAGTTACTAGGGATAAAATTACAGTAAATATATAAAAACAAAACCAGGGGAAATCGATTTTGGTTCGAGTTAGCGCGAGGTTTGAGTTACCAAGGGTTTGAGTTATCGGGATTCAACTGTATTGCAATACTGTTAGAATACATGTAGTATTGATACTATTGCGATACTATTGTGTGACTTAATAGTGGTGCAAGTATTTCTTCAATTTCAAAAGACTCTGGATGAGCGTAATTCGCAGCTGCCATGTTTGTTGGCCATGTGACAATCAGTTTCCTAGAAGGGAGTGGAGATAATATTTGAACCACCATTTAGAAGTTTGTTTTTGTCTCGTAATACAGTATTGTTCGACTTGTTCCTGGATTTTAAAACAACGAACAGAAAGGACAGCGGAGAACAAGAGACATTTTTCAATCAAGGAAAAAGGACTACAGGACATCATTTGAAAAACTATCGTAACTATCGCAACTATCGTGATTGTTATTTGACAGTTGAATTTGTGATCAATGCATCGCTATCGGAACACTCCCAATTGCGATGCATCGATTGTTCGATGTATCGTTAGGTACACTCCTATAATATATGGGGTTATAGGGATACTTTTCTAAACCTCCTGCGTACATGTGGAACTGTTTGTCTACAGTGACAGATCAAGGAGACATGCCTGCCCCCTATTTTCAGTCTGAAACATTTTTACCACCCCCCCACCCCAATTCAAGGCTCGAAATTAAAGAAAATTCTCAATCACAGTTTGCGAGTATTTACTAAAGTTTAGTCGCAAGTTTGAAAATTTTAGTCGAAAGAAAAGCAACTACCACTACCGTAACCGGAAATGAGACACAAGAAATTTCTGAGAAAGTCTGAAAAAGTGCGCCGTGATAAAATTCTTAGAAACCGCGTTAATGGAGCATGAAATCGATGATACTAAAGTCACGCAACATTCAATGTGAATTTCGCAGAATTTTTAAGATCAAATTACAACTACCAGTAACACGTAAGACACTATGATGACTGTTGAATACATGTATAATTCCTTTATAAGCTAGGCCGTAAAACAGTCGCAAAATGGCGACTAATAGACAAATTTTAGTCGCAAAAGCAAAATCTTTAGTTGCAAATGCACCCGATACAGGTGCAATTTCGAGCCCTGCAATTACAAGAAGGTTTGGAAATGCCACCGGTCTACATACAGTGTTGTATGTACATGTATGCATTGTCCCCACAATTAGATTGCCTCAAATACATGTAATCGCTCCATTTTGATGTGTTTTTTTTCCTTTTTTGGGGGAACTCACAATCCTATTGCAGAGTGTATGTATTTCATACGATCTTACAAACTTTTATTGATTTTTTTCTAGTTCCAGTGAGTTTGAACTCCATGCCAACTAACAAGACCATCAATGAGACCGATACAGTAACATTCTTTTGCAATGCCTTTGGAAATCCAGAGCCAACAATCACTTGGCTTAAAGATGGACAAACAGAAGGAAATGGAAACTTACTGAGTTTTACTGCCTTCAGAAACCACTCTGGGAACTACGTGTGCTCTGCGGATAATGGCTTGAATCTGACGGTTACTGCTAGTGCTTATCTTGATGTACAGTGTATGTACATAAATATTTTGTCATGTCTAGTTTAGCCTTTCACTTCCATAGTGAGCATGACCTAATATGAATTTTTTGCAAACTTGTGCTGTACGTATTTGTTATGATTTTTTTTTTTTTTTTTAAATTTCCTCATTTAATTACAATATATAATATTTACACTACTTACAATACAATGCTTACATTACTTAACGATACTCTACTTACAACACGTGCAATACAATACTCACACTACTTACAATACAATGCTTACACTACTTATAATACAATACTCTACTTATATACAATACGTACAATTACATTTCAATCAAAAAGGAGTAACATTTAACAATGACTAACAACAATAATAATACATTTATACATCACTTATTACTTACAATATTTGAACTACAAAGTTTTTCAATTTTATATTTTAGGAGAATTTTGCGCATGAATTCTTGTACAGAAAGAGCTTTCTCTTCGAGTTTCGCACTATATATATAATACCGCATGAACAGGAAGGTGTAATTCAGTCTTCTCACCAGTTCTCCAGTTTTGGTGTTATTGATAAAAATTCCAAATAATATATCCTTTTCACTTGGGGTGAAATTACATTTATTTGTATTATTAAACCATTCAAGAGTTTTTTTAATAAATGATTTAGTGAAAGAGCAGTCTTTAAAGGTGTGTTCTATAGAATCTTCCTCACCACAATAAATACAGTCACTATTTGTTATGATACTACACAAGACTAGTGTCTAACTAGAAAACTGTATGGTTTACTTAGACGCTAGGCATTTCCTTAAACGGTATTTATATTTAGTTATTCGTCCTATTGTTTTAATTAGTAATTTTAGTTTAGCTAGATATATATTAAAATATATCTTGTAACAAAAAATGTCATGGAAATGTGAAAAATAAAGTATTGTTAGTATTGTATTGTTAGACAGTTTGCTCTGGGTGCAA
The DNA here is from genome assembly GCA_024195265.1 of Dendrophyllia cribrosa. NCBI lineage: Eukaryota > Metazoa > Cnidaria > Anthozoa > Scleractinia > Dendrophylliidae > Dendrophyllia > Dendrophyllia cribrosa. The sequence goes on from JAJLRJ010000010.1 coordinate 13,513,151, forward strand.
TTTGCAATTCCTTAATGTTTTGTCTTGTCTTACAAAGCAAAATAATCATTAACTTTTTTGTAAATGTTTTCATGTTTCAGTCAAGCCAGGGAATACACATCTGTCAGTAGACAGATCAAACATTAGTGCAGTTTTACTTGGCAGCACTGTTGTCTTCAACTGTACTACATCCTCACATCCTGCTTCACATGTCTACTGGTTTTATCACAATCAAACCCTCCTTGGTAGTAATGTCACTGGTTTTTACTACATTCAAATAAGTGAAAGTGGTGTTTATTCCTGTGTGCCTGTCAACAGTGCTGGTGTTGGAGAAAGTGCATCAGTCAACTTAACTGTTGTTGGTAGGTGCATCGGTAATTTTACATTACAATTAAATACTCTATACCTTACCTGCTACTTAAATAAGTACAATGGAATTCAGGGTTCTCCAGAGAAATTAGTCAGACTACCTGGCTGTAAATTGAAAGTAGGCGGCACCTGGCACTCGAGTGCCTGAACGGCACAAGTATCTAGGGGGTCCGGCGGCATGCTCCCACAGAAAATTTTAAAAATGAAGACACTGGAGATGCATTCTGGTGCATTTTGGGGACAACAGAGATGAAAAAAAAATCATTTCATTTTCAGCCAGTTTTTAACCTTTTTATTATTCACTGAAAAAAATTATTACTACCCTTAATATGCTTTATAATATTTATACTAAAGAAAAAAATTATGGCCCGAAAGAAATCACTGTTGTTTTATCTTATGGCTACGAAGGATTTGTTTTAACAGCCATACAAGTGTTGGAAAGAAAATAGGATGGATTTATCCTTATCTTCCCCTAAAATATTTTCTGACTAGCCGGCGCCCCCAGGACGAGTAGACGGCGATTTTCGCCGGTCGCCAGAGCTTACGGAGAACCCTGGAATTGTGTGACTTGGGTAGCTACAATCGCGGCCAAAACCTGTTGAGACCTATTGCTTTTTCGTCATACTTTTCACTCATTTTTAGACCTATAAATTACCCCAAGAAAATCATGTACTCCTTCACTCCCCGCCCTCCCCCTCCCCTCACCCAATGTTGGCTCTTTGTTTGTAGAAATGTTTGTAGACAGAAACCCACTGCAAACAACATTGCTTGGAGGGGGGAGGGGAGGGAGGGGTGTGAAATATGTTCCCTTGGTTAACGGAGTGTGAAATTGGAGTATGTGTCTCAACAGTTTTGGCCGAGATTGTAGGTCATCGGAAATGCTAAGACAGGAACAAGTTGGGAACCATTCGGTAAGGAAATTATAAAATGTTACTGCCTTATGCACCTTAACTGGCTCAGAAACAGGATGACTATGGTAATGTGGTGGTGATGATGGCAGTGGTGACGATGACAATGTTGATGATGACGATGATGGTGATAGTGTTGATGATGATGATGATGATGGTGGTGGTGGTGGTGGTGGTGGTGGTGGTGGTGGTGGTGGTGTTGATGATAATGATGATGATGATGATGGTTTACAATGACAATGATAATAACAATGTTGTTGTTGATTATAATGATGATCATGGTGAATTTATTTTTAATGTGTAAGCCATTGGATGTAAGTTGCCCTTATTTAATGTGTCTGTTTAGAGCTTGAGCCATAATCTTTACTACTGTGTTGTATTGCAAGGCATCAAATGATGCTCCCAATAGTCACATTCCACGTAAATGGGTGTCCCATCTATCACCTGGTAGACTTAAAATACTTGCGAAGGGTGGAGAGTGGTAATCCCGAGATGTACATGTACATGTATTAGCATTCCATTGAGGTCATTCATGTTACAGAATTGGGGTGTAATAACTGGCAGTTTTGGACTTCATACAGCGTAGAATGTTTTTAAAAGAGTCAAAGACTGTTGTACATGTACATGTAGCAAGGTGACAAAGTAACCCTGAAGGGAAATTATATACTTACAGTACATGTAATTAAAAATGGAAGCCCTGCAAAAACAAAAAACTGGTGCAGTCATTTAGTGCACATACATGTATGTACCATTACACAAACATTGTGTATAATTAGTTCTACAAACAAATTCTTATTTTTAAATATTTTTAGATCCACCTCGAGTCACAGCCTCACCAGAATCACTGATTGTTTTGGAGGGTAATAATGCAACTCTGACATGCAATGCATCAGGCATTCCCTTTCCTGTTATTACATGGAGCCTTGCTGGTACCTTGGGCGTGTTGTCTCATAATGCAGTCTTCACTGCTGTTAACATCACCAGGCCAGGGACTCCTTCAGAGGAGCTCCACTACCAGTGTACTGCCACAAATGGCTTTGGCAATGCTGCTGTTGATAATGCCACCATTACTGTACACTGTAAGTAACAACTTGAGAACTGGCAGCCTACAGCAGTCAGTTTGTACACCGAGCATGCAATTTTAATGAGCTGTTTTTACAGGACCTTTATTTAGGAAGAAGAACAAACTTTATTACAGTGTACTACATAACTGTATAGTACCTAGACTTTACAAAAAACATTTTTACAATATAAAAATAATTATAAACAAAAATAGGCCTTATATTACCCAGAATAACTAAAAATCTAATCAAGCTGAGTAACAATAAATAATATTTATAAATGGAAGATATAGGTTGGCAGGTTGGTTATTTATGAAGTTTGAAATTTATAATAGAGGGATGGCACCTCCTTCATTTCACACAGTGTGAAATGCAAATTTAGATGCATTTCACTCAAGAAACATTGTTGACTTAGAGTGTCCTATCAATAAAATTAATTTGCTGTAAAAATCTCATCAAACTAAGATATTACATTGTACATGTACCTACAGTAATAAGCAAAATAATGAATGTTTTTACCACAGCATAAACTACTTTGTATAGTTGTTAATGTTTAGCCCATTTGAACCTTGTGCCTTGCGGCCAATTTCTTGTACTTTGCTTTACTTACACGCGTGTTCAAACTGCCACATAATTATTTTTAGCAGCCAATTACACTATGAGCATGCACGTGCCTCAGTCTGTTGGCAAATCCGATTTAAGGCCTTCTCACTGCGGTCGCTTTTGGTACTGTACAGTGTACATGTACATTGCTCGTGGTCTATTTCACATTCGGTTCAATTTCACTGTACAAGGCAACTGTTTATTTCCCTCCCACCTACTGCATATACCTTATTTTTTCACCAAACTAAGGTTACCACCTTGGCCCATGTGTATTGTGTAATATGTAATAAAGTTCTTTGTTTTTCAATAAAGGTTTTGGGGATAAGTGTTGCTGGCGACAACCCTTCATATACAAATTGGCTGCAGATTCCTTTGTACACATATTGTCTCAACTCATTAAAACTTGGCTCTCTTTTTTAGATCCTTCTAAAATTGATCAAGCTCCATCTATCAAGACTATGGTTGAAAGCAACAACTTCACTTTTCACTGTAATGCAACTGGCAACCCAGCCCCAAACATCACATGGACAAAAGATGGCAGCCAAACAATGTTACATCATGGAGAAGATTATACCATCACTAACATCTCACGGCATCAGCATGGCAATTACAAGTGTGCTGCATGGAATAATGTTGGTCAAGCGGCAAAATCAAGCTTCAGCATCAATGTACTTTGTAAGCAAGTTCAATTGTATAGATACATGTACATAAAGATTCTGTCAAACTTCCACTTGTGTCCTCGTGTACATGTACTTACAAGTACAAGCTCCATGGTTCATTGACTATCTTGCAAACAGTGGAGATATCAGTTATTTTATTCTCTTAAAATTTTAAATAACAATTTTTTTAAATTATCTTGACATAGCCTGAGAAAACAGACGTTGTTTTGCGACGCCTGCTTTCTCAGGCTATCTTGACAAGGCCTTTATGTTTGTAAAAGCCCATGATATTTGTAATAATTATACATTTCAAGTTTTCACAACTTATAAATGACCAATTTGGACCCTCAACCTCCAATTGAGAGAATTTAATTAAAAATGATTGTTAGTGGCTTTGATAACATAATTGAATTGAGACTTGGTCTGCTTTAAAATCAGTAAGGTTACCCTTGAAGGCCATTTCAAAACTCAAGTTCGGTCAATTGCAGTCATTTCAACACAATGTACATGTAGCTCAACCCTATGCAGACCAACTTTTTTTGGTTTTCCGTGATGTTGTCATATGTTGTCATATGGGTGCCTAGAAAAAACCCTAAGTGACTTCTGATAAACTGCTAGATTCTCATTGCAAATTGCCTTGTTTTCCCTTGTAAAGCACAGGGAGAATTTGACGTTACATCAAAAGTCACTTAGGGCCTAATTATTCCATGCACTCCTTCAATTGCTAAAATCGTTTTAAATTGTAAAATAATATTTTACTACAATAAGGTTAAAATTTTCCATTTAAAAATTAATATAAGTGGAGGATTTGAAAATTAGGCAAACATGCTTGTCAAAATATGGAATAATTTTATGTCACAGTCATGTCCGAACAAAAATCTGTCGCATCAAACATTTTAGAAAAGGTTGAATAGTCTGGTGGGATCTTAGACCCATGTGATGTTTTAAAATTTATGTAGTGCCAGGCTTAAAAAGTTTTTAAATAGCCTCATTTAATTGAAATTTACTTTAATTTATAATTACAAAAATCATGAATAAACATTTTTAGTATATACTGAAACAGTGGATAGCATTGTTGGCGCGCTCTGATTGGCTACTGAAACTCAGAATAGCAAGTGCTATTCACCTCCCAGCAATTTGCACGCGAAAATTGTAATCATTGACAGGAATAAATGAGTTAAAAAGCATCATTTTCGTTATATTATCTCACTGTTTCAGTATATACTAAAACAACTATTCACCTCAGTGTAGATGGGTAGTGGTGGATATTTACCTCTCCTCTTCGTGGCTCGGTAAATATCCACCACTACCCACCTACACTGAGGTGAATAGTTGTTAAGTATATATAATATTTTTACAGACGAGCCTGCAATATCTGTCCAGCAGTGTTCGAGTCCAGTAACGCAGGGTAGTGACCTGACTCTGTACTGTAATGCCACTGGAAATCCAGAACCAAACATAGCCTGGGTACATCAAGACACTGGCATCATTCTCAGCAGTAGTGAACAGCTTGTTCTTACTGCTGTTAATCGTAGTCAAGCAGGCAGTTATCAGTGCCATGTGTCTAATGGCATTGGTAACAATTCCACAAGAACATGCAATCTGGATGTATTATGTAAGTAACAAACTTAAGATTAATTGCTGTGCATCTCTCCCCTTGAATGGTATGGGTAACATGTACCAGTAAAACGGTGCTTTGGTACATGGCTGGCCACAATCATACATTATTTCTGCCATGTTTAATAAAGGGTGTTACCAACTACAGTAAGTTGTATGTCATGAAAACCATGGTACACTGTACCTTATTGTTCCATCCAAGTGTCACTTTAAGGAAAACCCTTGGTAACTGTGCATTCATGATCAATGCTTCTTAACTTTAGGACATGTTACCTTCCCATGTCATTTGAAAGGTGTTTTTGTTTAATTTTTAATAGCTTTTTTGTAATATACATGTACATGTACGTAATTACTGGAAGGTATCGCATGACATGCATTTCTCTCTCTCGTTCTCTTTTTTTCTTCTCTATATATAGGGAACCACCTTTTTTTGCGTGAACAAAACCTCAGACATTTTCTAATCAGAAAACTTGCAAATCTAAACTCTTCTTAGAATTTAAAGAATATGTTGATAATATTACAGATTTGCCAATTGGAACTAGCATGACAAAGACTCCAACAAACACCACAGTGCTGCGTGGTTCCACTGTGTCACTAAACTGCAGCACAGATGCCAATCCTGATGCTCATGTGTATCAGTTCTACTTTAATGACATCATTATTGGTAACAGCAGTTCAGGTGTGTTTAACATCACTATTGACGCAGATGGAGTGTACTCCTGTGTTCCTATCAACACAGTCGGCACAGGACACAATGCTACTGTCACTTTCACTGCAGTTGGTAAGTCAATAAAATGTTCTTTGGCATGATTTTTCTTTACAGAAGTGCAGATCCCATTTCTCAATTTTTTTTAGGTAGTTTAAGATCTTACCAAAGCAAGTGGCAAGGATGTTTGTGTAAAAATCTTTCGCAGAACAGATTTTTTCCAAACTTTTTGTTAGATAATGAGTTACCTAGTACATGTACTGTATGTCAGAAATGCACAGAGATAATGAAAAAATACCCTCAGGCTGATTTTTCCCTGTAGCGTGGTATGTCCTGAATGGTTTTAAGTTGAAAGAAAAAACATCAAAGATACATGTAAATTGCTATTTAATAAGTTGAGACAAATTTTCTTAGTCAAATTTTATCTCAGAGGGTCTCACAGCTAAGAGGACAAGATTGGAGAATGGGACGTTGCAGGTTCAAATCCCTGCCGGACCACCAACCGGGGTCTTTATTATAAATAACTTAAAGATCATGATACATGCAGCTGAAGTCAAACACCTTGTCTCAGCTCAGCTGATCGCGTGATTGAATGGCGATGTTAAGCCATTGGCCTTGTTTCCAACATTGCATTGTTGGGTGTTGATGTTGGGTGGGGGCATAAATGTAGTCCCTGGTGAGTGGTACACCCTTTTTCTGTGGGGGAGGGGATACAGTCATGGGCCACAGTAATTGGTACACGCTATTGTGGTGTCTCAAGTCTAAAATAAAGTATAACGTTTTACTGATGGACACTAACTTTTGGTCCTGAAGGTGTTCTTTATACATGACTTGTACTTTTCTTTTTCAACTTTCAACCTTTATTCATTTGTTCTCAAGTTCATTTTCTCTTTTCTGTCTTTGAAGATGCACCATTTGTAGATATTTATCCAACCTCATCCATTGTTGTGGAAGGAAATAACATCACACTGTCCTGTAATGCTTCTGGTAAACCTCAGCCTATCGTATCATGGACCAAAGTTGGTGAATCAGGTCAATTGTTGTCGCAAAGTTCATTGCTTGTTGTTACCAGTGTAAGCAGACCTGGGACCCCTGATAACATGATCCAGTATCAGTGTACAGCCAGTAATGGAGTGGAGAGTCCTGCAATGGCCGTTTCAAGTATCACTGTTCACTGTAAGTACATGTACCACAAGATAGGTAAGTCTTCAAGCCTAATGGCTCACAACTGCCGGAGCTACATGTAAACCTGGTTTCTGTAGCATGAAGCGATTGAGAGTAATACTACTTCTCCCCGGATAGGGTGCTAGTCCTTCGCAAGGTTACCCCCAACATTATGTCGCCGGTACCTGCCTTCTGGTTAGCTCAGTTAGTTGGTTGCCAGTCTGCAGAGCGGGAGGTCGTGGGTTCGAATCCCGGCCGGACCACTAATCAGGGTCTTGTCTCAGTTCAGATGATAATGTCATTGGGCGGTGACTTTAAACCGTTGGCCTTGTCTCCTACACCTTCAAGTACATTAAAATAGTAGGGGACTTAAAAGAACCCACATCACTGTTCGAAAAAGAGTAGGGGACGTAGTCCCTGGTGTTGTGGTCTGGTCTCCATGAGGGATTGATATCAATTGGGGCGTATGTCTGGTTTCTTTCTCCCATCACGGCGACGAAAGTCAGCACTGTGACAACGTGAGCAGATGAAGTACCTATTTATACACCTGGGTGGAGAGAGACAACATGGAGCAAAGTTTCTTGTCTAAGGAAACAACACAATAGCAGAGACCAGGCTCCAACCACCGACCTTCAGGTTGAAAGTCCGATGCGCTAACCACTAGCTAGTCGGGTGTTTCTTGGTGTTGCGGAAGCCATTGTTGGTTAGCTTTTGTGTTGTGGTGTGGGTATTGTTCAGTGTCTTTTGAATCTTTTGTTTTACGTCATTTGGTGATCACAACCTCCGCAACACCAAGATTACATGTATATATATAACTACCCACTAGTCAGACCATTGCGTCTTATGTTCACATCTTATATCTTATGTTTATCAGTTATTGTACATGTACTTGTTGAGTTACAGTACATACATGTACAGTTAAACATCTCTACAGCTGTAGTCAGACAACAATAAGACTGCAAGCCAATTGTCCATACTGTATTAGAGAGGTGTTGATAGTGAGGTCATGGATACAGTTGTATGATGTCATCCAAACAGCCTAAACTTGTCATTTAGTCATAATAAATTGTGGATTTTCCCTTGACAAAGTGAAGTGTCTGTAATACATGTATAGAGAGGTGTCCTTAAGGAAAGGTTTAACTGTACAAGTCATGTACATCTCTTTAATCTCTGTGTGTGGTCAGAATTTTCTAGCTGTTGTAGTCAGGTGGTTATTATGAGGACATTCATTAATAAGAGGATGTAAGTGATCGGATAAGAGCGGTGCAGAATGGTGAGTGATGTTGGTGAGTCTGCGATTATAAAAGGCATATCAAAATCATAGGCTTGCCAATGTAATGTTAGAACATTCTCGGAGCCTCGCATTTTGAAAACTTGGACCTTGGAGCCTTTAGAATCCTGCTGGGTTTAGCCATAAGTACACAATCCAACAAGTGGAACTGTTTTATTTGGTGTTACTTAAACCTAAAACTGAAAAACCATCGCAAGTAGGTCAAATGGTCAAGTTACTGTAAACTTGAATGCTTGTTACACAGCGAGTGTCACTTATATGCTGAAGCTAAAGCTTGGTGCTGATTTTTGGAGCTCTGTGTTATGGACTTGGACTTTCAGAGCACTACATGTACAAGTGTCCATTTCAATGTTTAGTTTTGATTGTCTTGCCAAGTCTCGGATTTGACCATTCACCACCTCAGATTAGGATACAGCTGCAGGAAGTTGGTGCAAGGTCATTGTGCAGAGCTGGCTGTTAGTGGAAGCTGGTTCACCTGTTTTTTGTTGTTTTTTAATTTTTTCACCAGTTCTGTGCAGTGTGTGTTGATTCTCAATTATTTTACTCGTGCATGTTTTGTTAAACTAAGAACAAACAAAAAAATAATGACACTGTTTTGCAGATCCCCCAGAGGTTATTTCTGCTCCATCAGCTCAACAAGTTGTAGAGGGTGATGGAGTTATCTTGTTCTGTAATGCAACTGGTAATCCACAACCAAACATTACATGGACAAAACAAGGAAACAACAGTGTACTGTCTACATCAGAGACTCTAAATCTGACAAATCTGTTGAGAGTTGATAATGGAGCAGTGTACAAATGTAAAGTGCAAAATTATCTTGGATCAGTGGAAGCTACTGCTAAGATCACTGTGTTGTGTAAGTATTTCAAATACAAATTATGTGCTACATTGTTGTATTATGTAACATCAAGGGTGTTGGCTCAGGACATGATTGTTTGATGGAAATTATACCCACTGAAAAGTCTACAAGTTCTATAATTTTATATAAAAAAATATGGATTATTATTTTTAAGGTCACTCTACAGGAATGCTTGCTTTTAAGTCAAGTTTAACAGTGCAGTTACATCTATTTTGTTCATTGTTGCAAATTACAATAATAGTTTAATATTGGGCCTATCTACTCTATTCCTGGGTTGTGTTAAATGTAATATATTGCCCTGACTTGTATTCCTTTCAGATGCACCTACTGTGACAATCCAACAGTGTTCTGCTCTGGTTACTGAGGGTGATAATGTAACATTTTACTGTAATGCTACTGGTAGCCCAGTTCTCATTCTCACGTGGATCAGAGCAAATACAAGCGGAGTTGTATCATTCAATGAGATGTTCATCATTGAAGCTATCAATAGGAATGAATCAGGGAGTTATGTTTGCCATGCTTGGAATGGCATTGGAACCCACAATACATCCTGCAGTGTTGACGTACAATGTAAGTGTCGTTTTATTTGCCTCATACATGTGTAGGTGTCAGTAGTCAGTAGTCAGTTGACTAACACTGTACAGGACAGAGGTTTTTTTTTTGTTAGGTTACCCAATAGCAGAGTGTTCTTTCAGCCTTATCCAAACTAGTGTTGAAGTACAATCGTCTTCCACTGAGAAAAATCATATACCATCAGATATGTGTATTTCAATTTTACCTTCACTGTAAAGATTGAATATATCAAATCAAAATCTTTATGTTAAAGGGACACTGTCACCTAATTTTAGTATCACTTTGAAAAGCCAAAAAACATATTTGTTTCAATGGAAACCTTAAAATAATTGTCCAGGTTTGTTAACAAAATTAATACTCTATCAGTGCACAGAAACTAGTATTCGTTATCTTTGGCTGCGGATGGCCAGGATGGAAATGGATTGTAACTTGAAAAAATTGGCCAATTTTTTCAAGTTCCTCCCAAGAGTCGTGGAGAAATCGCAGAAAAACTTATTATGGTTTGTTCTTTCTTGAAGACATCACTTTATATTATCTTCTTGATGTTGTAAAAGCAATTTTATGTTTGAGCAAAGGTACTTTGTCATATATTTAGTGTATTTTGACCAAAACACACCAAAATCTGCATGACAATGCCCCTTTAAGCTAACATTTTTTGCCCTTTTTAAAATAATGTCTTGAACAAGATGTGTTAGTCTATAATCAAAACATCTTCCAATCTTTCTCAGATATCTTTGGATACCTTAATTTGGAAATCTTTGGAAATCTTCAGAAAATTGATTGCTGAAAACTTCATAATTAGTGTTGTTTATATATATGTTATAAAGAAAATAATACACGGCTGCTTGGAGATATACATGTAGAATTCCACTTCTCTTGAGCTCCTATTGAGTTGAACACTTGAAGAGAAATTTCATATCTCCACACAATAATGCATTATATTCTATGTATGGACAAAAAGACAATAATATTGCTGGGTGTAAGGTGTCTTAGCCACAGCGCAATTCTCAACTTGCACAGGCAGCACAATTCGTTGGAAAATTTACATTGCCAGCACGCAATGAAAATCACATGTGTAGCCATTCTTGCACAGGTGGCATGAAAAGCCTGACACAAAGTTGCCAGAAATTCAACACAAGTGTGAGAGTGCAGTGGCTACACATTTGATTTTTACTACACGTTAGCGAAACAATAATGTTTTGAAAAAATCACCACCTACAGGCCCAAGAGTAAAAAAGCTGTGGCTTTACCCAGAGGGAAACCCACATTCAACATCCATGCATTGTTAAAACATTGACAGTTACATGTACACTGTATCATCCACTTAGACTTTTTTCTTTATTTCTTAAAATGCCGCCTAGTATTTAAATTGCCCTAGGGGGGAAATCTCTATTCCTCATAAGCTCGGCTTCTCGGAGATTTCCCCGCCACAGTCACTCCTCCCAAGTTATGTATAAATTTTAAATTTAATATTAACAAGAGGCTAAACATAGCCTATACTCATGCGCATGAGACTCTAATACACGTTGATTGAAGCTACCAATTTTTCTGTAGTCACTTTGAATATTTAATTTATTGATTCTGATCAAACCCACACTAGTGTAATACTTCCCAAACGTTAACCGTGAATTATTTCTATTACATTGGGTTATTCCAGAAAGAATCCACCACCCCCCCCCCCCCCCCCCCCCCCCCCCCCCCCAACCGACGGATGGCAAGATTGTTTGACCCCTTCTCCCCTCTCTCCCGCCTGGATTTCCAAGCCCAGAGACCCCTTCTCCTGTCCGGATTTCCAATAAATTTGTGGAAGCCCTAAATTTACAGGTAATGAAAAAAATACATGTAATCGGTGATGAGTGCAATAAATTGGTGAAACATTTTAATAAAAATAAATATTGCGTGACACATCATGACCCCCCCGTTTGATTTCAAGTCCAAATCGAAATGAAATTTTTCTATAAAGCTAGTTCTTTAAATAACTTTTTAATGAAACTCGTATTTCCTTGAATGAAAATGTCTTTCCTTTGAATAAAAGAGTTAAACGCTTATCAGAATTCAGTGATTTTCTGCTTCCGGAAGGCTTGGCGATTTATTTATCCTCAGCGCTGGCGTCTTAGCCTGTGACAGCTGCTTCCTCCCCTCAGAAAAAAAATCGGGCTTCTCTCCCCGATTTTTTTCTGAGGGGAGGAGGCGGCTGTCACAGGCTATGGCGTCTGCGAATAATATTATAAACATCACAAAGTATTAATATTTAAATTCAGCAACCTGCTTTATTATATCTAGTGTTTTCTAAAATTTCCGACTTTTCTTGTGTATATAGAATGCCATTCTTATCCGTAAAGATGATTCGCATAATGTTTTCGCGAATCAAAAAATCTTGAAAGCAAACTTTATTTCAGAAAGCGCTATTTAATTCAATTAATATATTTACTAGTGTGCCTTACCATGATTTTGGCTGGCTTCATGGAGAAAACATTCGAACAAGTTTGCGTCTAATGTTTCCCAAACCGTGACTGCTTTCTGTTACATTTGAAAAGACTACTTTTAAAAGATCCTTAAAATCAGTAAACGACCGGGTTATTTTTCAATTTAGCAATTCTGAAAAACTGTATTACGCGACAGTCCGTTGACTCTGTGTTTAGAGTGCACAAAAGCTCACAAAAGCAACTTTTTCTCGGTCTAGAATAACAAGTATGACACAAAGAAAAAGTCAATCACAAATTGGTATCAACATAAATTCTCACCGAAAAATGAAATTTCTTTTATGGTAAAGTCCCTCGCCTGCTTGAAAATTCTTTAAAACTCCGCTTCTTCGGATTTGATCGCCCCGCACTGATAAAACTTGAAGCAAGATTTCGTCGCTTACAGCTCTCCTTTTTCTCCACTACAGCGGCTTCTGAGTATTCTTTAAAGCTTTCTCTTTCCATTTTGAGTATTTTGAATGTGTGTTATTATTCCGACAAGACAAAACTATGGTTTTGAAAACCAAGCACATGCCGAGCGCGGCAGCCATTTTTGTAGAATTTTTATGTGACCTGCGACCCGGTTAGTAATAATATATGCGTGCATAAATTTGCATGCACTAATGTGACAAAAAGACGAAGAAACGCAACCCATTTTCTACCTCATGCGCTTACTGCGCATGAGTAATTAACCTATTTATTATCGTTTTTATTCTGCTTGTAATTCATTGTGTGTGGCAAAATAAAAAAAAAATAATAAAAAAATAAAATAATAGTGAATATATGGCCACAGTGAGACCTGTATTAAGCGGACCCCACATTCAGTGGACACCCTCTATTAAGCAGACATCAGCTGCTTGGGTGCCTAAATTTTCTTCCAATATTTACTGTAAAACAAACCTGTATTAAGCAGACCCCACCTAGTGGGAGTCCGCTTAATACAGGTTTCACTTTATTTTATGTCAGTTTTTTGACTTTGCTTCTTAGATCAACCAACTGGTACAGCTCTTACAACTGTTCCAACCAACACCACAGTGCTGTGTGGTTCCACTGTTTCATGTGTATCAGCATTATGTATTATGGTGTCCACTTGTGGGAAGGTCCACACTAAAATTTGATTGCCTTTTTTCCTTTGTTGTCTATAGACCCACCTGAGATTGTTTCTGCTCCATCGGCTCAACAAGTTGTTGAGGGCAATGGAGTAATTTTATTCTGTAATGCCACTGGTAATCCACAACCAAACATTACATGGACAAAACAAGGAAACAACAGTGTACTGTCTACATCAGAGACTCTTAATCTGACAAACCTGATGAGAGATGATAATGGAGCAGTGTACAAATGTAAAGTGCAAAATTATCTTGGATCAGTGGAAGTTACTGCCTTGATTACTGTGTTGTGTGAGTATTAAGTATTAATAGTAACTTATTGCAGCATCTCACAGAGAATGTGAGTCTTGTTCAATTCTGGAATAGGAAAATTTATATATTCTTTCGGATCTGTTCAGCTTTTGTGATTTGAAAAGATCCTGTTTGTTTATTTTTCTTCCATTACACTGTAGCAGAATGAACTGTTCAAAATTGGCAGAGTTACAGATTTAAAAAAATACATTCCTAACGAAAATGTGCTATTTTTTTGTGTATACCATTATTTCTAAAATGGAACCAGGATTTCCAGACTAGACACTCTTTCCCAGCAAATCAACTTGAGAGCTCTGAATTTAGAAGGTTGACTACCTTATCCACATACAGCACAGCTGTAGTTTCTGAAAGGAACCATGAGAAAATTACAATAGCAGCGTTGGGTATATCTCCAAGAGTGGGCTATGAAGTGTAGAAAAACATCAATCAACAAACCAGAATGCCAAGATATAAGAAACTCTTGAGCTAGAAGTTAACTTGCAGATAACTTGGTTTTAAACCTGGCCCCGGTTGTTCAAACGGTGGATAGAGCTATCCACCGGATAAATCACTATCCAGCAGATAACACAAAGGATTTTGTTAATACTTATCCACTGGATAGTGATTTATCCGATGGATAGCACTATCCCCCGGATAAATCACTATCCAGCAGATAACACAAAGGATTTTGTTAATACATGTACTTATTCACTGGATAGTGATTTATCCGATGGATAGCGCTATCCACCGGATAAATCACCGGATAAATCACTATCCAGCAGATAACACAAAGGATTTTGTTAATACTTATCCACTGGATAGTGATTTATCCGATGGATAGCGCTATCCACCTTTTAAACAACCGGGGCCTGTACTTTAATGTGTACCTTCCAGATGCACCAACTGTGACTATCCAACAGTGTTCTACTCCAATTACTGAAGGTGAAAATGCAGCACTTTACTGCAATGCTACTGGAAATCCAGCCCCGAATATCACATGGATCAGAGCAAGTACAGGTGGAGTTGTATCATTCAATGAGATGCTTGTCATACAATCTATTAAAAGGAGTGCATCAGGCAGTTACACGTGTCTTGCTTGGAACGGCATCGGTAACAACAGCACCGACTCCTGCTCAATTGATGTACACTGTAAGTAGAATTTGGTTGAAAGGTCACATCGCAGATTTCCATGACTTTTACGAGTACTTTGGTACGTGTAACTGTTCAAATATTCCATTCAATAAATGAATTATGTTTATTCAATTTAGTCTGTTGTCTTTTTTTCTCAGACCAACCAACTGGTTCAGCTCTTACAACTACTCCAAGTAACACCACAGTGCTGCATGGTTCCACTGTGTCACTAAACTGCAGCACAGATGCCAACCCTGATGCTCATTTGTATTACTTCTACTTTAATGACGTCATTATTGGTAACAGCAGCTCAGGTGCATTCAACGTCACTGTTGAGGCAGATGGAGTGTACACATGTGTTCCTATCAACACAGTCGGCACAGGACACAATGTTACTGTCAGGGTCACTGCTGTTGGTAAGTCATTACAACTTAATATGCAGGATTTGTATTCAGCTGTATCTCTTTAAAGCAGACATCATCACATGCAATCTAGTTACTGTATTATCTGGTCTGGTCTTATTCATTGAATAAATCTACACCTTATTCAGGCACCTCTTGAATACTGGGTCATTGGCACCGTAAGCAGAGTGACTCAATATCTGACGTACTTAAATGTACTGTACTTAAGTGTTTGCATTAATTAGGAAGTGACTTAGTCACTAACTTGTGCATTCGATGCTATTAATTTTCAGTTGCTCCAGTTGTGAACGTGATTCCTCAGACTGACACTGTTGTTGAAGGTGGGAATATCACTCTAACCTGCCATACTAGTGGGGTTCCTTCTCCATTGATACACTGGGTACGCATTGGTCAATCTGGAGTACTGTCACACAACTCTTCGCTCACAATTGTGAATGTGAGCAGACCTGGGACCCCTGATCACATGATCCAGTATCAGTGTACAGTCAGTAATGGAGTGGAGAGTCCCGCTACAGCTGTTGCAAATATCACTATTCACTGTGAGTGTTTAGAAAAAGACATGTAATATGCAGATTTATGACTGGTTAAAAACCCATGGGGTCAAAGGGATTATGCTCAATGTTACTTAAATATATTCTAACAGTATGTATACTGGCACTGTTGCTCACCATGCACAATATCCTTCTAACACAAAGAAGAATATTGCATGTTAGTATTTACTGAAACAGTGGATAGCATTGTTGGCGCGCTCTGATTGGCTACTGAAACATGGAATAGCAAGTGCTATTCACCTCCCAGCAATTTGCGCGCGAAAATTGTAATTGTTGATAGGAATAAATGAGTTAAAAAGCATCATTTTCGTTATATTATCTCACTGTTTCAGTATATACTAATTAAAAACAACTATTCACCTCAGTGTAGGTGGGTAGTGGTGGATATTTACTGAGCCCCTTTGCGGCTCAGCAAATATCCACCACTACCCACCTCCACTTCGGTGAATAGTTGTTAATTAATTTGCGAATGGAGAGAAAACTTTATGTAAATTTAGGAAAACTTAACAAAATCGGCCCAACCTTTTTAAATCACATTTCATCTGAAGCCAAACAGTTACACTGTATTATGAAGTTTATAACGTGACCATCATTTTTAGTTATTTATTGATGGAAATAATGTTTCTCGGATTTAAGAAGTAAGGAATGCTTTAATAGATAAATTGATAAAAAAATAACATTTTTGGCAGCTAAAGTCCTAGGTATAAATAAAATTCCTTCTATTTCGTTTTGCAAAACAGATAGGATAATTTATAGCAATAGAATTTGGTTTGTTAAGGCCCATTTACACATGCGATTTTTGATACGATTTTTGTTGGGCTCTCCAATGCAACTTTTATCATAAGTGTAAACTAGTCGTGATTTCTGTGTGATTTGGGTGCGATATTTGCTTTGATTTGCTGTGATTTCCCCAAAATCGCCACCAAGTTGCATCAGGTTTCGAACATGTTCGAAATCTCTGTGACATCGCGTGACAAATCGCTCCCAAATCGCACTGAAATTACCGCAAGTTTACTCATGCGATTTAAAGATGCAACTTGTGCGTGGCAAAAATTGCACCGAAAAGTGTGACAAAAATTGCACAAAAGTTCGACAGTTATTCGTCGCCTTGATTTTTAAAATTAAACTTGTGAATCAGTGCCCCTTTGTATTTTCCTTTGAAGATGCCCCAGTTATTGTGATTGCACCTTCCAATACAACAATCATTGAAGGCAACAGTGTCATTCTATTCTGCAATGCAACTGGAAGTCCAAAACCAAATGTAACATGGACAAAGGCAGGGAGAAACACAACTTTGTCTTCCTCTGAGATACTTCACTTGGACAATTTAACAAGAGTGGATGATGGGGCGGAATACAAATGCATTATCACTAATTACCTGGGATCTGTTGAAGCTGCAGCTGTTGTCAGTGTTTATTGTAAGTATTAATTAAAGTTCCTACATAGATACATGTGTAATCCATTTATCAGCCTTTGTAATAATATAGCTGCATACCTCCCAAGGTTGCCTGTTAATCATCGCACATTTGAAGTAAAACCATTAGCCTTTCTGACTGACATGGCCAACCTGTTTGTGACATCAACACTGGGAAACCAAAATTCTGAAACAAATGGCTGCAACAGGGCCCCTTTCAATTAGCTCCAATTCATGTTGCAATTACTTGCACAAGGTCCTACACCAGTCAAATGCCTAGAATTGCTGGTCATTGCATGTTTTTCTTTGGTCTTCTACTTTATAGGTTTTATTTATTAATTTTTTTTCTTTCTAGATCCTTCTACGATTGTGTCTAGTCCAATTATTTCAACTTTTCTGGAAGGAAGCAATGTCACTCTTCACTGTGATGCAACTGGTAATCCAACACCCAACATTACTTGGTCAAAAGATGGCAGTGCAACAGTGTTGTATCAAGGAGAGACATACAGCATTGCTACTATACAACGACAGGCTGCTGGAGATTACACATGTACAGCTTGGAATGGAGTTGGTCAACACACCAATGCTACAGCTACAATTAGCGTGCATTGTAAGTTATGTAATCAGCACAAGTGCTTTCTTTTTTGGCAATTATGAATTACGTGTTTATAATGATTTGAGCTTCAATTCGCTGTATGGATTTGATGCACAATATGAGCAATCAGTCAAAATGTGTCATAATATTTATTTAGTATTTCTTTATTTATTTTACTTAATATGTTCTTAAAAGACACCAGTGTGATTGATCAGAGTCCACAAAGTTCAGCAATTGTTGTAGGAGAAAACGTCACTCTTCATTGTAATGCCACTGGTAATCCAACACCAAACATCACATGGACAAAAGATAGCGGTCCAACAGTGCTGTATCAAGGAGAGATGTACAGCATTGATAACATTCAAAGACAGGCTGCTGGAGATTACACATGTTCAGCTTGGAATGGAGTAGGTCAACGCGCCAATGCTTCAGCTACAGTTACTGTGCACTGTAAGTTTCCGGTTATCCTTGTAATATATCAAACTCAAGGAAGAGTGGTTCATCAGGATTTCCAAACACCAAGAAGTGGATTGAAAAAAAACAAGGCACAGCCAAGTTTTTTTAAACCGTCTTTGAAAAGATTGGATACCTGATGAAACATTTTTTGAAGTGTTTGATATAGCTTCTTAAACTTGTTATTACATACAGAGAAAACAAAGTAATGAAATCACCAAAATCTATGCTAATTAAGATTGCATTTCCAAACCACTGCCGCACTTGTGTTTTTCTTTGTTCCAACTTAAAGTGCCCATAACTTTTTTTAAATTTTTTTTTTTATCTAAATCTACACGTCAGGTAATGAACGTCTGCGAAAACATTTTTGGATTTCAGCAAAATGTGAATTGTTTATGATTTTTTAAAGTCTTCGAAATTTGCCGCCATTTTGGTCTACCATTCGCATTAGTCTCCTCTCGGTCCCTCTCAGTTAACAAAGGATCTGTGACGTAGATTAAGGAACACGTGACTTCAAACAAAAGGAACTGTGACATAGATTAAGGAACTGTGACGTAGATTAAGCAACATGTGAGCCCGTTGGCCTTCTTAACAGCGGGACGGGTATACGGCAAAAAAAATAGGATTTTGAAGATTTGAAAGTGCCCCTGTGATCAAATTTTTGATTTTAATTTTTTTACATTTTCGTGTACTATTTGACTTTCTTACTCATCTTGTCAAATTTCAATCCATTACGAACATCAGAAGTCATTTTATTTTAACATTTATTTCCGAGAATTTACGGCCGCCATTAATCAACCTTGTTCCAAGGCTTGGTTGCGAATGGGAGAAAGTGATGTCAAAGACTCAAACATACCTCACGGGTTGAAATTATAATAACAATAAGCATAGCAAATTGCAGGAAGAACAAGTCCAAAGTTTTTGTTGCTTTTCGCGTGATTTTCAATACCTATTGTTATTATAATTTCAACCCGTGAGGTATGTTTGAGTCTTTGACGTCACTTTCTCATGGATTACGGGAGTGTATTCGAGAGCCGGGCTCAAGATGCGTTCCAGTTTTCTAACCGAGACAAGCCCCGGAAAGAAATGAGCAAGGGGGAACAAATTACTATCCTTACAAAAACTCAATTTTTTCTGCTCGTACATGTATCACACAGGGAAACCAACAATGTAACATGCCACCAAGATTAGGCTTGTGTTCTACTCTCGTCGAACGCAATTAAGTCACTGCTTTTCGGAACAAAATAATTATTATTTACTTCTGAGGTATTGCATGTTTTCTCTAGTTTGCAGAAATTATCTCTAAACTTATGTTTTTGTCTAACAGATGAAAGTGTTAATGACGTGGCACCCTCCAACATGACTGTTTTGGAAGGAGAAAATGTCACTCTTCACTGTAATGCAACTGGTAATCCAACACCCAACATTACTTGGTCAAAAGATGGCAGTGCAACAGTGTTGTATCAAGGAGAAACGTACAGAATTGTTAACATACAGAGACATGCTGCTGGAGATTACACATGTACAGCTTGGAATGGAGTTGGTCAACACATTAATGCTACAGCTACGATTACCGTGCATTGTAAGTTATGTAGTCAACACAAGTATTTACTTTTTTGGCATTTATGAATTACGAGTTAATAATGATTTGAGCCTTGAATTGCTGTATGGATTTGATGCACAATATGAGCAATAAGTCAAAATGTGTCCTAATATTATTTTGGTTCCTTCTGCATGTACCGGAGCACAGATAACGTAAACAAAAGGAACAAAGAACGACAATAATACAAATGCAAAACAAGTCCAAAAATACAATACCTCGCAAACAGTAGAGACCATGGGTACCGGTACATGCAGAAAGACCCATAATTTTAGTATCTCTATTTATTTTACTTATGTTCTTAAAAGACACCAGCATGATTGATCAGAGCCCACCAAGTACAGTAATTGTTGAAGGAGAAAACGTCACTCTTCATTGTAATGCCACGGGTAATCCATCACCAAACATCACATGGAGAAAAGATAGCAGTCCAACAGTGTTGTATCAAGGAGAGACGTATAGCATCGTTAACATTGAAAGACAGGGTGCTGGGGATTACGCATGTTCAGCTTGGAATGGAGTTGGTCAACGTGCCAATTCTTCAGTTACAGTTACTGTGCACTGTAAGTTTTCAGTTATCCTTGTAATATATCAAACATGAGGAAGAGTGGTTCATCAGGATTTCCAAACACCAAGAAGTGGGTTAAAAAACGAGGCACAGACAAGTTTTTTTTTAACCGCCTGTGAGAAGTTTGGATACCTGATGAACTTTCTTTGAATTGTTAAATATAGCTTCTTGAACTGCTCATTACATGCAGAGAAAACGAAGTAATGAAATTGCCAAAATCTATGATAATTAAGATTGGATTTCCAACCCACTGTCACACTTATGATTTTCTTTGTTAAAACTTTTATTATTTATGAGCTTGAGAAGTTAGTTTAAGTTGCTTGTATAATGCATGATATACAGTGTATGTCCTGGAAACTGTGTGCAGTGTATTTGTTGTTGTTTCTTTTTCAGTTTGCTGATGATCAGATGTCTTCTTCTAATATCAAATTGCTTTAGAACGGGAAATGAAGGAATCAACTTACTATAACAATAGAAGATAAAGAAACAAAAAACCCAGCATCATCAGCCTGTCATCCTTGCATTTCTGACCAATTAAGTGTACTCGCACTGTAAAATTTGATGAAGGACATTTTTTTCGTTCACATGTGGAATGGACAACGTACACTTTCAACACAATGCTTCACTGTAACCTACGAAATTAAGTTACTGTTTTTCAGAATAAATGGCAATGCATGCTTTTTCTAGTTTGCAGAAATATTCTTTAAAATTATGTTTTGTCTAACAGATGAAAGTGTTATTGACATGGCACTCTCAAACATGACTGTTGTGGAAGGGGAAAATGTCACTCTTCACTGTAATGCAACCGGTAATCCAACGCCCAACATCACATGGACAAAAGATGGCAGTCCAACAGTGTTGTATCAAGGAGAAACGTACAGCATAAGTAACATTCAGAGACAGGCTGCTGGAGATTACACATGCACTGCTTTGAATGGAGTTGGTAAACACACCAATATGACAGCTACAGTTGCTGTACATTGTAAGTTGACGGTATTTTTCATTGTTCACTAGAGATTTACCTACTACATGTAGATAATGCTATACATTAACAGCAATAAATGGTCTTCTGAAATGGTTTCTCTTGGAATCTGTAGCAATAGCATTGGTAGTCTTCAGGATCACATTGCCAGGAAATGGCTGAACATATTTCAAACTAGCTGACTAATCTTCCTGAGGACCTTAGCTGGTCGTCATCAATGCTTTACTCTGTCTATTTCCCTTAGGTGCTCTTCTTAATTGGTGTCAAAACAAGCTAGACATTTTTGCCTGATATAACAGTTTGACCATTCGTTGATTTGCGGTTGGGGTATTCCATAAACCCAACCGTAGTTAAAACATATTGTAAAACAGCAAACAATTCACTGACCCTTTAGTGCAGGTGATTAAATGGTTCAATGACGGATTGTTACTTTTAACCACAGTGCAAAATCATCTATCCTGAACCAAGTGATTAAATTGTATTTTACAAAACCACATGCAATGCAAAGCAAATTTAATAACAACAACAATAACAACCACGTTCGAGATAAACAGCCGCTTTATTTCGCCTTCAAGCCCATTTTTAATGGTGATTTTCTTGAGTGATTTTTTTCATGAACCAAAGCCAGCATAACTATATACCATAATCAACTAGTTAATCACCTGACGTATTTAAAATGTAATTTGTGCTATAAACCTAAATCCTAGTTTTTTTTCGTAAACCAGTTATATCATAATGTACACTTTTAGAAAAGAACACAATCCCAGCAAAATGATCAACGTGATGTCCTAACATGTGTCTATTTGGTGCACTTACATTTTTTTAGACAACAGCATGATTGATCAGAGCCCATCAAGTGCAGCAATTGTTGAAGGAGAAAACGTCACTCTTCACTGTTATGCAACTGGTGATCCAACACCAAACATCACATGGACAAAAGATGGCAGTCCAACAGTTTTGTATCAGGGAGAGACGTACAGCATTAGTAACATTCAAAGACAGGCTGAAGGAGATTACACATGTACAGCTTGGAATGGAGTTGGTGAACACACCAATGCTACAGCTACAGTCACCGTGCACTGTAAGTATGATACTTGACCAACAGTGTAATGTTTATATTTCTAAATACTGTAGACTACTTCTTAGTACAGATGACTGTTGTTATTTACATGTATGTGGTATATGACATTCCATATCATTTGGGAATGAAAGTGTCAGCAGTGAGTGCATTTGTTGCAGCTCTGATTTCCATTGACTTAATTAAAATGTAATTGAAATCTTCAGTGCCTTTTTCATAACAGCCTGAAAGCAAAGGACTCAAGTCTTCATTTACATGTAAGAGTTCTCAACCAAAAAAATGTGTGACAAAAAATGTCTATTAAACTCTTTCTCAGCAATATTTGCAGCAAAGATAGCTTGTTTAATTAAATAGGTTTGAGGTATGAGCGATGTTTGCAAGAGAATTAAAATCAGTAGACTTTGTAGATCTTGATGCTTCAGAAGTGGCTGCTTTCGTTTGTTAATTTGCCTCTCAGCTATTTATTTTATTTAACAGATGAAAGTGTTATTGACATGGCACCTTCGAGCATGACTGTTGTTGAAAAAGAGAATGTTACTCTTCACTGTAATGCCACTGGTAATCCAACACCCAACATCACTTGGACAAAAGATGACAGTCCAACAATGTTGTACAAAGGAGAGATGTACAGCATTGTTAACATAAAAAGACAGGCCGCTGGAGATTACACATGTACAGCTTGGAATGGAGTTGACCAACGCACCAATGCTACAGCTACAGTTACTGTGCATTGTAAGTTTCGACATACTTGACCAACAGTGTAATTGAGTATTCATAATAAGGGCTGTAGTCCGCTAAGCATTCTTCTACAAAATTGAAGGCTATTAGCTAAGCAAATGTCCACTGATGTGCGATGCACCATGTGAAACATGAAGTGATCGTTTTTCAACAATGAAGATTTTAATAAGCTTTTAATGAAATTGGCTTCACACAGTGAAAAGAAAAGAAAAACAATTCAGTGATGTTTTAGTCCTCTTCGCGAAAAGTTGTCACATCGAAGTGTTAAAGGGACAACAACTCATTGCTTCTTTCGGTCTTGTCATATACACTTGAATGTTTGTTATGGTAATCTTTCTTGAAACAGCTATACCAGGTTGTTATAAACGACAGTTTATTTTGAAGCTTAAAGTCCACACATGAATGTGCCATACCTCTTAGGCCCTCAGCTGTATATGGAAAGAAAAGTTGCAGTGTACTACGGAACATTAGGAGACTATTTTGACAAGAAAAGGAACATAAAATTCTATTATAGAGAATATGTACCTGATTCTGAGTTCTACTATGAACTTGGCTAACCTATTTATTTTCTGTTTTCGAAATAAATGACAAACGAGTTCCAAAGTTATAAACGAGTTCCCCGATTTCGAAAAAGTAGAAAACTATCAAATAACGCAACAAACAAGGAGTTTTCCGTCACTCGTTCATGTGATAGAGCGCGTGATACAGTTCTGATTGTCACATAGATGAGGTCCCACGTTTAAGATAAACAGCCGGTCAATTTCGCCTACAACCTCATTTTCAATGGTGATTATCTGAGTGATTTTTTTCATGAACCAAAGCCAGCATAATTATATACCACAATCAACCAGTTAATCACCTGACATGTGTAAAATGTAATTTGTGCTATAAACCTTAATCCTGGCAAGTTGGTGGATCTGCAACTTGCAATTAATACTTATCCTAGTTTTTTCGTAAACCAAAGTTATATCATAATGTACACTTTTAGAAAAGAACACAATCCCAGCAAAGTGATCAACGTGATGTCCTAACATGTGTCTGTTTGGTGCACTTACATTTTTTAGACAGCAGCATGATTGATCAGAGCCCATCAAGTGCAGCAATTGTTGAAGGAGAAAACGTCACTTTTCACTGTAATGCAACTGGCGATCCAACACCAAACATCACATGGACAAAAGATGGCAGTCCAACAGTGTTGTATCAAGGAGAGACGTACAGCATTAGTAACATTCAAAGACAGGCTGAAGGAGATTACACATGTACAGCTTGGAATGGAGTTGGTGAACACACCAATGCTACAGCCACCGTCATCGTGCACTGTAAGTGTGATACTTGACCAACAGTGTAATGTTTATATTTCTAAATACTGTAGACTACTTCTTAGTACAGATGACTGTTGTTATTTACATGTACGTGGTGTATGACATTCCATATCATTTGGGAATGAAAGTGTCAGCAGTGAGTGCATTTGTTGCAGCTCTGATTTCCATTGACTTAAGGTTACCGTGTACCTTCAGATCGAAAATTTATTGAATTTTTTTTTTGGTGTCAAAATAAAGTTTACAGAATGAACTTTCATCCAAAAAAAATTATCGAAAAATAGCGAAAATTGACGGCGAAATGACGGTATAACTTTTGTGGGCGGAGTTTGTTTATATAGCAATATGTTTTTCTAAGCGCTGTTTTCTCAAAGTTAATTTTTCGCTTGTAGGGGACACTTTAAAGAGCTACAACTCAAAGGGAATTCGTTCGATTTTCCTCAAATTTGGACAGAAGCTAGGCTAACATATAATCAACAAAAACGTGTCGGCGAATTTCTTATTTCCGAAAACTTTTTCGTCAAGAGCCATTTCCGTGCGATCACTCCAATTTTTTTTCTCCCTTTTTCGATAATATTCTGTAACTTTTCACTGCAATTGAATATGGGAAATCGCCGACACGTTTTTTTAGCGCTTCATGTCCGAAAACCCGAGAACAAATCAAATTAGCAAAATACAAAATCGCTTTGAGTTATAGCGTTTTAAAGCTGATTCGGACGTTCGAATTTAGACGTCGTAAAAAATTCGACAATTCATTTTATTACCAAATGGTTTCCATATTTAGATAGCCAGCTCTATAAGCTTTAATTTGATATCTGGGTTTAGGTATATTAAGTGTAATCTTAAGACGCTAGAGCTGTTATACTGGAGACACCCCCGAAGGTACACTGTAACCTTAATTAGAATGTAATTGAAATCTTCAGTGCCTTTTTCAGCCTGAAAGCAAAGGACTCAAGTCTTCATTTACATGTAAGAGTTCTCAACCCCCCAAAAAAAATGTGTGACAAAAAATGTGTATTAAGAAAGCATCCATGAGAGCACCAGGTAGGGGTGGCACAAGCCATCTCACCGATTTCAATGAAACTTGGCCAGTTTAATGGACTCAACCAGAAACTCAAGAATCCAAAGTGGTTCAATTTTTGGATTTAACCGGGGGGAGTTAGACCACCCCCCCTGATTTTCCCAAGAAAACCCCTAAAATTGATGAAAATTTGCAGCAAAAATAGGCAGTTCCCCTACACTCAAACTTCAATGGATTTCTATCATCTTTTGCATGGGTATTAATTGTTCTCTTGTTATTAGAATGTGAAGTCGTCAGAGTGACTCAATCAATTGCTGCCAATTAAGACCTGTCAATCAATACCCACGTGACACTGAATTTTTCAATGGTACTAAAATAGCAGGTTTTAGGTCCAAAAATCTCCAATGCGCCACTCTTGCTGTCAATAAAAAGCATACGACGATGAAGACCAACCTTTGTACTAACAATATCAGCAATAAAATTTTTGGGCAGTTTCCAAAATTTTCCCCAGCAGTCCCAGACGTTTACCAACCATCACGGGTTCCCAGTATCAGGTTTTGTTAAATCAAGGCGATATAATTTTGAAGCAAAGACAACTGAAGGTGTTCTGTTCAGCGAATGGTATCCGTTTCAGCCTAAAATAACCACACAAAGATAAAACACAAGGGTATATTAAATTGTCTCTATAATATTCAAGAGAATATTACCGCTTTAAAGGCATTTGAAAAGCTAAATACATCTGTATCTCTGAAAAATTGCAGTTTCCTCAGTAACAAGGGAAGTATAAACCATTCAATCGACTCTTGTAGTCTCAAGAAGTACTCACGAACTCTCTTGGTACATTTGCTGCGATCACAGCGCTTCCGGAACCCTGCTGATCGTTTGCAGCTCGACTTTTGAACTCCATTCAGCGACATAAAGCTCTGGCTTTCGATCGACACACTGCATGTTCAGTGAGCTACCATTGATGATTCTCCCGTCGACGTACCGTAGTGGGCTTTCCTAGCCTCAGGATTAAAAAATCTGGCTCTTTTTCAACGATTCTAAAAATTTTTTAGGCACAAATTACGGTGTAGAGACAATTGGCCAGGCTGTTGTCTCAGCTTGCAATTGTTTACACTTTGGGCTCAACAATGGTCAGCGGATACCAAAAGGGGGCAACAGGGCACCCAACAGGGGCAGCTCTTTTTAAAATTCCAAAATTCCACGGCATTTCACCAGGAAATGCATGTTTTTGATTTTTTTTAAATCTACACGTATTAAAATGTTTGTGCAACTGTACAGCCTTCTTACCCTATAATTATGTCAAATTTGAATGTTTCTAGAATAAATTATAAAAAGATGAGGTTTAATCTGAAATACACAGGGTTTTCCCTTCATTACCGTATATTTTGCACGATCAGATCCAGAATATTTCAGTGGCAAAGAGTATCTCACCTAAAAGCATACGTGAAACCACCCAGGATTCACCACAAGTGAAAAACAAACTTCGCGTGTACATACCTTTGTGCAGTCCCACAATTTCCATTACAAATGCTTTCAAAACTATATCATTGCCAAAAGTGCTTTTCTTCTTAACGTTTATTAATTAAAATATCTTACCTCAAAACATACGCGAAGCCTCCCAGGATTCACCACACTTGTTTGTTTAAAAACTTTACGGCAACTCCACGAGTGAAAAACAAACTGCACGTGTACATACCTTTGTGCGGTCACGCAAATTCAATTACAAGCGCTTTCACAACCATATCACTGCATGATAGTGCCTTTCTTCATAATATTTACAAATTAAGTACAATGTACCTTAGATCTAAACGTCGATAAACGTACGTGAAACCACCCAGGGTTCACCACATGTGTCTGTTTAAAAACTTCACTGACTTCACTGGAACTCCACAAGTGAAAAACAAACTGCGCATGTACATTCCTTCGTGCAGTCTCACAAATTCAATTACACGCGCTCTAATTTATTTAAACAGACAGTACGTGCGCACAAAATGGATAAATCGATTTCTTGTCTGAAGCAGAGATGTCGGCTTCGGAGCTGTCATGCTCATGTTCTTCCATTTGTCAAACCTGCTGCGATATTTCGAGGAGAAATCCTAATTTCGCAGGATTTTACACTTTGAATTCCTGCTGCTGGAACCCTTTAGCACTCCTACGGTGGAAGCTGGTGTTTTGACCTCTACCAGAAGAGCTGAACAGCTAGCCCCTGCTGAAGAATCAGGGTCCAAACCGAGATGAGGAGACAGCTCCCCTGTCCACAGAAGAATCCGCAGAAGTTGTAGCTTTCTATTGCCCCAAAGAAGGGTGTATCAAGAGATACCAGTCGTTTATTGCCTTGCAAAAACACCTAGATATTGCAGAGTACCTCATAAGACCCGAAAGAGAGTCAGCCTACGATGAAGTCAAACGAAAATGGGCGGAAACGTGCAAGCAGGTGTCCTGGGATTACGTCAGGACAGGTGCTTCCTCCTCGTCCTATAACATGCAGGTATTCACGGATGAGCTGGTAGCCGAGGCAGGATGGGCCTTGAAGAAACCACTAGATTCTCTGACAAGGTCAGAAGCTACTTGAAAGATATTTTCCTGCAAGGGGAGAAAACTGGAAATAAAGCAAATGCTGCTCAAGTTGCCTCGAATCTGTTCGATCTGCAGACCGTGAGAAGATGTTTGACCAGAGCGAGTGGCTAGCAGCAGACCAGATAGCACGGTACTTTAGCAGACTCTCTGCACTCAACCGTAGCGGAAGGGTAGCACTTGAGGCTGCCACGAGTCCTGATGAAGAGGAGGAGCAGGAGGAAGACTACGTCACTGAGGCTGAGGAGATAAACAGGCGCCTCGACATTAGGAGGCAGTTAGAACTTTAGACTGATACAGTGGACATATTACAGACTCTGATCATGGGTTGCATTTTACATCAGGTTGTATTAGGGCTCTGTTTTTGTCTTATGTGACAAATGATCTGCTCTATAGAAAATTTCTGTGTTCTCAGTTGCATGCTAGGAATATGTAAACATGATAGAAATTATACAAAAATTAAATCCATAGGCCTGTTAGTATTCGATAAAGGCTTTATCAGAAGTGTAGCTTTGTCAGTGATGCTCTACTATTGATCATTGATCAGCTCACGATGTAAGAGAAGGGGTAGAGTGCCCATGTCGAACCGTCGAACCTGGAATCCACAAGAAACCTCCACAAGCAACCTCCTCAAGCTAAATGCTATGAGAAAATTTAAGCCTCCACGTGTTATTATTATTTATACAATACTGCCTTAGATTATTTGGTGTGTTGAAGAGGCGTTTGATTGTTCATACATGAAGTTTCTGCCATGTCTTAAGCTAATTTCGGTGAGCCACTCGCTCAATCCCTGAGGGTAACTGCTTCATAGAGGTTTAACTGTAGGAACAACCTTTCGGTTTTCACCTAATCTACATAATATGCCATACCGTTGACGAATCCAAATCAGTTGAACAGCCCTGAAGGCATTAACATACGTCTAGACCCTGTCATTGCTAAATTCCACTTTATCTTCTGGAAGATCCACTGCTCAAAATGGCACTGAAATAGGTCGTTGTCACCTTGATCTCGGGAACCATGGATTTTTGGAGCAATTGTCGCCATATAACACTATTTAATAAATTTTTCTTTGGAAATAAAGTGATCACTTAAAACTCGAGTAAAGGCATGTGTCTTGCTTGAATTAGGCTGCAATTTTTACTAAAACACCGAAAGAACTAGGAAAAGCATCCATGTTTACATTATTGTCGGATTACTCAACGCATGATTGCGTGACGGAAGTTGACACCCACTCGACTCAGGACTTCTCAACTAGCGGCCGAACGTGCTTGTGTTGCTGTTTTGGCTTTGGGATTGAAATCAGTTATAATCCTGGAAAAATTGTCAAATTCTATAATCATGAAACCGGGAAAGCCCATCGCGGAATGTCGACGGTAAAGAGGGTAACGTTATTCTATTATACAGTTACGTTAGAAGTAAGCAGCATCTGTGGACGTAACTAAGCGATCTGTATGACATTGAATATTGAATGAAGCTCAAAAGTCGAACTGTAAACGATCAGCAGGATTCTGGAAGCACTGTAATCAAAGGAAATGTACCAAGAAGTCTGTGAGTACTTTTGAAACCTACAAGAGTCCATTGAATGACTATGAGAAAATTGAATGACTATGACTGAGAGAGAACGCAATTTTTCAGAGATATTTAGCTTTTCAGATGCATTTATAGCGGTAGTATTCTCTTGAATTATAGTTTACCCTTGTGTTTTATCCTTGTATCAAATGTATGGTTATTTTAGGCTGAAACGGATACCATTCGCTGAACAGAACACCTTCAGTTGTCTTTGCTTCAAAATTATATCGCCTTGATTTAACAAAACCTGATACTGGGAACCCGTGATGGTTGGTAAACGTCTGGGACTGCTGTGGGAAATTTTGGAAAGTGCCCAAAAATTTTATTGCTGATATTGTTAGTACAAAGGTTGGTCTTCATCGTCGTATATTTTTTATTGACAGCAAGAGTGGCGCATTGGAGATTTTTGGACCTAAATTCTGCTGTTTTAGTACCGTTGAAAAATTCAGTGTCACGTAGGTCTTGATTGACAGGTCTCAATTAACAGCAATTCATTGAATTACTCTGACAACTTCACATTCTAATAACAAGAGAACAATTAATACCCATGCAAAAGATGAAAAAAATCCATTGAAATTTGAGTGTAGGGGAGCAGTCTAATTTTGTTGCACATTTTCATCAATTTAAGGGGGTTTCTTGGGAAAACCAGGGGGGGTTGTCTAACTCCCCCCGGTTAAATCCAAAAAGTGAACCACTTTGGATTCTTGAGTTTCTGGTTAAGTCCTTTAAACTGGCCAAGTTTCATTGAAATCGGTGAGATGGCTTGTGCCACCCCTGCCTGGTGCTCTCAAGGACGCTTTCTTAAACTCTTTCTCAGCAATATTTGTAGCAAAGAAAGCTTGTTTAAATTTGAGTTATGAGCGATGTTTGCAAGAGAATTAAAATCAGTAGACTTTGTAGATCTTGATGCTTCAGAAGTGGCTGCTTTCTTTTGTTAATTTGCTTCTGAGCTATTTATTTTATTTAACAGATGAAAGTGTTTTTGACATGGCACTTTCCAATATGACAGTTGGTGAAAGAGAGAATATCACTCTTCACTGTAATGCCACTGGTAATCCAACACCCAACATCACGTGGACAAAAGATGACAGTCCAACAATGTTGTACAAAGGAGAGACGTACAGCATTGTTAACATAAAAAGACAGGCCGCTGGAGATTACACATGTACAGCTTGGAATGGAGTTGGTCAACGCACCAATGCTACAGCTACAGTTACTGTACATTGTAAGTTTCGACATACTTGACCAACATGAGTATTCATAATAAGAGCTGTAGTCCGCTAAGCATTCTTCTACAAAATTGAAGGCTATTAGCTAAGCGAATGTCCACTGATGTGCGATACACCATGTGAAACATAAAGTGATCGGTTTTCAACAATGAAGATTTTAATAAGCTTTTAATGAAATTGGCTTCACACAGTAAAAAGGAAAAAAAAAAACAATTCAGTGATGTTTTAGTCCTCTTCGCGAAAAGTTGTCACATCGAAGTGTTAAAGGGACAACAACTCATTGCTTCTTTCGGTCTTGTCATATACACTTGAATGTTTGTTATGGTAATCTTTCTTGAAACAGCTATACCAGGTTGTTATAAACGACAGTTTATTTTGAAGCTTAAAGTCCACACATGAATGTGCCATACCTCTTAGGCCCTCAGCTGTATATGGAAAGAAAATGTTGCAGTGTACTACGGAACATTAGGAGACTGTTTTGACAAGAAAAGGAACATAAAATTCTATTATAGAGAATATGTACCTGATTCTGAGTTCTACTATGAACTTGGCTAACCTATTTATTTTCTGTTTTCGAAATAAATGACAAACGAGTTCCAAAGATATAAACGAGTTCCCCGATTTCGAAAAAGTAGAAAACTATCAAATAACGCAACAAGGAGTTTTCCGTCACTCGTTCATGTGATAGAGCGCGTGATACAGTTCTGATTGTCACATAGATGAGGTCCCATGGATTTCCATCAAACATGGAGTAGTGGCTTTATGTGCTCTATGGCACAGTACAGTATTGTTAGTTTAAGTTATCTATTAAGTTTGCTTCACAGTACCTTTTGTTTTCTTTCTCTCTCTTTTTTACCAATAGATCCACCTTCAGTAGAAGGTTTACCGCCCAACACCGCTGTAGTTGAAGGACACAATGTCACCCTCCAGTGTAATATAACAGGAAATCCAACCCCCAACATTACATGGACAAAAGATGGCAATGCAACAGTATTGTACATAGGAGAAAGGTTTACCATCTACAATATCACTCAGCAACAAGCTGGCGACTATATATGTTCAGCATGGAATAAGATAGATAAGACAAATGCCACTGTTATAGTTACAGTGCACTGTAAGTATTGTGAATTCTCCAATCTGGCTTCTAGCTCAATTAGTTCAGTTCAAAGCGATATATGTAGCCCAGAGATCCTGTTAAAGTTTAAGACTTCTTTTTTAACATGCGTAGGTCGATGTTCTCACTAGAGGTAATCGACTTCCTTTATCTGTGTTGGTTTTGTTCCCTTTTTGGTAAATCATATAAATTAGTAGATTTTGTACAAAATATTAATTACACAGGTTCATGTTGACACTGACAAGTACTAGGTTTTAAAAATTTGTAAAAAAAATAGCGAAAGAAATAACATTGACACATAATAGTGGTCAGCTCATTAACTTCCATTTAAGTGGAAACGCTGCAGGATTTATTTACAGCTATTTCCATTTAGGTTGTCGGATGAGAGCTTCAAGCGTACGCAACCAGACCGCAAGTTACTATGGGTAGTTGTAAATTGTTCTTAGCTTAAGTTCGCGGTTTTTGCGTTTGTTGGTGCGATGAGTGAGGTGGATGTTAGCACCATAAATGTTTGCCTTCGCTGTATGGACGAGGCATATTAATTTGCTTTCGTCAATTTATCGTATTCATAAAAATCCCAAAGTACCTTGCGTTCTCGTTGCGTACGCTTGAAGCTATCATCCGACAACCTAAATTGAAATAGCTGTATACTAATTAACAACTTTCAGTGTTATGGAAAACTTTAGAACTAGAGTGTTCCAGTTGACACAAGTCTTTATTATTCAGATCCACCTTCCATTGACACCGGTCCAGTCAACCAAACTGTCATGGAAGGAAGCAATGTCACTCTTCACTGTAATGCAACTGGTAATCCGACACCCAACATCACGTGGACAAAAGATGGCAGCAAGACGGTGTTGTATCAAGGAAAAACGTACAGCATTGCTACTGTACATAGACAGGCTGCTGGAGATTACACATGTACAGCTTGGAATGGAGTTGGTGAACATAATGTCACAGCTACAGTTATCGTACACTGTAAGCCATGGCAATCTTTTTAAATGTACATGTATGTGTGTAATGATGTATAATCTCAACACAAAATTACAAAACTGTTTGGATCTTAAGAACAATTTCTAGTTAAGATTCTTGCCAAAATATGAGGCTGGAATGGCAAATTTTCAGTCTTTTAAAAGATTTTTAAATCATCCCCACCCCCTCTTATCTCTTAGTCACTCCCCCTACCCCACCCCCTCTTACCTCTTACTCACTCCCCCTACCCACCCCTCTTACCCCTTACTCACTCCCCTACCCTACTCCCTCTTACCCTTTACTTACTCCCTCTACCCCACCCCCTCTTACCTCTTACTCACTCCCTCTAGAAAATCAGAAAACGGCAAACTGATCCTTACGGCAAGGCGATGAAAGAGTAAATAAAAGAATAAAACAAAATATATATATTCAAACAAATTTGCCCCCTCTTATCTCTAACTCACTCCCCCTACCCCACCCCCTTTTACCTCTTACTCACTCCCCCTACCCCACCCCCTCTTACCTCTTACTTACTCCCCCTACCCCACCCCCTTTACGTTGATGATGATTTTAAGTTTTTTGGGTCAAACTGCCCCAAATTAAAACTAAGTACCTTTGTCATACACGAAATGCTTTTCGAACACTACGAGGAAGATATCAAGTGAATTTTAGAAGTAAAATAAACCATAATCAGAGTTTTAGCGAGAGACACAAACGATAAACTTGAAAAACTTTGCCTAATTTTTTGGAGATGCAATCCATTTCCATCTTGGCCATCTGCAGCCCAAGACAATCATTTTTTTTTCTTAGTGCACTAGTAGAATAATTTGAAACAAAACTGGACCATTACGTTTGGGTTTTCACTGATATAAAGATGTCTTTTGGCTTTTAAAGGAAAAATAAAAATAGCGACATAGCTCCTTTAAACATCGATGTAGTTTTGTTTAAAATTACTATACTATTGCTTTAAGAGTGAAAACGAGTGTCTTGGGCTGCAGATGGCTAGGTTAGAAATGGATTGTTTGAAGTTTGTCGCCTTGTGTCTTGGAAAACTCGCTAAAACTCAGATTATCGTTGATTCTCTCTTTGAAAAGTCACTTGATATATTCTTGTTGTTCTATGAGCATTTTCTGTGTGACAAAGGTACTTACAGTCGAACCTCTCTCTCCACCTTTGGACAGACCTTTCTGGCCGTTGTAGAGAGGTGGCCGTTATGCGGAGGTTATCAATTAGAGGATTTGAGTGAATGAATGAGAAGGCGGGACAAAAAAACATGGCTGTTGTAGAGCAGTGGCCGTTATAGGGAGGTGACTGTTAGTAGAGGTTCTACTGAAGTTTCAATTTGGGGCAGTTTGGACCCCAAAACGTCAATCTCTATGACAGCCACATCAACACATGCTATAGGTTATTTCACTCGTGTTTCACACTTATTTGTCTGCTTAAACCAGTACAAATAAGTGTGTTGTTTACTATTAGTTAATTTGGGTGCTTATTGGGTTAATCTTACCAGATCCTCCAGAGATAGTTATCCGGCCCAAAGACCAAGAAGTTTGGGTGGGGCAACAAGTGAACCTTTCCTGTGAAGCTGTTGGTAACCCTGTGCCCACAATCTCTTACACGGTGGTCGGAAAGAATGGCATAGTTGGCTCTGGAAAGACGCTTGTTCTTAACAGCTCCAGTACTCCTTACATGAAGACATACACATGTAACGCTACAAATAGGATAAATCCACCGGCATCTGCCAGTGCAACTGTTACTGTTTTAGGCAAGTTATTTTTTATGTGAGCACGTAGTTAAATTGCACTATAATTATTTTCTCAAGGAATTTTGTCAAATAGACACTTACGACGTAGGCATGAAAGCGAGGCCTAAGGGCCACTAAACTTACCGCAAACTTCAAAAAAGTAAATATGGGGGCGGAAATAAGAGCGATTTGTGATTTAGAGATTAAAAATTAACCCCAGAAGATATTTCTGGAGCAGTTATAGTAATGAAAGTCAGTTGAAAAGTGGACGGTGAAGAAACTAACTTTCGGTAAGGATCCTTCGGAAATGCATGAAACGTCAAGTCTTTCCTATTATCGGAACGATTATTACAAAGCGCAGCGGCGCAGCATTTGTGAGAGTTTTTTAATCGTAGTTGTAGACTGCGCTTCTGCCGCCATTTAATTGCGATGTGGCCTTTAGGCCTCGCTTTCATGCTTATGTCATTCAAGATACTAATGTTCTGATGGAGGAAGATCTCGCGATAGAAAGTTGAGGAGCCTTATTCGGTCTGTTGTGTCCTTGTGCATTGTTATGCCGTTCTTCCACCTGTGTTGGACCAGTATCCATCCATGTGGAGGTGTTATACCAACTCTCCCTAGTATGCTTTGCTTTATGCTGTGGAGATAAGCGCTGTTCTGCTAGACTTGGCAATGGACTTGCGCTTAACCTATTGACGTTTGATATGGAGATTGTTAGTGAGGGATGTAACATTTGTTTTAGCGTATTCAAGGTCCATTTGTTTCACTTTGAAAATTAAAGTGGGATGGAAAGTACGGCTCTAAAAGTCCAGTTGTAAAAGCACCTCAAGAAATGGTCGTTGTCGTTACTGGCAAAAGCTTGTAATGGTACTGGCCAAGGAAAATTTGACAATGGGATGCTAGTCTGTGCTATACGATATGGATTTCTACAAGCTGGACTTACTATCTTTACTGTCGTTGATGATCAGCCAGATTGTTAAAAAACTAGACACTATATTTATGTTAAAAAAATCATTTTCCTTTGTAAACAGTAAGACCTTGCACCCAGAATCCCTGCTTCAAGGGAAACTGCACAGACGTGAAAGGTACTATCTATCACTGCAACTGTAGTTATGGTTATCAAGGAAATAACTGCGATGAACCGAGTAAGTACGATAATAGTTTTATAATTCAACACATTGATAACAAAGCACAGTTTGAAAAAAAATATCGACTCCGGTCCGTCATTTTTGCATTCTCTTGTCAAAATGCGAAATTTGCATCCATCGTTGGATATACGTCATGTAGACATAGCGTATATCGATAACTTTTTGACCATATTTGGGCAGTGTATCAATGTGTTGAATTATAATTTGAAATGGCTGTTCTTTTATTTGATTTCGGTATTTGAAAAAATGTCTGGGACCTCAAAGAAGTCCAAATTCAAAACACTGATTTCGTTCTAAAGGGAGCAAGACGGAAATTTGAAGTAGGAATAAGCCTCCATATAAACTGGGAGGTCAAAGCGACAGTACTGTCCCGCCGAAATAGCAAAATTTTGTTTAGCTTATTTCCGCGTTTTATCGCCAAGTGCCACCAAATATACAACTTAGTTGGATGAAAGGATTCTATAGAGCAAAAAAAAAAAAGCAGTAGTTTGGAGATAAAGTGCAGGATTGCAAGGATTGAAGTGGATTACAGTTCATGGAATTTGATTGATTGACAGACGGTCAAGAAATCAAACTTGTCATTCTTGTGAAATTTTTTCCTTTTCTAGCCGTTACTTTGTCCGCCGATGGTTTCTTTAATTTTCAAGATGATAAAGCAAGTTTAAGGCAAGCTCCTGGCCATAATCATGAAAACACGATATTTAAGCCGGGACAGTGTTGTGTGCCTTTAAATGTGAAATATGATCATGAAGACAAAATGCAAATTGATGGCCGTGACACAATAAACATTCCTGATATATTTTGATAAGGGATCCACTGTAATTGGCCAGGCTGTAGTGGTCTCCCGGCCTAATAATTTTTATGTATATAAGTTTTGTATTCTAGTTAGGCGAAGTTAAATAAATAAATAGTGGCAGTGTTAACGGTGTTGTTCAATGTGGTGCTTGTTTTTCAAAAGATATACAAAATGAGTGTACTTTGATGATCTTGTATGCTCTTAGGGATAAAAGTGTTAATCTCTTTCTGTTTTTCCTGCTTTGCAGTTCCCCCAAAAACAGACATTGTAGAAGGGCAAGTGACACTTGGACGGAACCAATACCAATATCATCAAGATTACCAGAACCAAAGCAGTGCAATGTTCAGAGATTTAAGCACCCAGTTTAGCGAGAGTGTAAGTTGTTCTCTTTTTTTAAGA
The DNA here is from genome assembly GCA_024195265.1 of Dendrophyllia cribrosa. Lineage (NCBI taxonomy): Eukaryota > Metazoa > Cnidaria > Anthozoa > Scleractinia > Dendrophylliidae > Dendrophyllia > Dendrophyllia cribrosa. The sequence goes on from JAJLRJ010000010.1 coordinate 13,550,225, forward strand.
CGTCTTTGATATGCCTTATAAACCTTTTTACCTGGGCGTATTTGCACGTTTTCCAGAGAATTGTTCCTTTATCTTTTTTAGAAATTATGCATTCATATACACACAAAAAAAATACGTTAGTGTAGCAGTTCCATTGTTTTAGGTGTGGCGGTTGCTTTTGATTTTAAAGATGAATTACAGTCCGTACTGCGCAATCTCAGCTCGGCAATGTTTGTGAGACTCACAAACTAGGAACATTTACTAGCGAAAATGAAAATTACGGGACAAACTTACCTTTTCCTTCATTATTAACGTCAGATGTCCTTGCCAAACAATAATAACAAGTAAAACAACCCCACAGTTTTCCAAAACCGACGTTTCAGTTCATCGAGCATTCGTAAACTCAACGGCCGTAATGGCTGACTGACGGTTTACTCCCTTTTACTCCATGTATGCTATTACCGAAGTGTAACATATCAAAAAATTCAAAACAAAAAATGAAAACAAACCCCGAGATTGCGCAGTATGGACTATAATTCAGCTTTAAGGCTAGGAGCCATTGTTTGGGTTGTTTGTCGTATTGTTCTGTCGAAGAGTATCGAACTAATCGTGTGAGACCTTACGAGAGCTGCTTCATCGCCAAAAATTTGTAAGAACCGACTTTCTGGAGTAACAACATATGATCTGAAATGGGTTAACAAACACGCCCAGGTAAAAAGCTCTATTCAGAATTTAGTACCCTGGAACGGTGCTCAGGCACAGGTGCAGATGAGTAAAGTCTGTAGACCTGTGTTTATTCTATAAATCGAGCACACCAGGTATGGGCACTACCTCCAAGGGTTGAACAAGGAGGCCATTTGTGGGCACGGCACTTGTGTTGTCACATCTTTTTTCATTTACAAATTGATGTAATAAATTGAGTGTAATAAATTATCGTGCTTAAAATTTGTGTAACTATAACGAAATGTGTTAGACGGTGTTTTTTTTCTGCTTGTAATTCATTCTTAGTTTTCTTTATGTAAGATGTGTCATTGCTTTCCTTGCTCCGCCTAGATTAGCTTTGTAGCTATTTGTGGGACAATCAATATTGTTTCTATTTTAACTACTGTCAATAAATTGTTGTTGTTATTGTTTATTTATTTCATGCCTTTTTTGTAGATATCTGCCTTGTACAAAGAAGAACCACAGTTTGGTCACATTAAAGTTAATAGCATCACGTAAGAATGAATCGCCTGTTATTTTTTACATTACTTACGGGACGTACACCGTACCTGGTTATGTTTCCCGCTCAAACGTCTGTATTTTGAAGATTGGGTCCCTGTAAATATAAAAACCTGTTATTTGCCCGATCTTTAGAAGCCATCTTTAATTGAGATTTCTAGCACGTGGCAAATCGCAATGACTCTGGCTGGTACACGTCTAGACTTAATACTTAATCATTGGGTACTTTTGTATTGACAGAAATGGAAGCGTTGTGGTAAACTTTACTTTGGTCTTCATCAAAGGAAACAAAACTGTCGAGGAATTGCTTCAGGTCTTAAAAGGGTCCGTCAACAATGGTAGTGTTCTATTAATTTCAGTAGAAAGAGAAACACTTCGCCTTGTTCTACCGCGTGAGTTACTTATATGTTTCATACATTGTTAGACTTCCCTTAATGGTTATCTCTTTCTAATGCTCTCGTATTGTTTACCGTAATATTTTGTCAGTTTTAAATGTGTAAATTATTCGTGGTCTCAAAGCTAAGCACAGTCGGTGGCTTTCTAAACAATTATTTGTAAACATTTTCGAATTGTTAAAAAAATGATAATCAAGAAGAAGTATAAGTGTCAGAACTAAGGTAGAGGACGCCTTTAATGAAATCACACAGATTAACGTTTTTTAGGTCTTGCGGAATCCGGTGTTCGCGATGTAGAAAGATTAATATCAATTCAATTCCAATTCCAGTAAGTCATCGCTATCTAAAAACTAACTGATCGAAAATACTTGAATTTTCCTAATAGCCCATAGTTATTCTCTTTTCCCTATAACTATTAGAGTATGGAACATGCTTCTTCCACCTTGAGTATTTTTAAAGAAGCAGCTGAGCCTGTAATAGGCCTTTATCACACCCCGCCATTTTGTATAAAAACACGCCGCCCAGCCTCGCAATGAAAAAGTTGTAAACGAGGTTGGGCGGGCAAAAACAAAGCATTTTATATTCTCCGCCCGGAGAGTCAACATGGCCGCCGCGTGATAAAGGCTTATTAGAGCACTTCAAGTGCCCAGCTTCATGTACTTGCGCAGGCTTTAGTTCACTTAACTCACAGTATTAGTGCAGACTATTGGGGGAGTAAACTTGCCTTAGAGCTTTACTTAAGGCAAGAGCATGACATTTGCTTCAACTTTAACCTTCAACCTTGGGATAAATTCTACGGCCCGTGTGATTGACGCTACATCTGTAATTTGTCTTTATTGGGAAACTGTGTCAATAAACAAGATGTCCGCCCCTGGAACTTTGTGCGTTGTAACGTAACTGATGATAGAAGTAGAAGTAGTGTATTTATTAGATGAATAAACTCGTACGGCGAGGCGAGCCTTTTCTTTGAAAAACAATTGACGAAAATCCCGTATGAGGGCTGTACGCATTGGCGCGAGCGGGGCCGGAAAAAGCCGTACGGCCTTGCGTGTTAACATTTGAAAACATTTTGTCTCCAGATTGGTCATATGATAAAATACTTATTGACAAATTTAGGTCGGGCCGGATGACAAAATATTTGGCTCGCGGTCATAGCGCACGGACCTCGAGTCAAATATTTTCCCATCCGGCCCTCCCACTCAGTCAATAAGTACATATTGTGTCTGGGACCCGTTTTCGAGAGGTTTTCAAAAGATTACACTCTGGAGACCGTTTTTAAAAGTTTGCATTTTCGATGCGTATTCGTGCAGGCAAGACATCAAAACGCAAAAATATGTTTTCAAACGAAAAACACATCCGTCTGGACGGGACCTGAGCTTATTAGCTGACAACAAGGCTTCATTTTTTTTTTTTCATTTTGCTTTAGCAACCACTGCTATCCCAACTACAGTTCAAGCTGTACCACCATCAGCAGCTGCCCCGAGAAAGTCCCTGCCTTCGTGGGTAATTACTTTGCTCGCCGCCATTGGTGGAATTGTGTTCTTGGTGTTGGTTTGCGCCATTATTCATTGCTGTGTGCACAAGAAGAGGAAAGCCAAAAAAAAAGGTACACTGATAAAACAAGCTGGTCAGTTGTGTGGGATGCTTTCCATTCGACAAAAAATATATCAACTACCCTGTTAATGGAATAGTGCTTCCGGAGATTTTCGGAAACTAAGGACGACTCTGGCGACCAATTTTTCTCCCGGACTTTTCAGTTGAATGGGTCGCATTTTGAAAACATGTTTTAGCATTATTTGGATCCTTTTGCCTTATCGAATTCTTTTCCCAAGCGCCTTTTTAGTTAATAGTTTGGATTTATTTCAACCAAACAAACAAGGTTAGGAAACTTCTACTTGTGACGTCGGTAATTCCAAGTTTGTTTCACAACATTTAAATAATTTCTTAAGTTTCTCGTTAACTTTTTCAGGTAACTCTTGTTTTTTTTTTTCAGTCCTCGAAACCAAATTACTATGTCCCGCGCTCCTTTCAACATGTCGAACCAGTATCTTCCTGGTCAATAACCCTTACATGTCTGTGATGAGGCTATAGCTATAGTGGGATAACAACACTGAGTTGCAAAACATGATTTTATTTATGCCCTTCAATTTCGAAATGCATTTTAACACTAGAAGTCCCCTCTAGGGTATTGTTCATTATGAGTGTTCGTTGTTATTACCCTGGCTTATAATTTTTCAAAACTATTTCTGTAAATATACGTGTTGTTGTCTTGTTAACGTCCTTTGTTCACGTTGTTTTTGCAGACATTTGTCAACGGTATGAGGAAGCAACGTGAGTAGTTATCGCCTTAGTTTTGTTAAAACTGTGCGATTATTACGACTAACACTAAACACTGAATGACTGGTCCTGAGGGAAACAGTCAATTTTGTTTTTCGAGAATTTCGATGTTCCCGAGACGAAGTAGTCTCCCACGCAGCCGTTATTTGTCTCGTCACGCAACGCTCCTCGTGCGGAGGAGCGTTGCGTGACGAGACAAATAACGGCTGCGTGGGAGACTAGAGACGAAGACGAGGGATTATATTGCTATATTGTTATATAGCAACACAAAAAAACACAACACAACACAGTTTTAAAAATGGCCAAATTCTATCTGTTAATTTTTTTCTTTGGTTTTTCTTTTCTATATCTATAATCTAGTTTTATTTTTATATTATTTTCTTTTTCCTTTTCTGTAAAGATCTTGTGTGAGTTGAATAAAAAATATTGTATTGTATTGAGTACTCGAGGTAAACATCAAACGCATCATAATCATGCCACCTTTTGTCACGGTCTGATCACGTGCGCTAGCGGGCAACAGTGCACTGTTACGCTCTGACGTCAAAAATGTTGCCCGCTTTCGCAAATGTTGCCCGCTTTCGCAAATGTTGCCCGCTTATGCAGTTTGACGGGAAACAGTAAGTTTGTTTGTTAGGTGTAATGTGACCATGAATCAACCAATTAACGCGCGCGTTGTACTGAGAAAAACTCCAACTATATGACAATAATCATTCTCGAAGTGTAGTCGCATATTTTTGCCAGTTGAAAACTTACGATAATGTCCTACTCCGTTTGGCCAGGACTTTCTTTTACTTGTGGTGGCTTGCGATGACTGGCGTTTACTTGGACGAGCACGTATTTGTCCGCAAGCAGGCGCAAGAATTATTCAACTAATAGTCCATTTTACAGTTGTGCTTGATGGCCTTGCCTTTCAGTGGAAGTGAGACTGGAGGTGATCTTGCATTGATACAAACCTTTTTGCCGAATGCTTTTGTCATGCTTACTAGATAAATTTACATCTAAAAGGCTCCAAGGTCAGTATCATAACATCAACTTCAGCCTCGCTTGCACTCTAAGGCCAGGACACTAAGACAACTAAAATGGTCTATTGTCAACTTGACTTTCTAAGTGATCCTAAAATTATTGACACGGTCCTTTTTAACCTGAAATACAATGTGTTTTATAGTATGAAGAATTTGAACTTTTATTTACAGTGGTAAATGGATTGATCTTCCTCACGTCACGAATGGAAATGCTTCAGCCGTGTCTGATTATTCGTATATAGCACCCCAAGTCTATGTTGAAGAGGGGCCCACTGTGAGAGAACATGCCAACCAGGTACCTTGGATCCTTGTAGACCAATAAATAAAACACCAATCTCTCTTCTATGCGCCAAATTGTCCCTGGCTGTGTATATCAGGCCAATTTCCAGTTAATTGTCTTGCAGCATTTTTTAATTGTGTGCCAAAAGTACTTCTCTTTTGTCTTGGTTTTGCCTTGCTACGCTTTTGTCTGGTAAAGAAATCGAACCACTCGACCAATCAGAAGTAAAGTGCTTGGCACCGACGCTTGGGATGCCGCTACATGTATTTGCTTTGAGTTTTGATTAGGTTTTTCGATGTTCGTACCCAAATACAAGCATAGAACTTAATTCGAGTGTACTGTGGCTGAACATCATTCTCTTTGTCAACACATTTGGCGCTTTAATACTCGCCAGGAGTCCTGTAAATCAGTGGTTTGAATATTGTACCTGTGCATGTGTAAGTCATGGAATCCATGCTCTGATGTAAAACGTAAACAATTTCCAATTTCGTATTGCATAATAACGGGAAACAAATAGAACCACAGGAAAGTACTGCTCAGTAGCTTTCATTTGAATAGTCACGCTTTAGGATTTCATCCACAGACTCAAAAGTAAGAACCACCTTGTACAGCATAATAAACAGCACCACAGGAAAGTACTGCTCAGTAGCTTTCATTTGAATAGTCACACTTTAGGATTTCATTCGCAGATTCAAAAGTTAAAACCACCCTGTACAGCATAATAAACAGTACCACAGGAAAGTACTGCTCAGTAGCTTTCATTTGAATAGTCACACTTTAGGATTTCATTCGCAGATTCAAACGTTAGAACCACCTTGTACAGCATAATAAACAGTACCACAGGAAAGTACTGCCCAGTAGCTTTTATTTGAATAGTCACACTTTAGGATTTCATCCACAGACTCAAATGTAAGAACCACCTTGTACAGCATAATAAACAGTACCACAGGAAAGTACTGCTCAGTAGCTTTCATTTGAATGGTCACACTTTAGGATTTCATTCACAGACTCAAAGGCAAGACAGGAGTTCCTTTCACTTTCTCTAGAAAGAAAAGAGTCAACTGAGTACGACAGAACTTTATTTAACAGCCTGAGTTAGTTGGGCACTTAATATGTTTCTCTTTACGATCTAAACTATATCTCCAATATTTCCTTTAGTCAGTTCTGACAGATTGTAAACATTTCTTTCAGGAAAATGGCTTTGCCAACGAAATTTACGGAAAAAGTCCTGACGAGAGGAGACTATCTGTAGTGAGATTCAGTGATCAAGCTGCAAAAACCAATGGTGAACAATTGTTATTTTGATCTAAGTTATGCCGTGACTTACGTTAACAGCCTAGGTGAAGTGCCTTTGTGTTCTTCAATCCTTTCATGTAGGTGTCTACAGGTAAAACCTATATAACTCTCATCACATCTCATCATATAGGCAAACACTACCGCACGACGCACGGTTTAACACCTAATGACATTACAAAGAACTTTAGTGTCTTGAAAAAGTGCCAAACTAAATTTGACTGCCTTTTGTATGAAATGCTCCTGATTAGAGAGCACAAGCCATCCCTAAACAAACAGTCAGATTCCCTTAGGGCTAAGCTTTTTGTATAGAGTATGCAGATTTCCTTTCGCTTGTAAATGCGTCCTTTTTCTATCCTTCGCTTTCGCTTGGTAATGGTGTCAGTACGACACCGAAACGTCGCGCTTATAATATTTTTAATTTCTTAACAAGTCCAGTTAAAAACTCCTAAAATGAACATCACCACAGGGAAGCAATGTTCCTTCTACATGTTTTCCTTGGATGTTATCTAATCAAATGAATAGAGTAGGAAATCTCCTTTCACCCGATGCTGTATTGAACTGTTGCAATTATTTCATGCCTGTAAACGTTAATGAAAATCTACTTTCCCATAATCTGGCGTATTACAAGGGTTAACAAGATATCATTATCATTATCTACAATACAATCATCATCGTCATCATCATCATCGTCGTCGTCATTATCATCATTATGATCATCGTAATTGTCACCATTATCATCATCTTCATCGTCATCATCATCATCATCATCATCATGACTCCTTATGGGCGTTGCGGGATGTAAGGCGACGTTCCTCATTATTCTGTACAATGTTTGTGTAGGAATAGGCCATCTGCACGATGACGTCATATGACTACAACTACCAGAATCCTTCAGTTTTTTGTTTTGTAGTGCAAATTAGGGCTATTGTTATTTAAACCGCACTGGGATTACAAAATTTAAATAAGAAAAGAAAAACGAAATGAATTCTGGTAGTTGTAGTCAAATGACGCCATCGTGCAAATTGCCTATTAACTCGCTGTTAACTATTTACTCATCTGCAACTCTCTAAACTTTCTTTCAAGGTAAAACCACGCCACTGTAGTGCGATCCGTGTATCGTTTGAAGTGGAGAATGATGCATGTGAAGAAAAGAGTGGTTGCTAGCGACCATCGGACGCATTTTTTGAAAACATGGAAAAATCTGTGCAAATATGCCGACTAGTTTCCCAGATAAGATAAAAAAAAACTAGGCATTTAATTAAAAATTCAAAAAGAAAGAAAACGCCTGCACGAAACATTCTTCATTGTTGTCTTTGCAAAAGTAATACATTTATGTGTTGTTCGTTGGTAATATACTTTTGTAAGGCAACGCTTATTGTAAACTTGTAAATGAAATTCCGCTTCAAATTGGAACACCGAAAAAATCGCCGCCGAAGATGCAGGGTCGGGTTGCACCTTTCCAAACGCCTCACATGATTCGCTAAGAAAACAATAGAACAAACAACAGAACAATGGACCCTAGCCCTGAAAACAAAAGAGCTGCGGGTTACCATAACCAATGAAATTAGAGGTTCGGAAGAGGTGCAACCCTACGGAAGATGCATCGCGTACGGTTAACCATTTCACTCCTGGAGTCAGTGATAGAGACATGCAGTGCAGTTATTAACTTTTGAGTCTGCCAATCAAATCCTATGGTATGAACATTCAAATGAAACCTCTTCAGCAGTACTTTTGCATAGTACTATTTGTTTTTCAATATTTTGTAGAATGATAATTGGATTTTTCTTAATTGTAAGTAATATCGTTAGGGTAAAAAAGTATAGTGTTTTAACTCGCGTGACCGGCGGCCATATTGGAATGCTAAAACAATAGGAAATGTTTGAATAAGAATTGAGCTAAAGTCCCATAGGATTCGTTTGACACCAATATGGCTGCCGTGACGTCACGCGCAAACGCTTCTGTAGGCCAGAATGATCAATCAAATGTGAAATAGCCTCCTTGTTAAACTGAGGCCAAGTGCAAAACCATTCATATGGATATAAGTTGTATTTGCATGTGAAAGAAAACTCATCTTCATATGAATGGTTTTGCACTTGGCCTCGGTTTGAAAAGGAGGCTAACTGGGCTATAGAGGTTTTGCACGGCAGCCATGTAATGAAAATGTTTTGCATTAGAAAGAACATTCTTTCCCATAGGGAAAATAATCTATTGTTCCTGCCATGCAACATGGCTGCCGTGCAAAACCCCTATTAAGTTTGCTACCAATGCTTATAAATCGGAAATATCTAATGGAATTTTGCGTCATTGAGAAGGTCTGAACCCTGCCTCCAGATGTGGCAGATGAAATGAAACAATGTTAAGCAGTATATATTACTTCATTGAAATGATGTGAACCATAATATACTGTATATTCCACATACGTATTTAATTTACTATTTATGCATTCTAGTCAGGGATGATCAACAATTCGTGAACTGCACAATCGCATATTTATGTATCATTATAAAGTACGCTTATTACCTAAGCAGTGAAATACAGTAAGTTATTTTGAACCTTTGGCTGACTTATTTCGCCTGTGACCAATTATAAGTGTCTGTGTCGACCGACATCGGCATTTATTCTTGCTAGTTACTAAGTGACCATCGATATTTCTTTTAGTGGTCCTTATGAGCGACCGTACATTTTACTTATTTTCTCCACCCATCCACCCACCCACCCACCCATTTGTTATTTTTGCACACTGGCTACGTGTTAAACATTGTTTAAGGATTTTATTTAAAAATGTTTATATACTCGTAGATTAACAACCAACTATCATAAATAAACACGTAAATATCGAAAAGCGTATTAAATACAGAAACTTGGCAACAGTTAAAATATCTTAAGTTGCCAGATTTTACATTATTAAATAAAATTTATACACAATATACTGTTTTCTTTTACAAATTAAACTCCGTTATTTAAAAATATAAATACCGATCTCCAAATGTGTAAACAAATGTATAATTGCAATGCACAATTTCGCAGAGCAAACGAAATTAAAACCCGTTTCTTTGCATACTTGTCAGTTAAAAAAACCTTAACTACTATTGTCAAAACTCTTCTATTGTTAAAAAATTAAAAAAAAACCGCTATTGACTACTGCGGCAAATGTATAAATATCTAACTTTTTCTATGAGATGTTTTATAACTATAACTTCCAGTGACAAATTTTAATTCAGTACAGAACAAAAATGTGACAGAGCAAATATGAGTGGTTTCACGTAGCCCGTGAAATAAAAATTAGACATAGACACTAACAATTGCGTATGTTTGACTATTTATCAATCACTGTTTAATTTTGTTTCACGGGTCTTGTGAAGTCACTTTAAAAAAATATAAAATATCGTGGACAACCCCCAAATTTCATTATGTATTTTTAGATAAGGTGTTCGTGTTTATTCTTCTTAATAACGTCGAAAAGACCACATCTCGATTTTAATGGGTTTCCCACGTTATGATGTCGCGGTGGCGTTAGTAAATGGGGTCCTTTAGATTTGAGTACGAGTTCGAATTTCAAGCAAGTCATGTCCCCAGAAATCTCGCTCCTTATATTGCTGACCAGTAGATAAGAAGAATCTAGGAATAAAATTCGTGTGATAAATGTTTATCTAGAGCACACGAACTTGACTTGAAAAGTCGTACTCGTAATTGTTGTTCCCTGTACAATTTCCTACTATAAAGCTTTAAAAAAAAGCAAACGAAAAAGAGGCTTCTTCTCCTTTGCCGCACCGCCACGAAACTCCTAATCTCTATTTAAAATATTACGAATGCAATAACACCGAGGAAAAAGCATAATATATAAATAATACACGTCGATCCTCGTGGCATGGCTTTTCACGACACCCTCCACTTGTCAGGCTTCACTTCCTGCGATTCGTGATCGTTGTAGTATCATATTTGTGAGTCATGTTGACTCCCACCGTCAATCAACTGAATGACAGACCGAGATGGATAAGCTCCCTGCATGGTCTGGATTGAAAGAAAATTTGTGTATAAGAAATCAAACAAATTATCAATTTTTAACGACTTCATCACACATGAATACGTGAATACGAATTAACCTTCGTCCCCTCCCCTCTCCTCTCCTCTCCCAGGCGTTTTGCTCTACCAATCCCCACCTCTGCGTTAAACTCCCCACCCTCCCCTCCCTCCAATGCATCCCCATGGGTAAGACGGGCGACCGCCTCAATGCAGTAGTCTCTTGGTGCTGCGGACGGTGTGATCACCAAATGACGTAAAACAAAAGATTCAAAAGACACCTGAACAATACTCACACCACAACACAAAAGCTAACCAACAATGGCTTCCGCAACACGAAGAAACACCCCTCGATGTTTACAGCCGATCGACCGATGAAAGGAGTGAAATTTTGCATATTTTTCCTTGTATGCTAATAATTCGTTCAACGTTTCGCGTTAATTCGAGTTAAAAATTACAAGCGGAAAAAACTGGTGAAAAAAAAACTTGTTCAGACCGGTATGCTCTTAATAAAACTAACTCAGCAAGCGACTAAACTCACCTCGCCCAGTCTGACATCATCGACACTGAAAGTACTTTTCACGGCTGGAATCTAAGATGTAACAACGTACCATTATTATGTGTAACAAATTTCATCCAATCCTTTTAACCATTTCACTCTAAGAGTCAATTATGGAGACATGTAGTGTTGCTCTAACTTTTGAGTCTGTTGATGAAATCCTGTAGTGTGACCATTCAAATGAAACCTCTTCGATAGTACTTTTGCATGGTACTATTTGTTGTTGTTGATTTTTTAATATTTTACAAAATGAAATTTGGGATTTTTCTTGAATTTTGATATAAAGGGTTAATAGTACCGTGAAAGGTATACAGTCAAACCTTTTAAACGACCACTCTTATACGACCACAACTCCAACAATAAACAGCTTTTTCATCATGTGAAACCAACTTATTTATCTAATCGAATCACCCTCGGCGACCAATTTTTCTAACATTTTGGGCGGTTGGTGGAGAAAAAAGTTACAAGACCCTCTGGGTTCAGGACAGACAAACTTTCACATCTTTACTCTCTAACTCTCACCTGTTGGCCCGTTCTGACGTCATTCGTACTACTACTGAAGGCTCCATTCAGTTGAGAGCTCTGTGAAAAAAAAAACATAAGTGAGCTGACAACGACTGCTACGACCTGAGCTGAATTTCCTACTAATAAGTTTGTAAGGCGGCTAACTCCTAAAGCAAACATGTTTTGTTGGACCCCGCCAAATTTCACTTGTTTGTCTGTAACAAAACTCTCTTAAAGGCAGACATTTCTCTAGAGCGAACATGGGACACTTTTCAAGCGAAATTTCGGTTCGAAATAACTCTCAAAGCCAACTTCACACCCTTCCCTCCCTTCAATGCCGTCCCCATGGGTAAGGCAGGCGACCATGAAATGCGGTCTCAGGCCCCGTCCACATGTATACGTTTACGTTCGTAAACGCATATTTTTTTTTATCTAAAACGCTCCCGTCCACACGAAGCCAGCCATCGTTTACGATTCGTTTTCACCTGTCCACACTTTAATGCTAAAACGATACGTAAACGCTTCAAATCTGCATTGAGCATGCGTCAGACCGTCCGCCATATTGGCCATGATCTGCTCTATTTTCTTTATTTATGAGCTGGGTCCGAATCTGTGACATCAGCATTTACGAAAATACCCGTTTACGTCGTCCACACGTAAACGGGTAAACGGCGTTTTCGAAAATACCCACTTTGGAGAGCGTTTTCGAAAATATCCGTTTAGAGTGACCGTTTTCATCGTTTAAGTGTGGACGGGAGGCTTAAACGCATAAAAAAATATATGCGTTTACGAACGTAAACGTATACGTGTGGACGGGGCCTCAATGTTTACAGCCGATCGACCGATGAAAGGAGTGAAATTTTTAATGTTTTTTCCCTCGTAATAATGCTATAATTCGTTTCACGCTTCGCGTATTTACGACTTAAAATTTGCAAGCGACAAAAAGTGGTCAAAAAACCAAATTGTTCAGACCCGTATCCTCTTAATAAAACTAACTCAACAAGTGACTAAGCTCACCTCGCCCAGTCTGACATCATCGACACTGAAAGAACTTTTCACGGCTGGAATCTAAAGATGTAACACAACGTACCATTATTATGTGTAACAAATTTCATCCAATCCTTTTAACCATGTCACTCCCAGAGTCAATTATGGAGACATATGGTGAAGTTCTAACTTTTGAGTCGGTTGATGAAATCCTGTGATGTGACCGTTCAAATGAAACCTCTTCGATAGTACTTTTGCATGGTACTATTTATTTTTTAATATTAATTTTACAAACTGATGAAATTTGGAATTTTGAGGGTGTTCAAGTCTACAGTCAAACCAAACCTTTAGTCAAACTTAGCTTCTAAACGACTACTCTAAACAAGAACCAACTCCAACAAGAACCAGCTTTCCATCATGTGAAACCAACTTATTTATTCCAATCGAATCACCCTCGGCAACCAATTTTCTAACATTTGAGAGGTTGATGGAGAAAAAAGTTACAAGACCCCCTGGGTTCAAGACGGGCAAACTTTTACAACTTTTACTCTCTGGAAAAATTAACGCTCACCTCCTGGCCCGTTCTGACGTCATTCAAACTACCTAAGGCTCCATTAAGTTGAGAGATCTGTGAAAAAAAAACCACAAGTGAGCTGACAACGACTGCTAGGATACTGAGCTGAATTTCCTACAACTAAGTTTGTAAGGCGGATAACTCCTAAGGCAAACATGGTTTGTTGGACCCCGCCAAATTTCACTTGTTTGTCTGTAACTAAACTCTCTTTAAAGGCGGACATTTCTCTAGAGCGGACAGGGGACACTTTTCAAGCGAAATTTCGGTTCGAAATAACTCTCAAAGCCAATAATAGAACCACATATTTGCAAAAATATTAATTCGTATTTACCAGCGGCACTAGTATTCTCAAGCTTATTTGATTAAAAAATATACGCTGTTTATTGGCAGAAATGTCGTTGTGAACGGAGCAAGCACGACATCACATACACAGAGTACACAAAGTTACATTGAAATATCGCCTGGAGATTGGCTGTCATTTTTAAAACCCTTTGCTCGACTCTCTTATCGCATAGAAGTTAGCCTGTTTCGGTGATCGACTCTGTTATCGTTTAGAAGTTAGCCTGTTTCAGGCTCTGACGTAACGAAAACGAACTGCATACGGCAAACACATCTCTAAGTCGGACAAGGCTAGAGCCCCGGGGTGACGGGGGTGATAGTCGCACCATGCTGCAGGGACCGCGGAGGGGGAGGGGCTGGTAGGGCGGCGGCCCCACCCCTTTTTTGCGCCCCCGCCCCCTCTTGGTCCCACCTTTTTTCGATTTTCAATTTGAAAAAATTATTTTCAATTGTCAGCCCTCCCACTTTTCACCTTGCTCCGCGGTCCCTGTGCTGGGGTTAAATTCGTGGTTTGGTACCCCTAAGGATGTTTGAATCGAACATGACCACAGTTAGAGCTATTCTGATACCTTTTCCGGTACCAGGCCAGAAACATGCCGACAGGAACAACTTTTTAGAGAGAAAAGGTACCTCGATGTACATTAAAAATTGATGCGAGCCACATCAACAAAACGGACTTCTGGTACCTTTTAGGGGTTCCATTCAAAATTTTTTGACGACCACCCCCGTAAATTTATATGGGATCGAGTCCCCCCGGCGGAGCTAGAGTTGGTTCTAGGGGTGTCCGCATAAGAGAGACAGCGTCGGATTCCGCACCAATTAATACTCACCTCGTGACTCATTCTGACGTCACTAAAACTTAAGGCTCCATTTAGATGATGAATCTGTGAAAATAAAGTAGAAGTGAGCTGTTACAAAGAATTCTCGGATATTTGAATGACCTCTGCGTACGTAGAAGTAGCTAATATTACTCCTTGTGATAAATAAAAGCCTTGCAACTTTATTCTAATTCTAACTTTATTAAAAATATAACAACTGCAGCAGAAAACAGTGATCTCTTTAAAAGAGTTCTATTCGTAAAAACTGTACTTTTGTCTTCTTCTGTTACTTATGTTATTTATTGCAATCATCATTTTCTTGGAACTATGCGTACCTGCACAGAAGTGCACTGAAAAGCGAGCATGAATTTAGACAGAAAGCTAAGACAACGCGCTTCAGTTGGGCTCTACCTCCCTTCTGGCGAACAGTGCGCCCTTATTTACACATTGAAAGAGAAAATAGAATTAGAACACAAACCTCCGTTCCCCCATTCATATTGTCCATGTAAAAAGCCCCAGGGCCAACATGAGCTTCTCTTGCATCTCTCGGCCTGTTCGATTAACATAAAACATTATATTATATGATAAACATTTGGAAGCTGTTCGCTATATGAAGCATTGTTGTGTGACAAACATTTGCACGCCGTTAATGATATAAAACACTATATACCAAACTTTTCGGCTGTGGTGTATTACTAATCTGTGAACATCATTGGCTCTCACATCGTTTTTATTCAACAAAAGACATCGATAGCGCGTTATGGCCTTAAAATGTAAAATTTAGATTTGTTTTAAAAATATTTCCTAAAAGCAGATTCCTAGGCACAGTAGCTTTAGATTAACATTACGCGACTGTGTAATTATTCAATTGTAACTGATAATACAATTTTAACCATGTTTTTATTTACATATCTAAGTTGATTGACGCACTCAATTGAAGTCTAGCCCAATATTTCTAAGAAGGCTTTAGACCCGTTTGCTGTGGAATAATTTACCTCAACGTTTTGCTTTGTGGCTGTGATTTCTTTCTCCTTTTATCTGTGATGAGAATAATACATGTATTACAGAGAATTTAGAAATGAATTGACAAGTCAGTCTTATTGGTCGAATCGTCTTGCCTTCCATCACAACAAGAGCAATACACAACCATTTGTATAAGCGTATATCATAAACTTTCATATGGGGCAATTTATTGAGGATGTCTACGATTGTCCCAACTTCAAATTATATATGCGGACAGTCCTAAAATGTGACCACCTCAAATGAAACGATTTTAAAAGCATTACTATTCCTGTTAATAACACTTGTCCAAGGTAGTTTAAACTTGGATGAAATCTTAAGTTTGAACATTGAATTGATCTGTACTCATTTTATTTTTTTGTTAATGCACATTTGGTGAAATATATTAAATTTTCATTCTGAAACTTTATGCTCCTTTTTACCTGGTTTCTTTTTGTCTTTCCTGGCGCAACATATAGCAGTAACTGTAACAATAAATATAAGAAGTAGAACGCCTCCACCAACAGCTCCGTATGCCCACACAGGGAATGGCTCACCAGCAGCTATTGGAAGAGAAAAAATAGTTTAAAATTATACCGTATGTATTACGTACCGTATGATGTCTTTGGGCACGGATGGCCAGGGTGGAAATGGATTGCATCTTAAAAAACTAAGCCCTTTCACTCCCAGAGTCAATTATGGAGACATGTAGTGTAGTTCTAACTTTTGAGTCTGTGGACGGAATCCTATGGTGTGACTATCCAAATGAAACCTCTTCAGCAGTACTTTTGCATAGTACCGTTTGTTCTAACTTTTGAGTCTGTTGACGAAATCCTTTGGTGTGACCATTCAAATGAATCCTCTTCAGCAGTACTTTTGCATGGTACCATTTGTTCTAACTTTTGAGTCTGTGGACGGAATCCCATGGTGTGACCATTCAAATGAAACCTCTTCAGCAGTACTTTTAAATGGTACCGTACCATTTGTTTTTCATTATTTTACAAAGTGAAATTTGGGATGTTTCTCGAATATTGAGTTTTGGCACTTTTGGGAGTAAAAGGGTTAAAGGGAGTTGGTACGGGTACGTAATGAATTGTTAAGTACAGTTTTGACCAAAAAACAAGAACAGCAAAATCCACGTGACATTAGAGTGCAGGAAACATACATGAAGTGTGAAATAGGGTTAGGGTCACTTCGTGTTCAGGGCCTAAAATTCCAAAGACTTACACTGATCGGGAGAGAAAATGAAGACTTCACATGCTCTGCATTTTCCCCGTTCTGTCAACTTCCGTTATCGCAGATGCCTTTGATACACGATTTGTTGTCTTTAATAGACAGATTTCCAGTTATTTTCAGTAAATCTTATTCGTCAGGGCTTCAACTTGCGTCTGTTATAGAGGAGTGTCTGTTATATCGAGACGTTCGGAAGGAAGGCGGGAGTTGACTATATCACGGTTTGACTGACAAAAGCAGTCCAACTCTCTTTATAATACGACCACCAAAATGACAACTGAGTTTCCGAATTATGAAGGTGTCTGTATTAAGGCCCGTTTGCACAGGCGATGTTTTGTGCAATTTTTGTCGCTCTTTTCGGTGCAATTTTTGTCGCGCGCAAGTTGCTTCTTCAAATCGCCTGTGTAAGCTAGCGGCGATTTCAGTGCGATTTGGGAGCGATTCGTCGCAGAGGTTTCGAACATGTTCGAAACCTGATGCAACTTGGCGGTGATTTTTGAGAAATTACAGCAAATCAAAGCAAATGTCGTACCCAAATCGCACAGAAATTGCTTTACACTTGCGCAGGAGCCCATTGATGGGCTCCTGACTTGCGAAAAAAGTTGCATCAAAAATCGCATGAGTAAATGGGCCTTTATATTGGTATATAGTGAAACCTCTCAAAGCAGACTGAAAAGACAGACACCTCTCTAAAACGAATATTTAACTATTATAGCGCGAAAGCGCGCGTGATATCGCCTTATTCTTAGCCGACAAGGCCGTAGGCCGAGTCGGCTAAAATTAGGCGATATCACGCAAGCTTGAGCGCAATAATAGTTTTATAATTCAACACATTGATAACAAAGCACAGTTTGAAGAAAAAATATCGAGGCCGGTCCGTCATTTTTGCATTCTCTTGTCAAAATGCGAAATTTACCTCCATCTTTGGATATACGTCATGTAGACATAGCGTATATCGATAACTTTTTGACCATATTTGGGCAGTGTATCAATGTGTTGAATTATAAAAGTGGTTGGCTGGACCCGGCTAAAATTTACTTGTTAATCTGTTCCTTAACTTTTTGAAAGGCGAACACCGAGGGTGTTCGGTTAAAGAAAGTTCACTGTCTAAATTTTATATTTATCCGCAAGGAGTGATTCGACTATAGTTAATATACAAAATCAGTGTATATTACTTAAAGAATCCCCCAAATGTAAAGGTTGTGCGATTTTAGGAGCAAAGATATAATTGTAACGCCGCAAATTCGGACAAGATTTTAGAACATTCTTCCATAAAAAATGGCGAATTTGGTGACTGAAAACGATGCTCCCATACATCAGAGAACATACAATTTGGGTATTAATCTAGTTAAGAGGTGTTCTTGCAGCGGTACCGTATAAGCGGCTTTGGTAGAGATCCAAAAAAACAGCTACTAGAAAAACCCTGTTATTGGTTAACTTACATCTTTCATACCTTTAACAGTGAAAGTAACAGTAGCCTCTGGTCCGTCGCCCACTTTATTGTTAGGAACGCAGCGGTACGTTCCCGCGTCTTCACTCTTGACGCTGGCGAATGAAAGCACGCCTGTACTCGTCCATCTGATCAGTTTACTGTCGCGATAAAATTTGTACTCGGGAGAGGGGTTAGCACGTGCTGTACACGTGATTTGAAAAGGTGTCCCTTCTTTCACCTCACTAGAAGGGATGGTTAGTTGTGTCTCAGTTGGTTTATCTGTAGAATGATCATAAAAATGGAGAGTTAATGCATTGTACTATAGAAGAGCTGTGAGCTTATGGTTCGCTTTGCGTCCACTTTAAAGAGATTGTGCTACTTACTTTCATGCAAGATAAAAATATTGAAAAAAAAAAACATACCAAAATATTATTTTGAAAATACATTGTGTCGAGAAACAAACAGTACCACAGGAAAGTACTGCTCAGTAGCTTTCATTTAAATGGTCACACATTAGGATTTCATTCACAGACTCAAAAGTTAGAACCACCTTGTACAGCATAATAAAAAGTACCACAGGAAAGTACTGCTCAGTAGCTTTCATTTGAATGGTCACAATTTAGGATTTCATCCACAGACTCAAAAGTTAAAACCACCTTGTACAACGTAATAAACAGTACCACAGGAAAGTACTGCTCAATAGCTTTCATTTGAATGGTCACACTTTAGGATTTCATCCACAGACTCAAAAGTAAAAACCACCTTGTACAGCATAATAAACAGTACCACATGAAAGTACTGCTCAGTAGCTTTCATCTACAGATTCAAAAGTTATATATAGAACCACTTTACACGACATAATGAACAGTGCCAAATGAAAGTACTGCTCAATATATAGCTTTCATTTTAATGGTACACTGTAGGATTTCATTCATTGTTAGAACCATACTACACGAGAAAAGGTTGGACTGGTTGAGAGAAAAGCCATTTGACTTTTCGAAAATCGCAGGCTCAGGAAACGAATCGAAGCGTACTACAATTATCATTGCTGCTCGCTACGCTCGCAGCAGTCATATTTAACTCAGATACCGGTTTGATTCTCGACGTGTGTTGGTGGAACATTTTGCCCCGCTTTCGTTCGTTCATTGCAACGCTAGCTCAAACATGTGCATTTTCTTCGTGTTCGTGAAGGACGAGTTTTTCTGTTTTTGGTGAGTATAATTTGTACTGCTTTGCTATCATGTCACTTAAGGAGTTGTTCGGTCATTTCTTTCAAAGCCGCGTTGATTTCAAAGCATCGTTGATTGCAAATCATGAGAAAGGAGCGACATAAAACGACCTACAAACCGAATCACGAGTTGAGCCGATTTGCTCTGATCTGTGACAAACAAACTGAACTGAGCGAATGTACTCGGTGGCCAGTGTGTCAAACGACCCATTTTGGTCGCAGAAAAACGAACTGAGAGCGAATGTGCTCGGTGGCCAATGTTCCAAACAACCCATTGTGGTCGCAAACATACACATTAAAAGACATTTGTTCACGCTTAGCTTTGTTTTCATTGTTCTTGTTCTTCCTGTTCGCGTTAATTCCTCGCGAAGCGAGGGCCGAAGGCCCGAGCGTAGCGAGGTTAATAAATTTGGCGGCCGAAGGCCGCTCGGGTGCTCGGGTCTCGGGAGCTGAGCCGCGCCAAATCGAGCGAAAAATATATTTATATATCTGTCTGAATTTTGGAAAAGGTACCTGCCATTTTAGTTATGTCACTTACTAAAATACTGTATTAGGAGGGCAAATTGTTCTCAAATTGGACTCGGGTTGCAAACTGTGAGTAAAAACTGAAGATACAAGCAATTGCAAAAAGAGTTGAGACATTGTGTACTGTTGTGCATATTTCAAGGATACATTTTGAGTTTAAAGGGTTAGAGTTAGGATCAGGATTAGAATAGTTGTTCTAGTGATACAGCATTAGTGCAGTGTTTGCCCAGTATCGCTACAGAAGCAATAGCAGTGAAGTTCACTAATTACTAGCAGTCGTTTTACAGCATTCTAAACAAACAAACGAGATAAAAACAGAAACACACACACATATAATGCAATGCTATAAATAATTTGAACCTGATCTCACTAGAATAGTCAACTAATCTGATCTCGCCATAAGAAAAAAGAGCTCATAGAACCTATTCTAAATTTATATTATTCTCAGAAGAAAGTTGAAATGAACAAGATCACTATTCTGACTCACGGCCGCTAACTATTCGCTTTGGCGGTCGGAAGTTTAACGTTCGCGGAGCGTAAGCTATATTCACGAAATTCGGATGGAAGGGCTATAGTCTTATAGAAAGTGTTTTGCTGAACTAGCGGCTCAACAGCTAACAATTCCAAAGCGTGAAAAACATCCGCTGTCAACAGGACGTATGATGTTTGAGATTTAATTAGCCAAATCGCCGAGCAAAAAGTGTGAGTACCGATAAACCACATTCTTTTGCTAAAACACACACATTAAAACACACAGTGAAAATGCGTTTCTTTTACCAGAAAATTCAGCCAAGACGGCGTCTTTATGAAAAAGCTAGTAGGCTGAAATTAAAATTTGACAAATACTTCAGGCGAGAGAAGCGGTTTAAGATTTACATAAATCGTGTAACAACGCGCCAAAACTAACACGAAACATAGCGGTTCGGCTTGATGTAAAACCAAAACACCATAGTTATTTACTAATAGAGATATAACAAAATCAAGTACAGAGTCTAACTGCATAACATTAAAACACTTACTGAATTTTTGCTTTCACTTCGGTCCACCTTCCATTCCCGCTTGCTGACAAAGGAACCATAATATGTTTTCTGACCCTTTTCAAAGTCACGCAAAGTAACGTGACGCCGCTTTTAAAAGCTACGATCTTCTACATTTCGTCTCGGGTAGAAGGATAAAAAGACGCTTCTTTCGCTGGAGACGAGCAATCTACTTTATTGCTGAGATTATTGCCCTTCCTGCCTCTTCGTTTTTATCGCAAGCTTCTCATACAGCAAAAAGAACGCAACAGATACCGCAATGAATTATGGGAAACTCCTGAGTTCAACGAACGGGGAATGCCATCCAACTGATTTTTCACAAAAATATATAAGTCTAAAAGCACCTCTTCAATTCTAAACTTCGGTCACAGCAAGGTGTCACAAATGGGCTGCAACTCACGATCATACAGTTTTTAGACAAGACGTGCTTTTAGACTCCGTCTGGATCGGCTTGCCTACCGACTGTGAACGGCCGCAAGAGTGCCAACATCAGCACTATTCGACAGTCGAAAAGCAAAACACCGCTCGTTTCTTTGAAAGGTGCTAGTGACTTACGGGTTTCCGGACTTAATGATGTCCTTCAACCACCAGACGGGCACAAATGTGGCGAACAAAGAAAATAAAATTGACTACAGGAGCTCAAAGCCAAATGTAAGCTTCGAGAGTGGCTTCAAGATCGATCGACCATCGTTACTTTCCCACTTTGATTTGAATATTACGACGTCATGGACACGTGATAATTCCTATGTAAAAGACTCTTTTCCAGATCTCTTCTGTAGTTAGCGCGAAAGTGGTTTCTGCTAATGTTAACAAGTTACAACTCAGGGCGTTATATTTACTTCAAAGTAAAACCTAGAATTACCTCGAAGCTTACTTAAAATACAGTGCATTTTAACTGTTTGTTCTCATTAACTCTTTCTGTAAACCGTTCAAAGCTTTCGTATGTGATGGTGTTTTTTTACGCGCTTGTTGTTTTAACTCCCTTTTTACTAAATTGAAAACGTTTTCTATGTAGAAGAACACCTGGAAATGCTTTCATATCATTTATTTTAATTTATTTGAATACTATAATGTATTTTACCAAAGATTGTTCGTTGGGTGCCCCTGTACATTTGAAGTGACATCAAACCTTCAATTGCTACTTTTTGTGAGGTGCCTTTTCTTAAAATCAGACAGATATATATTTATATATATATATATATACTGAAGATGTCCGGCAGTTGCTTGGCAACAAAAATCGCGACCGCTGACAATGGCGCGCTAATGGCGGCGAATGGCGGCCGGGCTGTCTGTTAAAAAGTGTTTACTCTCGGTTAAACAAGACCAATTTCTGATGCAAATGAAAAAGAACAGCAAACACAACAACGCTGGATTCAACAAGTGGCTGGAAATCCTTTCCCGAGAAGGTTAACCACCGAAACTCCGCTAGAGCGAGAACGGCGACTTGAAATTCAGCGCGATCGAGCAACGAAGAAACAAGTACGACAGCATCGATTACAAAGACTTCGAACAGCCTAGGCACACTGTTCGAGTTGGTTCAAACGCCTTGACCAAATGCCTCCATTAGAATTTTGAACGAAACCGATCAGAAGAGGCGACACCGACTGGAAGTGTTGGACAAAATGATTCTGTTTATAGACGCAACGAGAGGCGGCAAGAATTACACGATCAGCTAAATACTCGTGACGAATATCTTTTATACGGTAGGGTAAAACAAACACTTATTACAGGAAAGGCTCAAAAAAGAAGAACGATTAAGAAATCTAGCTCAAACCACCGCACTTTAATCCGCTCTTTAATGCTCTTCAATTGAAACAAGATATACATTTAAAGGCAAGTAAGCTTAAGCTTAAGTATACAACCCTCCATAAATTAAGCTTATTCTTTAATCTACCTTTTGCAAAAAAAAAAAAAAAAAGGTTTTAAGTAGCTAAACAACTGACAGGCAGATCATAAGAGGGTATTTTTTCAATATAAAAAATTAGTACTCAAACACTGGAAAATATTGTCTTAGTACATGCTGTAAATTGATCATTATTGATATTCTCGCTAAAAAGGTCACTACGGAACTTTGATATAAGATTAAATGACATGGAAAGGTGCAAGAAAACTGGTCTGATCTGATGAAAGCCAAAACTCTTTCCAGCACAGACATATAGTTCTACAAAATGTATCCATGGTGTCAACATGTATGATCAAAACTACAGATCACACAGGTGGAAATTATTTCACAAATATACAACATTTGCATAATGTAGCATTATTTGTGAATGAGCAGTAAGCGAAATATACTTTGTATACGCTATCTTGAGTTTACGGCATTCCTTGCAAAATACGTCAATAAGAAATAACATTCAAATGGTTTAGTTTAGTAAGGAGAATTTCTGTCTACAATTTTGATTTTGTAAGGAAAAAACAATTTTCTGTTAGCAATCGTGACCAGCTAATGTGTAGCAACTGTATAGATAAACACATGACACATCAACATTACTGCTTCGCATTTATTATTGGAATGGTGATCACTATTTCAAATCTCCTCACAATATCAGTGTATGAACAAGTACAAAGATTATGCAAATTGAGAACCTGATCACCTTTAACACGAGTTGTCTGTGGAAATTGAATACAAATTCACTGTAGTTATATGACTATGTGAACTGTATTGACACCAGTAAGGAGAATGTACATCTACAAATTAATTTTGATTTTGAGATTTTTAAAGGGGTTAACTTGTCATGAAGGCCTAAGTCCTGGTCTTAACCTACGAATTCTCCATCCTGGTCCCTATACATTGCTTATGATATTTGCAAAGAATATGTTGCTTCATCTTGAATATTCATGTTTAACTTTTGTAATCAAATTCGTAATTCTCATGACCTTTATCCAAAATATAGTATTAACTCCTGCAATCTCAACCATTAAAAAGGAAATTTAATCAAGACAGCAGAAGTTACCTGTTATTCTTTAATCTACCTTTTGCAAAAAAAAAAAAAATTAAGTAGCTAAACAACTGACAGGCAGATCATAAGAGGGTATTTTTCAATATAAAAAATTAGTACTCAAACACTGAAAACTTTTGTCTTAGTACATGCTGTAAATTGATGATTATTGATATTCTCGCTAAGGTCACAAAGGAACTTTGATATAAGATTAAATGACATGGAACATCAACATTACTGCTTCACATTTATTATTGGAATGGTGATCAGTATCTCAAATCTCCTCACAATATCAGTGTACGAACAAGTACATAGATTATGCAAATTGAGAACCTGATCACCTTTAACATGAGTTATCTGTGGAAATTGAATACAAATTCACTGTAGTTGTGACTATGTGAACTGTATTGACACCAGTAAGGAGAATGTACATCTACAAATCAATTTTGATTTTGAGATTTTTAAAAGGGTTAACTTGTCATGAAGACCTAAGTCCTGGTCTTAACCTACGAATTCTCCATCCTGGTCTCTATACATTGCGAATGATATTTGCAGAGAATCTGTTGATTCATCTTGAATATTCATGTTTAACTTTTATATTCAATTTCGTAATTCTCATGGCCTGTATCCAAAATATAGTTTTAACTCCTGCAATCTCAACCATTCAAGCGAATAGTGAATTGGATTAGCAATTATTTGATACACAGTACATAGAACAACAGCTACAGCAGTATGTAAAGGGAACAGGTTAATTTTGGGAACACTCACTAGCTTCAAAAAAGAAATTTAATCAAGACAGCAGGAGTTACCTGTATTCCTGATAAACTCTCACCAAATCAAAATAAACAGAACACCACTGCATATTGTCCTCGACCCATGTCCACAACAATACTATACATCCACTTTCAGACCAATTTTCTTTTCAAATTTCAAAAATTAATGAACAAAGGTGTGGGGGGGAGGGTGGAAAGAAGGTCCCTAGGATCTTTTGATACCCAGTCCCATAGCAGTTACAGTGACCCACAGCTCAAAACCCAAAACTGACCAGTACCAGTTCCCATTTATTATAATTTAAGAAGACATGGCACTAAGTACAATTTAAATCGAAGCGACTGGGAACGAGAATATCTCAACTTTAAATTTCAGGGCCATTGCTGGCATGCAACCCAACCTCTCCAGTCAAATCAGAAATTCCATCTCTCCCACATCTCTAAAATTTTGCAGTGCATCCTCCCCCGAGCTTCGCGAGGTTCTGCGAGACACGTATTTCTAGTAGTTTATTTGGCCTACATGTTTCGACTCCTAATACCTTAATCAAAAGACACCGAAGATTTACTGCATCTGCTAATGAACACATTCCTTTCTCTTTACTACACTCAATTTTGGACATTACTACCGAATACCTCAATAATTTGTCGGGCAAATAAGAAATATGATGCTTTATAACTAGACCATTTGCTCGCAGCACTTTACCTTCCATTAGGAACCACTAGTTTATATAAACTTACTTCATGTAAACTAACTCAGATAATGTACTTTTCAATAATAAATAATCATATGATAACTAGACTGCAAAACAGTCCGTATTTTTGCGCGAGTCCTCCGAAAAAAGTGCGCGACCGAAAAGATCTGGAGCGAGTGTGGATACGTAGACTGAGGCTCGCGCGCGGATCGGCGCTTCGCGCCTCTCCACGCCTGTCTCGGCGCTTCGCGCCTCTTGCTTCGAACCTCGCACGGC
Organism: Dendrophyllia cribrosa; assembly: GCA_024195265.1. Classification (NCBI taxonomy): domain Eukaryota; kingdom Metazoa; phylum Cnidaria; class Anthozoa; order Scleractinia; family Dendrophylliidae; genus Dendrophyllia; species Dendrophyllia cribrosa. Next base: position 13,575,687 of record JAJLRJ010000010.1, read on the forward strand.
TTAAAAAACCGACTGTTCTGCAGTCTATATGATAACGATCCTGTGAATTTAATTTTCCGGGCCAAACCGTCAAAATTCCCATGACGTAGCTCCCGGACATAGCTCTTTAACACCACCCGGCTCATTTGTACGGTCCCTTTTGCCGGCCCGAACAAAAGCTCAATCCCTTTTTAATCTGAAAATCCCGCTAATCCGAAAAAAATAAATCGGACCAACTTCTACCCCTTAAATTGAGGTCCCGACCGTTATTTTCTTTATAAACTTACCTCCATTAATACGACCACTCGACAAGCATAGCGACAAAAGGAAATCAGAAAAGTCGACAAAGAATGCAAATTCCGCGAATGATATGTTCAGCATTCAGAAGTTTTGCTCTCTTGTTCGTATGGTTCAACTTAGTGTTTTAGAGCTGAGAGTTTTCCAAGACACAAGGTGATATTAAATGTGTTCAAGCTGCAATCCATTTCCATCCTGGCCATCTGTAGCCCAAGTCATTTATTTTTACTCTTAAAGCACTAGTAGAATAATTCTAAGCAAAACTGAACCGTTTTTTGGCGTTTCACTGATATAAAGATGTGTTTCGGCTTTTTAAAGTAGTACTAAAATGGAGACATATTAAACTTCTTCAAAATTCTTTTATCGTGTGATCGCATGGCGGCTTTCCACTGTACTGCTCAATAGCTTTCATTTTAGTGGTCAAGCTTTGAGGTTTCATCCAAACTAAAATTTAAAACCGTACTGATAAATGTTAAGAAAAATACCGTTTCTGGTTACTTCAGTTCGGTAAAGTACGAGACGAATTTTTGAGAGCACGTGACACGCCATGTCACTTAGCAACTGATCTTTCGAAAATCGTAAGCTATGAAAACGAGGAGGGGAAGTACTGTAATAAATATTTATTTTAATTTTCTTGTCCTTAAGGTTAATTTTCAATGCTAATAAGCGGTTATCGTGCAACACACATGCAAATTTAAGAACGAAATTTAAAATCGTTGTGAACATTACTGGGCTTCGCCTCAAGCAAAACACCTGCAAGAATTTGTTTTTCTGTTTTAGAGATATTATCTTGAAAAATTGTATTTATTCTTGTTGTCATTTCAGCTTTACATCTTGTGTTCCTATTTGTGTTATGTATGAAATAAGGTCTCTGTAGAGAAGGTAGCAAAATATTTTTCATTTCGAATATCAGAGAAAGCTGCATAAAATTTGAAGAAAAAATGGAGAAGATTGTGTTGTCAATGTTTGATCCAAAAATAATCAGATAAGTATCAAGTATTTTTGGTCCGACTATGTCAACAGTTGTGACAGCCAAATCAGTATAAAAACATCGTGCCCTGCTAAAAAATATGACAATTTGAGTATTCTATTGAAAGCAATATATGATATAGCGTGGTACAAAAAATCCTTAACATTCTTTTTTTCAGTACGGAAATAGAAAAAAGGAAATACCTTGTTAAAAGTCGGCGAATAATATTTACCATGCGATATTTATTTAGCTATATACAACGTTTTGTTCCATAGAGGAAATATAAAATGTGTTCACCATTCTAAGTATGAATAATTAATTAGATTCGAATTTTGTGGCATTTACATTCGCTTTTTTTTTTCATGACGTGCTGTGTGTTCATGACTATCGATAATGTTTGCCATTATACATGTAGTGCATATATATCGACTATCGATACCATTACCTGACCTAATTCACAAGAAAATCGACCACGTTAGCCACTGAATTCGAATATCAGTTAGAGTTATGTTATTTTAGGACAAAAGGCGAAACTTTGAAAAAAATTTTGAAAAGTAATCAAATTTTGATAGCTCATTGCAAATAAAAATTCTAGAACTTTCAAAATGGTCCGCAATTTCGGTATTTGTGCTAAGTTCCCACAGACGTGTCTGCACTGTAATTGTATATGCAGTTAAGGCTGTCGTCACTGTACAAAACATCCGTGTGAACAATGATGTTTTTGACAGCCGGCATTGTGATATGACAAAGCTTGACAACTTTAATTATAACAGACCGCGATTACAAATAAAGTAAAGGAAAAGATCGGAGTGTTATTGTTGTGGTTTATGGCCGGCGGGCAGCAATTCGCGAAGAAGTGATTTGCGAATATTTTCTCTCGGTGGGTATAAAAAACAACACTTCAGCGGTTTAAAAATCAAATAGGATCTCACTTGGGAAAATACATTGCTTGAATAACAATGAGATAGATTAGTAACACGACGCGATGGAGGAGAAATCGTGATTACGCACTATGAGAATTCAAAGGTAAGATAGTAAAACGAAGTCACAAGAGACAAGCTTTGAATTACATATGCAAGTGTGTGTGTATTCGTGCATAAAATCTCAAAGTGTGACCTTACAGAAAGATTCGGAGCACAAATTTCATTGTTATGTCTGTTATTCTGTTTGTTTGTCGATATTTTGCAGCATATTATTAGGGATTCTGTCCCTGAGATTTGGGAGTGCATAACTTACTATTGTAGCATATACTCACAGTGTATAACTTAATATTGTAGCATATACTCACACTGAACGTTCAATTGAATTGTACTTGGTGTTGTAAAGAAACTGCTTTGAAAAGCGCACTGATAACGAGTGTGATCTTTAACGTTGACGTTTTTCACCGTCAAGGTGCCGTCGCTGAACGAAATGCGTTCTGTATCATCATGAATGACCTTGCTTCCAGTTAGCGTCGATTTTACTGCTAAACCGGTCCAATTATTGCTGTTCATGGGCTCCTCTCGCGTCCATGTTAACAAATGAAATATATTGGCTTCCTGTTGCTCTTGCGGAGAAAGGACATATTCACACGGTAGTGAAATTTCTAACCCAACAGCTACATCCATTACATCGTTTTCCTGTTGTTGAAACGACCATTTAAATCCCTCTGAAATGGAACGAAAACAGATAAACAAGCGGCCTTAAAAATCGATAAGAATCGAACCTTCGATGACTTGAAGTCCGCGAAATCCGGGTTGTCGCGAAGGTTACCAAGGTACGCTCGGTCCTTCCAGCTTAAATCGTTTTATATCCCGTTTTCAAAGACACCGCCAAAAGAAAAGTACAAACTAACTTCCTACATGACTTACCCAGTAAAATAAAATTGGGAACGAGGAATAAAATCACGCAAACAGCGTTCAAGTAATAGACCTCCATTATTCGTCGTTCGCTCGTGCCTCGAAATAACCCAGGCATGACCTCCTTTTGTGTTTGTGTTTATTTTGGGCGGCTGACAACCTCTCGACTTTCAATAGCCTTCCAAGCTACGCTTTTGTTGACGTCAGATGTAACCGGTAAACCCAAAATTCTTTTATTTAGCGAGTGAAAATGGTTTCCGGTATGTTCTTCATAACTTTGCGTCGGCTGGCTGAGTTTAGTCTTCAGCTTGCACCCCGCGACCTCACGCACTTTTGTATCTTTATATCACGTAATTTTGAGCGACAGGAAATTAAAGTATGGGTAGAATTTCGCTGACGAAAGCATACCAATGTGTCGCCTGCAAGTTTTATTTCCGGGGCAACTACAAGTTTCCTTGAAGCTTATACCGTCACTTGTATTTGATTCTTAACTCACGTTTTCGACTTTTCCTTAAATATGATCAATTTTTGAACCAGCCAATCTTAGCTCCGCTAAGATTGCATTTAATCAAAGCATTTAATCAAAGTATATTTGGGGAGGCCGTGTTAGTTGAAAACAAAGGGTTTCTTATTTTAGACATATATAGTTGCAGAAACTCGTGCTGTTAAAGATTCGGGTATCCACGTTTTAAAACCAAACAAAATGAAACAAAAAATAAAACTGGTGAATTTAATTAAAACAATGTTAATACAGTGGAACCTCGATTTAACGAACCTCTATATAACGAAGTCCTCTGTATAACGAACGATATTCTTAAACCCGGCAAAATTACAAGTAAAATGTATGGAACAGAACCTCGATATAACGAAATCCTCGTTATAACGAACACAATCCGGCAGCCCAAACGTAAAATCTACCCCGATATAACGAATAAATGTCAAAGCGCGACAAAAGATGAATGTGGAAGAGACCAACAGTGTGTGCTATAGGGCAATGGTATAACCTGTACAGTTTTCTAGTGCCGTAGTTATATGTACAGTGTACTGTAGCTTCATACAGGCATTACAGTGCAAACGTTATTTGTTGAGATGCGGAAATACGTAACACCGTTACAAAACAATACCTCGATATAACGAACATTTTGGTTGTTTTTCCGCAAATTTGTTATAACGAGGTTTTCGATATAACGAACCCTCGATATAACGAATCAATTTCCCCAGTCCCTTGGCACTTCGTTAAATCGAGGTTCCACTGTACTAATAATAAAAGAAACGGCTGGTATAAACTCATGTGCGGTTAAAACGCGCTTTATTTAAAGTTAAGGAACATTTAATTCATTCCGAAGGCAAAAAAGAAAAGAAGCAAAATACCGCGTAGCATGAAATTTTTGCAGACTGATTTTATTTTGCGGATGGCGAGTTTGAGTGCTTTGCGGGAACAATTTAATTTTTGCGGTTATAAACGACTGAAATTTCTGCTGGGAACTAATTTTTGCGATTTTCTGTTCAAGCAGCAGAACATTATTTTAACTTTTATTACTTGTCGAGTTACGTTACGCTCTCCTTAACTTAGAGACATTTCACTGAATTCTATCTGAAATCTTCGAAGGTTATACAGTACTGCCCTAAAGGACTAAAGCACGACAAAATGAAACAAAAAGCCAACCCCTGCCTCCTGCCGTGCTCAAGAAAAACTGTTATTACTATTCTTCGACAGGTAACATTCTATTACGACAATGTAAAATTTTAAATGCTTGAATATACTTTATTTGACTGAAGGAAGTAAAGTTTTGCGGAGTATTTATTCTGCGAGAGTTTTTTTATGCGGGAGCTTATGCGGATCGAGGGCAATCCGCAAAATTCGCAAAAATTGAAACCCGCAAAAATTTCTTGCTACACTGTGTGCCATACACATTGTTTTGTCTTCAAAGTTCGGAATATTAATTAAGTATGTTTCCTCGCTTTTTTTCGACCTTTGTTTCCAGGTGTAAGCTTTATTCATAAAATAAAATTATAACATGTTCTCTTTTGCACTTATTAAGACATTATCAAAATTCAGTTGTCAAACGTTTCAGCGACAATTTGTGTAAAAACTTAGCGGGCGTCTTTTTAATAGCACTTCCCGCGCAGTTGTTTACAGGTTTCTGTGTGAATGTGGTCTCTCGGAGTGATTCAAACGGTTTTTTTAATACGCATTCTGTACGAAGCTCTCAACCATGCCGTAGAAATAGCTTAAATCAGTGTAAAATGGAGAACTTTGTGAGCGATAGTTTGGATTAAGATCGGGCAATTCTGAAAACCGCAACCAATTTCGCACATGTTTCTTCTTTGTTTATCGATTTTCGTATTTAAACTGCCGTTTGAAAGGTAGGTTACACGCAAAATATTATGAATGTGAATATATAAAAATCACATTTGAACTGCGGATAAACTTGAGTGAAATTTATTTTGTGATCCTCGCATCTATCCATGTGGCTTGATAGCTCAGTGGATAGAGCATTGCACCGGTATCGCAAGGTCATGGGTTCGAATCCCGTTCAAGCCTGAATTTTTTCAGGTTGCTTTTTCAGCTGCTTAAGTTGAGAGCACACTGCGAGGATCACAAATTTCGCGCAAAATATTATCATATTTTTAAATTCTCTGCACCCTGTCAAGGGTGTATTTTCTTGTATATGCGACCAGTATTTGAAAATATAGATCACGTTTATGAATGGACTTATTACAGTGAACTGTCTTATAAAACCTTTTTCTGTTTGTGCGGATAACAAGCCTCACAAAAGCTTCTCCAAATGACAGCCATGTTGTTTAACGTTGTCGTTCTGTGTTTATTTTGATGGTTTGTAGCTCGCGAAAGCGGTATTTTCAACATAGCGGTTCGACTCGCTCAAAAGTACACTTTCGCGAGCCACAAAACCACCATGATGAAAACAGAAAAACTAAAGTTAAACAACATGACAGTGATTTAAAGAGTTTTTATTTAATTTTTATCAGTTTTAAGAGCCCTAAATTTCGGCCGTTACAGATGCATAGCATACCGCACAAGCAGAGGGTGATGAGCCTGTGTATGGACTTGTATTAAACGACGGACTTGAAATGTTGTAAACTACGGACTTGAAGCTTTGGTTACAGTAGTATTGCCCTATTAGCATATGCGCCTCATTTTCTTATCGAACCGGCTACAAAAAAAATCAACTCCGAATATTGAAAGGGCATTGAAAAATTAGCTTTCGCTGGAACAGATACCATGCACCTCCAGTTCAGAACTTTTTATTTCATGTATTGTTTTTAGGGCTACGGGTCCATTGTTCTGTTGTTTGTTCTGTTGTTTTTCTCAGCCAATCCTGTGAGGCCTTCCGAGACGTGCATACCGCTTCCTCTGGAAATTTGAGCCCAATATACTAGATACTCCTTTCGCAATGCTACGTTTTAAAACTGAATTGAAAAGTTTACAAAGAATGTATGACTCATTGGCGCTTTTGCCACCCAGAATTTTGCAGGTTTTGATAGCGATATTTTCTTAAGTAAAGATCTAAAACTTACGTATATTAATTGTTTAACAAGCTCTTTCAACTTTTGAATGTTAACAATGCCGTCAGCAAAGATTCGCATATGCGTGTTCGTCAGTTGTTTTCGTGAATGTAGTTTTAGCGCATATATAACAAGTGTCTTCTCTCAGCGTCAACCAACCACTAAATATATACATGTATATATGTCCATTTTATTGGGTAGTTGATCAAGGACGGCATTATAACTAACTTTGGTTATAAAGGGGCTATTTCACCATTTGGTGGAACTTTAAAAAGCCAAAAGATATCTTTATATCTTTGGAAACCCCCCAAAAATGGTCCCCAGTTTTGTTTAAAATTATTCTACTAGTGCTCTAAGAGTAAAAATAAGTATCTTGAGCTGCAGCTGGCCAGGATGGAAATGGATTGCAACTTAAACACAGTGGGTCAACTTTTTTTTAAAGTTTAACGTTTGTGTCTTTGAAAACTCGCTAAACCTTAGATTATGCTTTATTTCCTCTTTGAAAATTCACTTGATATCTTGTAAAATATTGCGAAAAACAAATAACACCATGCAAAAGTACTGCCGAAGAGGTTTCATTTGAATGGTCACACTAAAGGATTTCGTCAACGGACTCAAAAGTTAGAAACATTACATGTCTTCTCTTAACTAGTGTTCTCTAAGCATTTCGTGTACGCCAAAGGAACTTAGTTTTTACTTGGGGCAGTTTTGATCCTCAAAGAGTAAAAAAAATCACCATGACATAGTTCCTACCAGTGTTAATTGTTCTCTCTTATTCACAGACTGCAATCCCGCTGTCGGTTTCAGATCACTATTTAAATGTTGGTGATGGTAGAAGTAGCCATATTGGCTGTCGTTTCACTGTTCACGTTGTCAGGTAAGACTTCTATACGCGCTTTACTGACAGCTCTAAGCTTATTCATCAGAACTAAAATTAACAAACGATTTCATTGGAACTTTCCCTGATTATTCCCTAACAAGCATTGTTTTTCAAAATATGTTATAAAAACACACGGATCACCATGCTTGCGAAAGTGATATGATGGACTAGAGTTTCCCTATTTATACCTGTAGTACTGCCTATCACGCGCGTGTTTATGTGATTGGTTTACGACACTTTACGCGGTAGCTCGAAGCATAGTTAAAATTAAATACTTGAAAACACGTAATAGATATAATGCCTCGACAGTGAAGAACAAAAAAATATATGATTTATGGAAAAGGCGAACATCTTCGAGTAATGGGTAAGTACGTGTTTTTAGCGATTACACCAAAATTATGTAATAACACAAATAAGTCACCGTGTGCGTGTAGGAGAAAAAACCCCGCTTGTTTGACGAACGTAGCCTGCAAATGAAACCCTTTTGGTTCGGACTGTGTGCGCGCTTGCGCAGTATAGTTATATGCAATGTTATACTACGTGAGGATTCACTTTAAGACAAAGTAATAAGGGCATCAATTTTTGTGCACTTGCCGTGCAACAATGTTGCATTGCAAGTTAAAATTGTTTTTGCGCGTATTACCACCTACGCGTGCAATAAACTTCTCATGTTGCAGAAAGTAGACTTCGCTTCTACTTTTTGTAACATGAAAATTTGTTGCGCGTGTAGGTTGCAATACGCGCAAAAACAATCTTACCTTGCAACGCGAAATTTTTGCGCAACAAGCTACACGAAAATGTTGCCCGTATAACTTTGCCTTTTAGGTCATAAGTAATCAATTATCCATCGTTTTGAATTGTTTTAACAGATTCGCTCTCGTGGAGAATCCAGCAACCTGGGGTGGTGCGCAAAGGATCACCAGCCACATTAGAATGGACGGTATCATTAACAACAGAAGAAACTTTAAAAGCAAATCGTTTTTCGTTAATTATTCTGGAACGTGAGATGTTCCTTTACAGCAATCGATGGCAGGTTATGGTGGTTAAACAGTTTTCTGGTGGAGCTCTTCAGGAAGTTGGCAATAAAGACACTTTTGATGTCATTCCCGGAAATGACATGACACTCTTGTTGAACAATGTAACGGACACGGATGCCACGCGTTTTCGTTGTTCATTTCTCAGCTCTTTTTCAGCACCTAAAAGTATCATTACGGTGGAAATAAAGGGTAAGGTATTTGTATATTTAAATTAACATATCCCTTATCACAGTAAACCAGGTGAACTGTTACCATGAACTCAGTAATAATTGTTTTGGGTCATATAGTCAACTTTCTCGAAGCGAATTGTCCGCCGCTGACTACCCTCTGTGCCAGACCTGTTTGGGCAGTCCCGGCTGAACGTCTCTAGTCTGAATACCGTAAAATGTGGGTTAACCCACACCCGCTTATAAGCCCACCCGGTTATAGGCCCATCAGTTTGGTAACAAAACATTATTCCGGTTACACCCCTCCTATATATAAAGCAGCACACCACAGTTGCTGAACAGCAATTCTTTACAAAATTTACACTAAATTAACTGAAACAACGCTGCTCTATCACAAAATGTTTGCTTGCCCATTTCAAGCGCACGCCTCTCTAAGGCGGACAGCGGACACTTTAAAAGCAAAAGTCTCGTTCAAAATACCTTAAAATGCAAATTTGTGCACAATCAATAGACTGTAGACAGGATGCTGTTTCATATTGACCCACCGTAGCACTGGTAATCTCAAATTAAACTGATTACAATATCAGGCATTAGCATTCTTTGTTGGATTATAATCCTACGATGATATCTTTGTAAACGGAACAAAAACACCGTATTACGTCAGCACTATTGGCGAAAAATGAAAGGATTTGTATGGAGATTTTCCTAACAGATTCAGACATAGGAATATTGCAAATTTCTCAATAAAATTGTCTGACCTTGCTTCCAAGGTGTTTAATTTTATTTGCTGTCTGTGTGATTGTTTTGCTGATCCAATGCGGATTTTGCGATTTTTTTTTTTCGATCTCTGTCTCCTTTTTCTGAGAGGGAGACAAGGCGGCACAATCATCTCTAAGAGACAGAAAATCGGAACAAATCGCTAAAATCGTCCAAAAAAGGAAGTCACAATGCTTTCGTTTATCATTTCTTTTTGTTTTTCTCTTTAGATCTTCCCATAGAAGTGCGTCTCGTTGGTGGCACTACTCCCAATAAAGGTAGAGTAGAAGTATACCGCAATGGATACTGGGGCAGCATATGCAGTGACGGTTGGGATCTCCCCGATGCGTCTGTTGTTTGTCGAATGTTGGGATTCGAAGGGGCCTGGAATGCCGGCTGTTGCACAGAACACCGAGGAAGGACTGGGCCGGTTTGGTTAAGTGAATTGTCCTGCACTGGAACAGAGGCGTCCTTATCAGAATGCGGCCATAGTGGCTGGGGTGTGAGTAACTGCGATCATACAAAAGATGCAGAAATAATATGCCATAGTCCACCAACTGAAAAACCACTGTATTCCAGCGTAGAACCAACGGCAATGAAGTTGACATCTTTACATCCCAGCACAACAATAGCAGCAATCCTTGCATCCTTACCGTCACATTTTGTTGTTCAATCAACAAGTCAGCTTATCTCACCCATTACTCACATACAGATGTCTTCTTCTACTTCACCATCCAGTTCATTTACAGACGTTGTTCCTTCAGTTCTATCGCCTTTTTCCTCGATGGTAGTTTCTACCACCTCAATGACTCCCGGTTTGCTACCTGGTGAGTATTCGTATAACGTTAGTCAAAGCTCCTTCAACTCGTGAATACAGAACAACCATCGTTCCCTCCCCTCCCCTCTCCTAGGCGTTTTGCTTTTTGAAGTAATATAAAAAAGTAACATACCCCCTTTAAGATCAAAACGGCGGCTAGTTCTGCGGAAGAAGCCATTCGCGCGTTGCTTTCATGCTCCACACAAACACACTCTCATATTTCGCACTTGTTTCTCACAAGCGCGAAATCCAAGGTTAAATACCAGAGCACTAAAAACAACCGCCATCATTGCAGAGAAAAAAGGGGGACCATGCGATAGACTTCCAATTCCATTGATGGAGAAATGGAGAATAATTCATACGCAATAGCCTTATCGCAGTCACGATGCACCAGATTTTGAGACAGATCATGTTAAGCTTTCCGTCACGTAACCCAGAGGTAATTGCTTCTTTGATTGTAAGCTTTTATCACCCCTCAGTTTTACACGTCGAGCTGCTGGATGGCTTGTTCGGTTTTCCTAATCAAGGTCGCGTAATTCTTTACTACAATGGTCAGTGGGGAACGGTATGTGATGATTCTTGGGACAAAACTGATGCACATGTGGTGTGCCGCATGCTGGGGTACCCAAGAGCTATTGGGTTCACGACAGATTCCATATTTGGTAGTGCCAAGGATGGGCCCATATGGTTAGATGAAGTGAATTGCACGGGAAGTGAGAACACGCTTGCTGCGTGTGCACATGATGGCTGGGGAATCAGCGACTGTGATCATACTGAAGATGCAGGAGTCATCTGTGACTACAACTACACTGTGGATGCAAAGGGTAAGGTGATTCTATTTGAATTTGTCAATGCGTTCCGCTGTTCTGTTCTTGGAAGATGAGCCGAATGCAAACAATGTGAAGTGCTAGTATTTTTACTTCAATTGAATTACAAGATTTGCAACTATCTATTCATGTGGCTTGGTAGCTCAGTGGATAGAGCATTGCACCGGTATCGCAAGGTCATGGGCTCGAATCCCGCTCAAGTTTTTTTCAGGTTGTTTATTGAACTGCTTAAATTGATAGCACACTGCGAGGATCACAAATTTCACTCATAGTTGTGTTTACATATGCAAATTCAATAGTTTCTTTGCATGAGTCGATCACGTGACCCACTTCTTGTTAATGATTATGGGCTGCAACCTCTGTCTAAGACGCACACCCTCTGGATCAGCTCTTGCTATCCGCCTTATAGAGATTTTAGTTACAGACAAACAAGTGAAATTCGGTCAGGACCAGCCGAGATACAGGGGTGTTTACTTTGGAAGAGTTGACTGTAAACGAATATTCTATAATTTCTTCGCAGATGCAAGTTGCAATTTTGACATTTGGTATTGTGGCTGGGACAATGGGCTTGGTAACTCAGGCTTTAAGTGGATCCGCCAGTTTGGTTCTACGCCATCGCGTAACACTGGACCATCGAGAGATCACACTTCAGGACAAGGTAAAGGCAGCTGAGTCCTAACAAAATATAGCCTATACTTAATTTTATGTGTTTAACATTTTGGTATTCTTGCGTTCTGTTGGCTGAGAGCTTTCGTCCAGGAGAAAAGTTACAACGCTTGTTGATGTCAAATTAAAAATTGTCGCAATTATTGTGACACAAAGAACTAAATTTTGCGCCTCCATCATGTAGCTGACACCTTGTGACCTATAAAACTGCAGCTTTGCAGAGATATAGATGGATATGCAGAGGGAAATTGTAGAAGAGAACAAGAAGCGTATGTGTTTTTTAGGGTGTAGTTGCTGTTTAAACGAAGTCCATTATATTTTATGCAAAATAGTAGTCTTCGTTGATGACGGTAAACTGTTTGTGTTTGGCTGATGAAACAAAGCATGCTTTGGACTTTAGGTGGAATAATCAACCCTTCAACTTCTAAGAGTGCCAAATATCAAAATCCAAGAAAAATCCCAAATTTCATTTTGTAGAACATTGAAAAACAAATGGCACCACGCAAAAGTACTGTCGAAGAGCTTTCATTTGAATGGTAAGACCATAGGATTTCATCGGAAGACTCAAAAGTTAGAACAAGACTACATGTCTCTATGATTGACTCTGGGAGGGAAAGGGTTAAGGAGAAAGTGATCCTTCATTCACAAGCATTAGACTACATATACAAAGAAAACAATCTGGTGAGTTCCCGACGGGAGTCGAGTCCAATGATATTCTGCACACTGGTCGGTTGGTCGGATCTTACTTTTGTTGTTTTCCTTGGCAGGTTACTACTTCTACATAGAAGCATCAGGGAATCCGCATAAGGTTGCTACGCTCGAGTCTCCATGGATACAAAGTAATGGAAACTCTACATGTATGGTGTTTTACTATCACATGTATGGACAGTCTATTGATAGCCTCCGAGTGAAAGTTCGAGATCAGGTTTTATTGCAGATTTCAGGCAACCAAGGAAACAATTGGTACAAGGCCACTGTACCCCTTAACTTTGACGGTACATACAAGGTGAGATGATGGAAAGAACGCCTAATTTATCGAGGTTCTTTGATGATACATTGAATGATGATAATGAGTATGCAGTTATACAGCGTAGTTTCCGTGTATATTCATTTATGTTCAACTGCGCTTTACAATTTCACCGAGAAGTGAGATTTCACCTCATCATTCCAACAGATGAATACGCACAGAAAAGAGCACACGCCCTACTCTATTCAAACAACGATGTGGGTTCTTTAAGATCCCCTACTAGATTATGGAATTAAGTATAAAAAAGTGTAGAAAATAAGGCCAACGGTTTAACATCTCTGCGCAATTTTACGATCATCTGAACTTAGACAAGGTGTTGAACACAGCCAGCATGATCTCACCAGTTATTTAAAGACCCTGGTTGGTGGTCTTGGCCGGAAATTGCACCCGAGACCTTCCACTCTGTAGGCTGCATGGTGCTTTACCAACCGAGCGAACCAGGCGGCGGTGTGGTGATGGCAGGAACCAACGATGATCTCTTACTTTAGACTATTATAGGATTATTATTCTTTTTGTTTTACATGTTTCTGTCAATATAAAGGTAATAGAAATGTTGAATAGAAGAAACGCACGTGACTTGAAGACAAAGTTTGATGGTCAAGCCAATAGGCCTTTATCACGCCCCCCCCCCCCCCCCCCCCATTTTGTATAAAAAACAAAAGATTTACGCCCCTAAGCCTCGTAGTGAAAAAGTGGAAAACGAGGTTGGGCGGGCAAAAACAACCGGGGAGTCAACGTGGCCGCCGCGTGATAAAGGCCTATAACATTTTTTTCTTGCATTAGTTACTTCTTGAATCATTATTTATTTGTCTGTGTTTTCTTCAGGTATCGTTTGAAGGTGTGGCTGGTTATGATGCCCGTAGTGACATAGCCATCGATGATGTTGAGTTTCAAGAAAACACAGTGTGCACTACAACGGCTGAAACGTTTGGTAACTTATGTATTCACTTTATTTGAAAACAGCTAGCAACTACTTTTAACGTTAACTTTTTATAATTTAAAAAATATCTCACCGCCAACGGCTTCGCTTACCATAAAATCTGCACAACACACGGACCCCCCCCCCCCCCCCCCCCCCCCTGTACGTCCCAGCAGCAAATCAAACACGAAAGTTTATTTCATGGCAAATTCTGGTCCTTGTACTCTCGTTTGCTTGCCTTCTTACTGACTTAGGTTTACGCGGTGAAATTTACGTCCGTTGTTGAAACCAAGCCTGAATCGCAGAAGAGGGTAAAATTTGATGTCATAGTATTCAAATCTTTCCTGTTTTCATTTTCGATACTTTGTCTTGTAAGTATATCGTTATATCTTTTTATATGACCATTAAAGTTTGTTTTCTGGGACTTTTTTCTTTCAGTTCCGTCCAGGATCGTGTGGATTTCTGCCGATCAAACAGCCGACCTTGGCAGCAAAGTGACATTAGGATGCACAGCGACTGGAAGGCCTACGCCACGTGTTATGTGGAAGAGAAATGGTCGAATTGTATTGGAGAACTACGCGACTGCTGACATCACCTTATCCAGCATTTCACCAGCAGATCGTGGTATCTATGAGTGTTCGGCGATTAACATTGTGGCGAATGACACCAAGATAGTAGTTGTCAATGTTGAAGGTTGGAAAATTGTTAGTTATTATATAATCTTACTGAGAAAAAAATATATTTTCACACTTCCATGTGAAGATATATATGTATTTTCAAAGGTTTCCGCAAATATTTGGAAAATCGCTAGAACGTAGTATCGTTTATAGCATAAACGGAATACTAAATGGATTTTTGAAGATGTGAAATTTCTCTTGGATATCTTTTTGTTCGCAGCGCTCACTCGATACTCGAAGAGAAATCCTCGCGTACCTTTTAATTATCTTCTGTATTGAATATATACAGCTATTTCAATTAACGTTGTCGGATGAAAGCTCAAAGCCAAGACCGCAAGATAGTATGGGTAGTTGTAAATAGCCATTGCATAAGAATCCCATACTACCTTGCTGTCTTGGCTTTTTGCCTTTTTCATCCGACAACGTTAATTAAAATAGCTGTATTCGAAATCTGTTAATACAAAAGCCGCGGATAACATAGAACTTGTCATGTCAATGACAAGAACTATAAAATTAAGATTGGTATAAACCTCCATGTATGAGCAAGTCACCATTGAAATTATAGAACTGGAAATTCTTCAAAATTGGAACTCTTTCTTTGCATGTACATGTAGCAAGCCCAAAGGAAACCATCATAACAACTAACGTATCTTACAATGTGGCTGCTCTGGGAGAACATGTCGCTATTCAGTGCTCGTCTAATGGCTTCCCTGCACCTGTTTGCCGACTTTACCAGACGGGGAGCTTACTAAGCGTCAATGCGAGTGTTTATGTTGTTCAGAACTTCACAGCAGCAGATCAAGGCGAATACAAGTGTAACTGCTCCAATGTGGCCGGTGTAGACGAGGTCAATATCACTATTTCTCTCTATGGTAAGTAAACAGAAAGAAAGCCTTTAGTAATAACATGAGAAGATCAGCAAGATTTATTCAAGATTTATTGAGCTGAATTATAAATGAAAATATGAACCAAGTTCTTTGATATCTTGCGATATGTTGAACCAAAATGTTAAACAAAACATCAGGATGGTGGTCTAAACGGGGGTCTAAACTGCGTGGTCAAGTACACTTAGCCATATAACAGTGATTATAATTCAACACATTGATACACTGCCCAAATATGGTCAAAAAGTTATCGATATATGTTATGTCCACATGACGTATAACCAGCGATGGCGGTAAATTTGGCATTTTGAAGGAAAGTGAAAATGACTGCCATGGCCGTAGCCAGTATGAGGCAAACCGAGGCACTTGCCTCAGTCGTGATCCCAATGTTTTGTTTAAACGTAGTCAACATAAAGACCCTAAATGGCTAGGCGGGGAATTTAACCATGGATAATGCCTCAGTCCTTATTTTTTTCTGGCCACGGCCCTGACTGCTGCCTGCAATTTCGTGTTTTTGGGCGAAAAAGTGCGTGAACTATTAGTTAAAAAAGGGAAAAGAAAGAAAAAAAAAAAGAGAAGAAAAGAAAAGAAAAAAAATATTGTTCACATGATTGGTCAGGACAAAAAAGGCGTGAAATTTTCGCGTTGTCGCGGTCGCAGTGTTTCTTGGCGTAGCTGAATGAAAACTGGTTCAAAGTTTAACCGCTCGACAAGGAGTGAATGAAGGAGCACAATTTTCGTAAAATTCCTTTGGTAATCACCTTTGGAATATGATATAGACTTGATGCTTTCTCAGAAAAGTTTTTGATCTCGTCATTACGGCTGTAGGAGCTAAAAAACGAGCAAGTTTGTAAACAACATTGATCGACTCAGCTTGTACTTCGATGTTTGAAAATTTGGTGCTGATGGAAGGGAATAAAAAGCCAAATCAACTACAGGTACGATGTTTTAACCGTTTCTTGTATCCTTTAGCTGTGAATTTTTGTACGCTGCAGTTCTTTCCAACTTTTCGCCGCTATGTTTAGGTTCGTAGCCGTGTGTTTGTTCAATTTGTTTTGATTCTGAATTGAACTTTTTAAGATACGAAACACTTGTAACTAAGACATTCTATACCATTTTACTGTGTTTTAATTCTTGTAGTCACTACTCTGTCCCGTTCTTTAAGTAGACGAAAGCTCTTCGTAGAAACTCTCAACTGATTGTGTACGCTAAATTAATTTTAGCTTGGCAAAAGTTTCGGCATTCGCTGTTTGTTGTTTAAGAAATGGTCCGAGGTAAAATATTGTTGTTTGCCTTTATACTTAATGAAAGGTTGTATATCTCAATGATTTTTTTCTCGAAACTGTGATTTGTTATCAATGTGTTGAATTATAAAACAGTTCAGTATAGTGTTCAAGTTTGCGCAATATTGACAAAGGCGCCACTTTCATTCCTGAACTGTGTGATGTTGCAAGTTTCGCGCGTTAAAACATATGTAAGCTTTTTTTTTTAAATAAAAGGCTTGTCGGCGATATTTTCTCTTCAAACTGTGCTTTGTGTTATCAATGTGTTGAATTATAAAACTATTATAGCGCTCAAGCTTGCGTGATATCGCCTAATTTTTGCCGACTCGGCCTACGGCCTCGTCGGATAAGTATTAGGCGATATCACGCGCGCTTTCGCGCTATAATAGTTAATTATTATACAGTTTGTTCACTATCTCTATTCTAAGAGAACACAGCTAAGTCGCTCTGGCATCGAATTGTGACGTCATGTCTACAGACAGTCATTTTTTTATACGCAGAGGTGACGTCATGCAAGCGTGCCACGCGCCGCCCATTTACTTAGTGGCAGCCGGGGAAAGAATTTTCAAGATTTCACAGTCTGCGAAGGGGAAAGCTAAACTGAAAAGCTACTACAAAGCTTGGCCTCAAATGACAAATTAGTACTTTTAATTTCTAACAAAACAATTATTGGGTTCCGCCGGTTTTCTCATGATAGCGAGAATTATCAAGGCCTCTGATTATGTTATCCGCTTCAGCCTTCCGGCTTCGGCACAAACACAGATCTCGGCCTTGATAATTGTCTCTATCGTGTTCAACCTCATCTAAGTTATAACTTTTAACTATATATAAGCTGGTTTTTAGCTACGCCACGAGCTTCTTCTTTGAAGTGTAAATAGATTAAAAGATAAAGACTGAAGTTCATCCTCCTGTTTAGCCGTGTAAGCGACTACGACTGGAAGATAACAACAACTGTCATTTTTAAACTTTCCTCGCAGATGCTCCAAGTATCCACACCATTCTTCCTGTTCATCAACTCGTCAACGAGACGAGCAATTTCGCAATTTTCTGCAACGCGACGGGATACCCACCACCGGTAATAACATGGAGGAAAGTCGGCGACAGCAGCAAAGAACATCCCACCGTAAAAACACTGAGAATACAAAATGCCGACAAATCGGACTTTGGAACTTATCAATGTACTGCAGTGAGCGTGCGCGGAGAGAATGCTACCGCTGAAGCTTCGGTCGAGTTGGATTATTGTAAGTCTGAAAGATTACTTTTTCCGAATTTATTTATCTCAAAGAGAATCGAACTTGAACTTTGTTTAACTTCATAACGGAAAATTCATTTAAAAGGCATACATTCAATCACTACTTATTGATTGTGTAAATTAACTTAGAACGCTCTCGCTCTTTTACTTTGTAAGCTGTTTTCTCAAATGCGATTCGCTCCGATGTAGGGATGACGTTTAAAACGTTATTTTTTTCAAATCCTTAACGGTGGTTAATTTAATTATCTTATCATTCCTTCCCCACCCCCCAAAGCATAATATATCACCTTAATTAGAAATTAAACGAGACTTACCCGTAAGTTGAAGTTTGATAAGAATTCTACCAAATCCGCAGTGGTACCGAGGGTTAACATGAGATGTACACGCGCCGCCGTGAGTCAGTCTTCAAAGGTTGTGGACACAATTAACAGAGGAATTCTGTAATTCTCGGAGATCCAAAGACGTCCAGAGACTATTGGTGTAATATTGAGGCTCCCACGAGGATAGAGGGGGGAACAATCAGGGAGGGCATGTTAACCCTCAGTACCACTGCGGATTTGGTAGAATTCGTATCAAACTTCAACTTACAGGTAAGTCTCGTTTAATTTCTAATTCTACCAAATCGCAGTGACGTACTTCCGGTTAACATGAGATTTTAAAGCAATTGTGGACACAACTATATAGTCACAAAAACATTTATTGTAACATAGCGTTTTGAAAAGCATCATCAGCTACAACTGGTCTGTAGTAGAACTTGCGAAAAGTTGAGTCCGAAGACCAACCTACCTACTTCAAGATGGTATCTGAAGGAATAGTTTGACTAGCCTTGCTTGTACTGGCTGATCGCGTACCGGGGCCTTAAATTTAACAGTGTCAATAAAGCAACTGTGCTAGTTCCGACTGGTGTATAAGGCTTAACATATGATACTAACTTATGATATGATATAATACTTATCATATGATAACAACTTCATACTTCCCTCGTGTCTAAGAGGTAGGGTACGTACGCGGTAACTCTCTAGTGTTCTGTAAGCACATAGTTCTTGTTGTTGGCATTACCTGACATAAATAGAACTGATTGTGTATAATGGCCTGTTCTGTTTCACGTGCTCATTAATATCAAACAGATAATAATCGTGGGCTTTCTTCATAGATTTGATGTCCATGCTTGCTAACACTTGAGACCTTTGTCCTGAAGGAAGCGCAAATAAACCTACTAACTTAAATGTAAACTCTTAAAATGAGAGCTTTACAAGCGGGTATATTAAAGACAAATGATGCAAAACAACATAAACATCCCAAGTTTCTGAATATTTCGGCACAGGCTTCCTAGAATTGAAGACACCTTTCATGTAATAGATAACAAGTGGATGACTGTAAGCAGTGTAATTTGTTGCGCTTAAGGTGGCTCCCATAAGACATCAGATAAGGCTGAGCGGGCAATATTGATTGTTGAATAGGATAATCCCTTCTTATAAAGGTCATGAAGAAATTCTAACACATCATCACAATGGGATGCATAGAATTAATTGGTACACAAAACTGGTACCACTTGCTGAGGTATACATTGCACTGTTGCTGGGTACTCTCTTACCAGGAAGACATAAAGACTTCAGTAATGTCTGGAGAAAATGCCTTGGTTAGCAAACTCTACCATGATTCTGCTTTCCATGAAACATGGAAATTAACCTTGTGATTTAGTCTATTTGTAATGAGGTGAATGTCTGGCGTACCAAAATGCACTGCTATATCATCGAATGTATGAGAATTCAGCTCCCATTCCACACTTGGGTTGAACTTCGGCGACAAATGGTCTGTAAGGATGTTCTCTTTACCAGGAATGTGGGCTGTAGATAGCCAGATGTTTTTCATGACAGCCAATGACCATTTTTTTTTTGCTAGAGTGTAACAAGTGATGGCCTTGCAACCCCCCATAGCGTAAATGTATGTGACTGTTGTCATGTTGTCAGAAACAATCCGAATGTGAAGTTTCTGGGCTTTTGGAAGAAGAGCCTCTAGCCCTAACTTTCCGCCAAAAGCTCAAACACGTTAATGTGCTGAGATCCCTCGTGGGGTGCACGAAGTCCCTGGGTGTAGGCAATTCCTGTTGTAGCCCCCCACCCCAAATCGGAGGCATCGGTGGTAAGCGTAACATCCCGGACTCCATGATCAATGTTTCTGTTCACTGAAGGGAGCGAGGAAACCCACCATTGTAAATCTGACTTACTTTCTGGGGACAAAGACATAACCTCTTCAAAATTCCCCGAGGCAACGTTGAATGCAAAATCTTTCTCTCTCTCTAAACTCCTGTAATACAGGGGGCCCAATTCAACCCCAGGGAAGGATGAAATGAGGGTTCCAATGAGGGAAGCTACCTGACGAATTGAGAACTGTTTATCACATAGAAACTCCTGCCTGTAACGGTAACTCTCATGTTCACGGAGTTCAATGATTACGTAGGGTGAAAAACTGACTTGGTAGGGTGAATAACAAACCCCAGTCGTGTGAAGGGTTAAACTGGATGAAGGGTAACTTCGTAACGTACATGTAGAATTAAAGTATCCTCTGTGTAATGGGAGTCATCTATATAACCCAAACATGAATGCCCAAATTGGGTTCGTAAAGTAGCGAAAGCAGGCTTGAGGACTTAAGTAAAAATTCTTGACTGCAAGTGAGCTCCATAGGCAATGCTGTAAACTGGAAAAATCTATAACGCCAAACAAATTTGAGAAATTTTCTGTAGGCTGGTGCAATAGGCTGGTGCAATATGCGTCTTACAAATTAAGAGCAGACATAAAACAGTCTTGCTTCATGAGTCGTGTAGCTGATACAATAGTATCCATTTTGAACTTATGATAGGTGACTGTAACATAGAGTATTTGTAATTTAAGATTAAATATAACCCTAAAAGTTCCTGGTTCTTTTTGGGCCTCACAAAATTTGGTGAAATAACCTCACCAGGTTCAGAAGCTGTCAGTACAATGATCCCTTTTTGTAAAATGGTTTCAATCTCTTTATCGATAGTCTGCTGTTGAGTTGGTGGAAACTTGTGCTCATAGGTAATTGTACTTCTGACATGAGATGGCTCACAGCCAAATACAATGATGCAACCAGTTACACATTGTAAAACAAATGAATAAGGTAATTTGCTGCCATACTTGTAAACAGTATCTCAATTGCCCTGCTGGTATGACTAACCTGTTGAAAGGTTTCTAATTGTGGCTCGTCTTTGTGTAGAGGCAGCTTTGGGTCCTGGCCTCCTGCGATTAATTCCGCGTTCGCCCAAAAAAGGCTGAGATCTACCAGAATAGCGCCCTCTAGCCATAGTAGAAGCAGAACCTTTACCCTGGTATCCACCATAAGGATGAGAACGTGAACCACGGTTCTTCTTTGGGGGGTGTCAATTTTCTGCCCAGCCTGTTGGCCTTTGACACCTCATCGATGTCTTTGCTAACATCCTCTCCAAACAATTCTGCGGTGACTGGTGTTGAAACATTGCATAATGCACTGTATTGCGTGCTAAGATCTAATCTCAAGAGCTCTCTGCGTCTTATGTTGCGCTCCCTATTTCCAGATAAGGATAACGCCAAAGCATGTACGAGGTTGTCTCTCACTGCACCTGTTGCCACTTTACACGCTTGATGAATTGCATACATTGAAGTCATGAATATTTTCTGGCACTTCTGCATCCATTATCTGCCTTTTTGGTGTTTTCTCGAAGCTGGTTTTAAACAGCCTTGTTTGTCTTTGGAGCCACTAGAAACTCATAATAGAATATTCTGAGGCAAAATCTTTGAATTCGCCAGAAGTCGAAGTCCCTTTCTGCACTGACTGCGGTGTATGGGCATGAAGAAACCTATCAATATCACAGCCCAGTTGCGAGTTTGAACACTCATCGCTAAAATTCTCGCTACGCTGGCTGTTGACCTCATCAGGGTATTCCACTGCGGAAGAAACACAATTTTCCACGTGTTCTATAAGATCGCCTTTCATATCTTGCATTAAAGTGACAATAGAGGCTTTCAAATCACTCGGATGGTGATGGGTTTGCGCTTCCCAGTTCCTCCACATCGCTAATTGCTATAAATAAACAATACAATGTGTCAACAACATTAGTCGTAATTTGCATACTCGCAACAACGGCGGTGGCAAAAGAATAATATATCCTTCGTTGATGCAGTATAAACAATGTTCGGTTCGCTGACCGTATAAATAATGGGAAATAAACATTTACTTTCCCAGCGTGACATCTATATCTTGAATGCAAGCTATTTTTTGCTTGATTTGAAGGGAAACTATCACTTTCCCTCTGTAACAAGATCCTTTATATTCAGATCCATTTTTATCTCAAGTCATTGTAAATATTTTTGTCGATAGTAATTCAATCTACGAATTGCAAGTATTGATTTTAATATAAAACGATTCATTCATTCATTCATTGGCCGTTTTTATACTAGAGACGCATTATCCGTCTGGACGAACTTGGGCAAACATTTGTAGTTCGTCTCGTTATGCGTCTCTAGTATAAAGACGGGCACAAGACGCATTATCCGTCTAGACGAACTATCTGTCGTAGTGCGTCGTTCAAGACGCATTTCGAAAGATAGTTCGTCTAGACGGATAATGCGTCTTGTGCCCGTCTTTATACTAGAGACGCATAACCAGACGAACTACAAATGTTTGCCCAAGTTCGTCCAGACGGATAATGCGTCTCTAGTTGTTCGTCCCGTCTTTACACTAGACGCATAACATGACAGACGCATTATTCGTCTGGACGGATAATGCGTCTCTAGTATAAAAACGGCCATTCATTCATTCATTCATTCATTCATTCATTCCAGTCCGCACATTTCAGCTCGTTTATCGAAGCGTTGAGAGAAACTATCACTTAATTTCCCTTGGGTAACAACACACGCAATAGCGGTGTGAATGCTTTGGTTTGTTGCTCGAAGCGTCCAGGGAAACTATCACTTACTTTCCCTTTTGTAGCAAGACACGCCGTAGCGGTCTATACATTTCAGCTCGTTTTATCGAAGCATCGAGGGAAACTAATATATATAGATAGGCTGAGCCTAACAGCGTCGCTCTGTGAACAAGCTTAACTAAGGTGAAACTTAACTAAGGTGAAAAGTCGGAAACACAAGAATTAAGATTGACGACCGACCTCTTTTTCAATTTTAGCAATTCTCAAAAACAGTATTACGCGATCGCCTGCACAGTACATTTAAACCGTACAAAATTAAGTTCACAAAAACAACTTTTTCTCCGTCTAGAATAACTAGTACGACTACTTTCCGAATAAAATACACTTGTTGCTTGTCAAAAATTGCTCGAGAAACTATTTTGGAATTCAAAATTGCCAAAATACACAAACATATTTAATTTGCATAAGGCGTGAAGATAGAACTATAAAATCCAAGTCTTGTTTTGTTTACATAAAATCGCTTTTCAATCTATGTAATGAATGAACAAACACATAAAAATGGACAACACAATCTTCTTTCGAAAACTTTTATTCAAATCTCCATTAGTTTATGTTTAAATAAAAGCAAAACGCGTACCATTTATAGCGCATCAAGTTCGAGCTGCCTTCGATGAAATTCAAGAAATCGATACAACTGAACTTAAGCACGTTTTAAAAACAATTCTCCAAAACTGACAATAACACAAAGAAAAAGATTGATATCAACATAAATTCTCATCGAAAACTGTAATCTGTTTTACCTATAAGTCCCTCGCTTGTTTGAAAATTCTTTAATCTCCGCTTTGGTTCTGAAATCCGTGATAAAAACAAATATCTCCCGCATTGATAAAAACGTATAAAGTGCAGCGAAGCAAGATTTTATCTCTGAAAGCTCTTCTTTTTCCACTAATGCGGCTTCTGCGTATCCCTTAATTAGTATCCCTGTCTTGAGTAGCAAACCGCGAAAAATTCAGGGAAATAACGAGTTTAATTTAAACGGATTTCTCCGCTTAGTAAACACAGCAAAACAGTGTTTTCCCAGCTGACGTGACGTTCGGCCTTGTAACCGCGCGTGACGTCGTACGCGCATGTTTTACGACGTCATACGCGCCCGCGAGCCAGCCCTGTCCAACACGAGCGGGCACACACGCGCCCGCGAAACATTCCGCTAGCCATGACCATGAAAAATGAAGGGCTAAAAATAGGCTAAAAATAGGTTCTATGAGTATCGGGCTCCGCGGGCCTTCGGCCCGCAGAGCTCCGCTATGAGGTATGAAGAATACAGGTTCACAGTCTTAGTTGTTCTTGCCATTTTTTGGGTTTCCATATGTAACGTCATATACTCCTAGCAGACTTATAACCGGCGGCAAAACGGGGGTGGCTAGCCACTCAATCCATCCCCCCTGTATCCGCCCCTGATTTGGAAAGGTAGATCGTGAGGTTATTCAGGCAACGCGGATAACTTAATCCGAGCGAAAGCTGTCTCCATTGGAATCACGCATCAATGAATAAGATTCATTCATATACATTTCCGATGTCATTTACCAATTTTAAAGGTGCGATCAATACATGTTATTGAACTAGCCTTAAAATAAAACTTGCAAAAAAAAAAAACAAAAACAGAACGAGACTAATTTTCCTCAACACGGACCGAACAAGCTAAGTAAGTTCAATAAAGTTTTTATTATAATGGCATTTGAACAATTTTGTTGACGCATTAATGCATCCGTTTTCGGCAAACGCACGCGCCAAAGTTAAGCATTTACTTAATCCCGACAATGCAACACGAATAAGAGATGTGTACAAAATGTGTTTTATCACGTGACCTAGCCTGTTCCAGGCGTTCAGATAGTGGAGAGGGCGCGAAGGAAAATAGGCCATTTCCGAGTTGCTCTTAGCCTCCTTTTCAAACCGAGGCCAACTGCAAAACCATTCACATGAAAACGAGTTTTCTTTCACATGCAAAAAAAAAACATATCCATATGAATGGTTTTGCACTTGGTCTCGGTTTGAACAGGAGTCTAAGGGCAACTCGGAAATGGCTATTGCAAAACCGGCGCGCGAACATGAACAGGCGTGGAAACGAGGGGAGACTGAGGAGAGCGGGAGCGCCGTACGCGCCTTCCACCGCGGTCAAACCACCGAGGCGTTTTTCGTTTTATTTAGTGGGATTTTATTTAATATTAAATGGAAATATGGGCAAGGATGTGTTAAAAAAATTAGTTGACGTTACTATCTTTTAATTTTTCTCAAAATTATGAGCTTTTTTTCCGGCGTTGAAAACTGACCAAAACTCTTTTCGCCTGGTCAAAATTATGTTAGCAAATGGCGCCGACAATATGCAGTTCACAGTTTTTAAACGCTCAGAACTTTTTTGGTAAACTTTCAAAACGTTTGGTAAATTGACAGTGTATTGACAATATATTAAACTTTAAACAGTGAAAATGACAACCTTAACGTTTAAGTACTTTGCTTAACTTTTGCAAATTTCTCTCGTTTGACCGCGGTTCATGATACGCGCCTGTCCCTTTCTGTCAGCATTCGCAATAGGGAGCTTTAGCAACCAGGGCGGCAACGCCAAAGAAAGCGTCGTTGAAAATAAGAATTTGCGCTCATTTAAACTACTTTGAAATTGTTCCAAATTGCTTAATTTGCCTAATCTTACTGGAATTGTTCAAGAGCTGAATTGGTAGGGACGGCTTTCAAGTCCAAAATAGAGCAAGGAAAATTAACCGTCGTGTGTTCACGTCCTCTAAAAAACCTATAATTTGGTCATTTGACGTTGTTGTTTTGCAGGGAACGGTACGTGCAGAGGCATTGTTTTCGCTCATTAAACCAATTGTTTCGTGTCGCTCTCGCTGCCGTCGGGGTTAAAGCTCCCTAATATTTGTCCTTCGCGCGCGGCATTAAATAATCGCGCCGCGTGTCCGTCGCCACTATCTGAACGCCTGGAACAGGCTACACGCGACCTCGCATTTGCCAGTGGCCGCTGACGCGAGCAGTAGTGTCCAAACAGGACACTCTATTCAAGGCCTGTAGTCTGTCAGTCAGTCAGAACAGATACACCCTTTTGAAGATTTGTTTAACGGATATTAGTTTTAATATCCAAACCACTTTGAAAGAATCGTGTCAACAAAATCTACACGTGTTTGGACGCGTGAGCATGCAACTGCGTGCCCACGCATATTGAGACACTAGCTGTGATTTATTTTGCTGATTGGCGATATTTTGTGTTTTGCGGCAACTATTTTTTTCTGTTCGAGATGACTGAAACTTATGCTGGGAATTATTTTTTGCAATTTCCTGTTCAAGCAGCAGAACATTAACTGCGTGCCCACGCATATTGAGACACTAGCTTCGGTTACACGTTTCAGGTTTTACCTAGGGTATTAATTCTAAATAAATACGGTACGCTTGTAATTCAAATTAAGCGCGCCGCGGCATTTTTGTTTTGAATTTACCTACCGTGTAGCATGAAATTTACCTACCGTGTAGCATGAAATTTTTGCGGCAATTTTATTTTGAGGATTGGCGATTTTTTTGTGTTTTGCGGCAACTATTTTTTTCTGTTCGCCCATTAGGACTTCAACACGGTCAAAGTGTGTAATTCATTAATTATTCCTCACATGCGCAGTTTAGAGCTAATACTACCGCGGGAGACTTGGAACTAACTAGTATCTTAGCAACCAAATGCGGACTTTCCTCCGGACGCATCCAGTTTTTTCCGTCGATCAAATACCTGTTTTGAATCAGCGAAAACGAAACATGCGAACGAGAATGGCTTTCGAAAACTTTGAACCTGACTGTAAAGCAGAAGCGATCCATGATCATGAAGTTTGGCGTGTCTGCACCATTGTTTCTTCAACCTGAGAGGCAGTGATGGTTTCATTTGATGGCTGGAGTTCCGAGTGAAGATGAGCGTGAGATTCGCAAAGAAACGATCGCAGTAAAAGATGGCGTCAAAAGAAAACGCTCAACCTTTCGAGCAAAAATATTGAATGAAGCTTGTTTATAGTTCCTGCTCCAGTGATAAATAAACTATATCTCTTGAGTAAACGCCATGGTTGCTACAATGCAACTTCAGCCTTCCAGAAATTTATTCAAATAATAAACACAGAAACATGACAATACGCGTCACTGAACGCTGATCGCTTGATCGATCATTGCCGGGCCCGGCTCAGGATACCAAAACGAAATAAAACCAGTCTATTTACACCACTCGCATGGAATTGTCTTAATGTTAAAGCCTTTCCGAATATATTTCACATTGAAATGGGAAACTTTCCTGCAAGGACGGCTCGCTTTCGACTTGTAAGCAAAGAGCTCAAATTACGGCAAGAGCTTAAAATTTGCATAAAATCCAACACGAACGAGATCATTCTCGTCCCCAGAGCCCGCGATCCTTCTGGTCTGCGCCAGGGATCCACGAACTCTGGCATGTTCCAATTTCGGGTCCGCGATTCGCGGACTTCCGGTCGTTCTGCGCAGGCTCAGAGCAAATCCAAAATGGCTGACCAAGTTGATCTATTCCACGACGCTTTGAATTTAGGTTTGGCCAATCTTCAATTGAAAGAGAAGCAGTATGAAGTTTTAAAATGTCTCGTTGTTGAGAATAAAGACGTTTTGGCAATTTTGCCGACTGGATATGGCAAATCGTTATCAGCTCTTGGCACCGGTGTTTGATTTCATGGCTTTTGGAGGGAAACCCACAGAGAAGAAGTCCACTGTACTTGTTATTTCGCCGCTTAATGCCCTCATTCGCGACCAAATAGTGAAGATGAGGGAAGGTGGTTTAAGTGTGTGTGTACTGAAAGGGGATCGTGTGGCCACCGAAGAAGATGACAACGACGAAGTGTCATTCGATGTTACGATAGAAATGCTGAGAAGTTCAACTTACGACCTAATATTCGCACATCCTGAGGTGTTTGTTGACAACAAGAAAGTTTCTAAATTGCTGAAGACCCCTGTATTTAAAGAAAAGGTGAAAACGATCGTGGTAGACGAAGCACATCTTGTCCTTTTTTTTTTTTTGGTACGATGTGAGGGATTTTTGTTGTTGTTTTGATGTAAGCTTGCTTATATTAGCTTAACTTATGTTTCACTTTAAAATGATTTTTTTCTGTGTTCTTCTCTAGGCGGTAACCATCCTACAAGAGAATATAAAATGTCCAATGGGAGGGGTGCATGAGTTGACTCAAAGGGGTCATTCCAATCTTTATTCCTTGCTGAGCAATGGGAGAAACCCTATGATCCCATATTTGTACCTGATGAATTGCTATTGTTGTGTAGATAGAGAGGTGAATTGGGATAGGGTTTCTTGATCTTTGTTCAAGGGTGGTGGGTAAGAATTAATTTTGTTCCTTTCATTGTGGTGGGGTGTAGGATGTTAATTAATTTGGAGCTCCTGCTATTGTACAGTCCCTAATCTTAAAATGCAGGCTTAAAATCACAGATCATGAGATATAACTACATCAAAAGTGGACATATCTTAGCCTATGCTCAAATGTCTCCAATGTTTCCTTCCTGATAGGAGACATCTGTGTGCAGTCCACATAAATCCTTTCTTGATGTGGAATTCACTTAACCCATTCACACCTGAGGATTTTTACGTTTTTGAGTGATTTTCTGCATACACACGCCCCATAGGATTTCGTGACTTCATATTTGGAGTTACCATTGAAAGTGCTGCTGTTCTAAAACACTGAAGGCTCGAGTTTACTGGAAACGTCATTGTGACGATCTCATTTTGCAATATGAATTATCTACGATTTTTGGTAAGTTCACAGCCATTTTTCATCTTTAGTAGCTGCCTGATGAGCATCATTAAGCTTGGAGGTAGTTCAGAGTCCACTTCTCAATGTAGCGAGTTAGGTGTTGTACTTCGTTTACGAATTTGGCTCGTTGCTCGTTGAATTGGAAAAATGGCCGCCTGGAAACGAAGTAGCTTTGGGACTCGACTCTGGATGAATTTCTCGACCTACCGCGGCATATTTTGGAAGTTGCGACCACAGGAGAACACAACAAGCGCGAAATTTCGGCGGTGGGTGAGAGTGGCTGTGGACTTAGTATATATATGAAAATTGTGGAGGACGGAATGGACGCTGTCAAAAAAATCTGTTTATTTCCCAGCATGTAGTGCGGTGGTGATGTTGAAAATCGAGGCAAGGTGAGTATGCACTAGTATAAGAAGCTGTAGCTAGGCCCGAGCAACGAATAAGAGCAAAAAAATTCACTGCTAAGCTAGGACTAGGACTGAATTTTGCTGTAAATGTTGACTTTTGGGTTTGCCACGATGATTTGAATAAAAAAAAACTAAAGGCAAAAACGTGATTTTTGTTGTTTTTCTACGACGTTAAAAACGGTAATTTTTGTTATTGTCCAAATTCAAACGCTGATATTCTGCAAAAATCGCTGACTTTTTTGTGTTTATTGGGTATCTCAATTTGAAAGACTTTCTAGTCAATGCGCACAACTGCTAGTTAAGGCAATGTTCGCACGATTGAGAAAGTTACAATTTTTTAAAGCAGTGGAGTCTTGTACGGGCGGTTACGGGCAGTTCAGGTGTCTATGGGTTAATGAACATTTGAGATACAGCTATTTTAATTAATGTTGTCGGATGAAAAAGGTGAAAAGCCAAGACCGCAAGGTTGTATGGGATTTTTATGCAATGGCTATTAACCCTAACCCATACTACTTTGCGGTCTTGGCTTTAAGCTTTCATCCGACAACGTTAATTGAAATAGCTGTATACAAATGTTGATTTGTATCAAAGGAAGGAGAGAAAATAAAATGTCAAATATACCATAAATTAAGTATGAATACAGTGGCAGTACTTACTTGAATAAACAACTCTTATTTTAAAATTCTAAGTCCTTAACTGAATTGGTAAAAAAAAAATAACTTAGGTGTTTGTGAGGGAAAAATGGTTCTTAGCCATTCAGATATAAAAAAAACCCTGTAATTTCATAAATTATTTCCGTGTCACTGACTGGTATTTTTTGTCACTGATTTTTGAATTGCTACCACCTCAACGGGAACCGAGTTTGTAGTCAACACCCCAGGCTCTATTCAAGTAAATATGGTATTTGAATAATTCACATTTTACACCTGTTGTAACTCTGAGGATAAACAGAATTGTAAAGGCCTGTTAACTAAGGAAGAATGTCTACAAGCTCTGAAAAGTATGAATAATGAAAAAACGCCAGGCACCAATGGATTTCCTGTAGAATTTTACAAGGTTTTTTGGAATGATCTCTCAGACAACTTTTTTAACTCGTTCAACTATGCTTATCAGAGGGGACAACTTTCAGTAAGCCAAAGACGTGGGATTATTAAACTAATACCAAAAAAAGGTGCAGAATCATACTATATTTAGGTTGGATATTGCTTATATTGTGGATTGGATATTGTTTCAATTAGTGTCTTTTTTATTATTTACTTTGTGTTAAATTATTGCAAAGGATTGTAAACAGGTGCAACACCTAACCTAACAGAGAGAAAAGTATAAAAATAAAAAGAATTATAACCATGTTTAGGGCTTAAGTTTATAACAACTTGAAGTTTACCAGTATTGGATTACGCAGACCAGAATTTTAAAGGATTTCAACACTTTTTGATGGTTGCTTTTTCTCAGGAGGAGCAATTCCTGGAGGTAGTTTTCTGTTTAGCACTGACTGCTGAATTAGATTCAGCCACTACTTGTTCTGTGGGTCCAGCCGGTAAAATTGTGCGAGGTGCATGTGGCATGTTGACTGCTGGTGTAAACAGGGACAGTCGCACTGAGGATGTTAATTTCTCCTCAGCTGCCTAAATACAATATTAATACATATTTTTCATGCAGGTCAGATAAAATCTGGTAGACACATCTTTGCTTACAGAATAAAGCAAACAATATACCGTAAATCCTTAAATTAGCGCCCCCCTCAAATAAGTGCCCCCACCTTATCCTAAATTTGAAATAAGTGCCCCCCCCCGCCCCCTCTAGTAAGTGCCCCCTCCTCCCCTTCTGTTTATTTCTGGGCGAGTACTGAGTAGTGTCGGGTCATGTTTATCACTCATGTTTTTTAACAGATTTGCATGTTGATGTACTCGTTTCAGTTTGTGAAAACGTTTGGTGAACTGAAAATACCGTAATTATGTACGAAGTGTGCCATTATTAGAACTATACGAACAACTTTGTGTATTAATACACAAGTTATGTTGTTTAAGCACAAATGTTACAAAATTAAATGACCATCTGGCCAAAATTTGGGACAAATTAAATAAGCCCCTTCCCCGCCTCGAATAAGCGCCCCCGCCTTATCCTAAATTTGAAATAAGCACCCCAGGCAGTTATTCGAGGATTTACGGTACTTATAGACCTTTTTTATAATGGCAGGCGAGTAATTTATTCGTTTATATCTATGTTAATTAGCCCTAGTGGTCTCGTTAGCGTGTCAAAATTCAAAAGAATTTTACTTTAAAATGAGGCCAGTGAGGCTAATTAACATACATATAACAGAATGAATAAATTGGCCGCCATTATGAAAAAGGTCTATACTTCAATTCATCACTTGATGAAATCAAGTCAGCTCAAAGAAACCAATGCCTTCTTTTCCTGTCTGAAATAATCAATGAAATAACAATTGACTTCCATGTTTACATCATCTGATCTGCGGGTAACATGGCCAAACTACATATTATTAGGTCATTTATTTGAATGCCAATGAACAACAATAGTACTTTCCAATCCTATTGTGTCATGCCCCGTTCTAAAAACAGTTCCGACACATAAGCTTTAAAATTAGACTATACATGTCAAAATTGAACAGCACGTACGTGTGGGCCCTTAGTCTTCTTTTTCTTTCTTCTTGAACTTGGCGAAGAGGCGGAGGTCGGGCTGTCTTCTAACGATTTTGCTCTTTTTGATCGAATGACCGACTCTTGTTGAGTTTTCGACTGGACAACCATCTTAACAAACTCCTGAAATTTAGTGACTTTCACGTAACAAGATCTACATATTCGCGAGGGAAAACCATCGGCGCAAGTGATTTTTAACCCGCAAAACTTTTCTAAATCACTCACTATTCTTCTTCGGTTACTTTGACTCCAAACAAATCCAACGGGTGGTTATAATATTACTGTTACACGTTCGGCAAACAGAATTTTCCACCTTTGAATACCGCTTAGTCGGAGTTCTACCGTCCGCCATGTTGAATCTAAATTTCTCTTCCGGTCTTATTCTATTGTATTTGCAATAGCCAATCAGAACTGAAATCCTACCGGAACAGGCCAGAGTTCGTGATCCCTGGCGCAGACCAGAAGGATCGCGGGCTCTGAGGACGAGAATGGAACGAGATGTGATCAGATCTCTCTGAATTGCGAAGATTACAACATCCATCTTTTGACCTCTGAATGAAAAGAATCGTATTCGTATTAAAAATATCGCAGTGGCTATTCGTACGGCACCTGGACGCGGACTTCGATTTGCTATTCGTACGGGAGTATTCTTTCACGCGAAATATTTCCAAGTGTCATGATGAGTCGCTCGCGTGAGTATACAGAGACTCAGCAAATTCGTCTGAGCCAAATCAACATCGCTTACCAGAAGCGCTTCGTAAAGCTAAACGAACATTAATATTGTGGACCAACAAAAGTGAAGAATAACATCGAAAATTGTCGAAAGTTTTGGACTCCCGTACAAATAGCAAATCGAAGTCCGCGTACGGGTGCCGTACGAATACCCACTTCGTAAAAATATATGTCAGCTTCAGATTATCGAAACCTCAAGAAACCGGTTTTCCTTTACGGCCAGCATTTGAGACTATCAATTGGATGTCACGTAAAAAACGTCAACCGTTACTAGGAAACAAGGCTCATAAATATGTACGAACCCCACTCAAGTGGGGTTCGCATAATTACACACTTCGACCGTGTTGAAGTCGTCACGGAGATGACTGAAACTTCTGCTGGCAATTAATTTTTGCGACTTCCTGTTCATGCAGCAGAACATTAACAAGGAACGAAACTTAATATTTTCAACTTGTATCACTAGTTGACAGTACGGCATGCTCTTCATAGAGACATTTCACTGAATTCTAATAAATCTTAAGCTTCGAAGGTGATACAGTACAGTGCCCTATACGACTGACGCAACGACAAAATCAAATACGATTTAAAACAATGGCAAATTTCTCCTTGAACAACGCAGCAAAAGGTTACAAACAAGCCTCGTTTTCTGTGCAAAAGAATGACGGTGAAACGTTCATACAAACAGATGTTTGTCCTCAAGCCGGAGACGTCATCTTGGATTTAGGCTGCGGCACAGGAGAGCTGTCGGCATACCTAGCTGGGCAGGTAGGAGCCGAAGGAAAGGTTATCGGAATTGATCCAGACAAGGAACGAATTCATGTGGCTCGACAAACTCACAGTGAAGTCAAGAACCTGTCATTTGTCGAAGGAAGCGCTTCAGACTGCTCAGGGATTGGCGCTGAGTCCTACGACATTATTTTCATTAATTATGCCCTCTGCTGGATGCCCAGCAAACAGCAAGTCTTCAAGAACATGTTTGCAAGTCTTAAAGTTGAAGGGAAAATAGTAATTCAATACGTCACCGATCTGCCTCTGTTTGAGCTCAATGCTTATATGTTACTGAATCCGGAGAACGCAGATCGTATTTGCCAGATGTATCAATGCGAATCGAAGGCCAAGATCGAGCAGTATTGTTTATCAGCCGGATTTGAAATCATTAGAAGCTTTGAGACTCGCGGCATCCAATGGGTGTTTGAATCCATCGAAAGCCTTCTGAAATGGCACTGGTCGACTACACACGGTGTGTTTGATCTTTCGCTTGTCACTGAAGAGCGTTTGCAAAGGTATCTTGCTCCATACATTTACACTGGCAAAGATGGGAAATTCCGAGTGAAACACGAATTACCCATCTGTCGACTGATAGCCGTCAAGCCGGCTACTAAACGCTCATGAAGGATTTTGTTTTTGGTGTAAATTGAGACTGACAAAACTATGAGACATGAGCAACCTAACCATGTGTCAATCTTCAGGAGCTGCGTGACACAACTTCTATCGACATTTCTATATCGAAACTGAAAACTTTTTTATTTCAAGCATCAGTCTTATCAATTTCCTAGTGTATTTTATCTGACTTTTTAGATTTTACCCTTTAAACAAGTATTAGGTTTTTAGTTTTCAGAATATTAACATTTTAAATTATTGCTGCCGGCAGGCAGTCTACTAATCGTGTAGAATCGAGAATCTAGAATTCTGTCCATCTGTCCTTCTGTCTGTCTCGATTTCCGATAGTAACAATGAAATATTGTTTGAGAACTAATCAAGAGCGGTAGAAGATGTACTACTAAACCGTCGGCAGTCTCGGGAGAGCCTCGGCATCCAATCAAAACAAAGTAATGACAAGCCGACTCGAATAAGCTGTTTCTGTTTCGACGCCATATTGGACTGGTTTTCAAGCTGTTTTTGCTATCCATTCGACTTGCTAATGTCTAAAAGTATGCTGGAAATCAGTTGAACATGGACAAAGGTTTCTTCTCAGGGCCAACGTAGTTGCTGGATGTCTGTTGGAAAAGACGCTGTGGGAGCGTATACATGTACTTGGGCGTCGTTGTATTAGGCATATTGGAAAATAAGCTTACATGTCTTGGGAATCTGCTAAGGAATCTGCATGCACGTTAGTTGACGATTTGATAATAGGGAGTATTGGAATAGTGTGAGCACGCTAACAAAGAAGCGCGTTAACCTTCAAAAACAAGAAGACACAAGCGTGCGAGATCGCACGCAAATTATTAAAATAGCGTGTCCACTGTGCCAGAATCTTTCAGTTTATTTTTTCTGGTCCGGAACCGGGGGTCAGCGAAACAACTTTTCAAATTGAGAGTTTTGCTGGAAGTATTCCTGCCATTATAAATAAATATAGGTAGGCTGAGCCTAACAGCGTAGCACTTTGAACAAGCTTATACACTAAGGTGAAACTTAACTAAGGTGAAAGGTCGGAAACACAAGAATTATAAAGATTGACGACCGGGCTATTTTTCAATTTTAGCAATTCTCAAAAACAGTAAGGTTATTACCCGACCGTCTGCACAGTACATTTAGACCGTACAAAAGTTCACAAAAACAACTTTTTCTCTGTCTAGAATAACTATTACGACTATTTTCCGAATAAAATACAGTTGTTGCGCTTGTCAAAAAATGCCCGAGAAACTGATTTGGAAATCAAAAATGCAAAAATACACAAACATATTTGCATAAGGCGACGCGAGTATAAAATCTAAGTCTTGTTTTGTTTACATAAAATCGCTTTTCAATCTATGTAATGAATGAACAAACACATAAAAATGGACAACGCAATCTTCTTTCGAAAAATTTTATTGAAATCTCCATTATTTTATGTTTAAAAGCAAAACGCGTACATTTATAGCGCATCGAGGCCGAGCCGTGTCTTCGATGAAATTCAGGAAATTAATACAACCGAATTAAGCTACACGTTTATAAACAATTCTCCAAAACTAACGAGAACACAAATAAAAAGTCAATCACAGATTGATATCAAGATAAATTCCCATCGAAAAATGTAATTTGTTTTACCTTTAAGTCCCTCCCTTGCTTGAAAATTCTTTAAATCTCCGCGTTGGTTCTGAAATCCGTAATAAAAACAAACATCTCCCGCATTGATATAAACGTATGAAGGTCCTCGAAGCAATATTTTATCCCTTAAAGCTCTTCTTTTTCCACTAAAGCGGCTTCTGAGTATCCCTTATTTAGTATCCCTGTCTTGAGTAGCAAACCGCGAAAAAATGCAGGGAAATAACGACTTTACTGCTCCACTAAACCCCGCGAAAGATCCAACTTTTAAAGTATTTACCGAGCTGACGGCTGTGTAGCCGCGCGTGTGGCGTCATACGCGCATGTTTTGCGACGTCATACGCGCCCGCGAATTAGCCCTGCCCAACGGACACACATGTCACGAAGGCGCGCCCATTCCGCTAGCCATGACCATGAAAAATGACGGGCACAGGTTCTATGAGTATGGGGCTGCGCAGCCGGGCCTTCGGCCCGGCGAGTGCTCCGCTATCACTTACTTTCCCTTGTGTAACAAGACACGCAATAGCGGTCTGTATACTTCGGTTCGCTGCTCGAAGCGTCCTGGGAAACTATCACTTACTTTCCCTTTTGTAACAAGACACGCCGTAGCGGTCTGTACATTTCAGCTCGTTTATCGAAGCGTCGAGGGAAACTATCACTTACTTTCCCTTGCATAACCAGACACGCAATAGCGGTCTGTATACTTCGGTTCGCTGCTCGAAGCGTCGAGGGAAACTATCACTTAATTTCCCTTTTGTAACAAGCCACGTCATAGCGTTCTGCACATTTCAGCTCGTTTAATTTGGCTTGTTTAATAATACTTTTCCTATAATTGTGTGATTTTGTAGAGCCCAAACAAAATATCGGCCTACTTTCCGCCTCAAAAGTGGAATATTGTAAACTTGTGAGAAGCACGTGCTTCGGTATCCTGGACGCCGCTCAATATTACCGTCAATAAAGAGCTTAAAAATATCCACAATGGTACCTGAAAATAAAGAAAAGATTGGGAAAGAAGGCAATAGGAATAAATGATAGAAGTTTTACCTGCACAAATCCGTGTACGAAAAGGAAAAAACTCGCACGTAAAAGATAGACGTCTGAACACCACGGCAAACGACTTCGTACTGACTCACGGCGGCGCGTGTACATCTCATGTTAACCGGAAGTACGTCACTGCGATTTGGTAGAATCTATCAATAATTAGAACTGTTTCATGCCGTTTTCGTGCTTCGTCTTATAGACAGCCTTTCTTTTAGGTGACGTGCTTTTTTTACATGAGCCTCTGGCTCGGATATGGAGGGCAGCCCCATCCCACGCTTGACGTTAATAAATTGATTGTATTTGACCAATTTGTCCCAAATCGAACGTAGATACGTGACCGATTAAGGAAATTGACCTGTGAATCCCTGAGCTAAAAGACTGATTATTCCTTGATATTTCTATTTTTAGTCTCACCAGTTCTTGACAACATCACTCACAACGTCACTGTCCTGGAAAAAGAAAGACAAAATGTCACACTGAGCTGTAATGCCACAGGCAGACCAACCCCACGGCTATCCTGGGTACGAGTAAGCGATGGTACAACTGTGGCTTCTGGAAATATTCTAGTGATCACATCCACTGACAGAAAATATCGTGGGGAATACAAATGTGTTGCAGACAATGCTGTTGGGAATCCAGTTTCTGGATCGACGTATCTTGATGTGTATTGTAAGTATATTGTAATTTAGTTCATTCTTTACTTAATTTGGTACTTTGTCCTCTCGGAAAATGTTGCATCATGGGAATTCAAGGTTAGGAATGCCTCTTCTGTACCTGTTTGACTTGTTTTTACGACTAAACTTAAGAAACATGTTCAAGGCAATACAAGCTGGAAATAGCCTCCATATTTTTACCCAAAACTCACGATGCAACATTTTGCTTGAAATGGCTTATTCCATAACAAACAAAAGTACATGAGACAATTTGAAATAATGTTTGCATAGCATTCATTGTGGACAAGAGGGCGCGAGACATGAGTAAGTATTTGGCGTGCATAAGACCATTTATTTTATAATTATAAACATTATTTAAACGAAATTATATAGGCGATTTAAGACAACATTTGATAGTTCCTTTCAAAATCTGGCTGTTTCATGTATCATGACTTAAGTGATAGAATGATATAAATGTGGTTTGTACGTCAAGGCAATCATCATCTCATGAGATGTCTGCTGTTTATCCAAGTGAAAATCGTTTCATTTTTTTAATATTTTGAGTATGTAACATTGTATTCCTTTAATTTAAGTTGTATTCTAATGCTGTTTTGTTTTAGATGCGCCATCATCCACAAAATTGATCACTGATAAACTGAATGCAGTAGTTAGAGGCAATGGTCACATTACATTGACGTGTCTGACAGATGCCAACCCGCCGTCCAGTCAATACCTGTTTTATCATGATGGTGTCTACCTCAGAACCAGTCTGACAGGAAAACATGAGGTCCAGAAGGCCAAGCATTCTGACGCGGGGATATATCTTTGTGCACCACTCAACCGCCTGGGGTCTGGGACCAACAGCTCTATCGTTGTTTCTGTTTATGGTTAGTGCTAGAAAATTCCAATCATATGCAAATGAGGTTAAAGTGCAAGAACAAAATAACATTTGTTTAGCTGATAACATTCACCGACACAAAATTTAGGATAGACTCTGGAGTGTAAAAGAGCAAATTCGGTTACCTTTCAAATCCTTAACAGCCGACGAAAATCTCTTTTAAATCCCTTTAAAACGTTTTTATTGTGACAAACAATATGCGAACGTACTCAAGCAATCACTGCATGCGCGCGATTGCTGAGTTATAGTGGCGTCGCAAGCATGCTAAGATCTAAAAATATCACATCATTCATTATTTACTGAGGTGAAAATAAATAAAACCTATATGGTGATTTTAAAACGTCATTCTCGTCCTCAGGAGCGTTATCTATCATTCAATCTCCCCGGAATACGACTGTCAACGAAAATGGTAGCGCGACATTTTTCTGTAATGCCACTTCGTATCCTCCACACGAGAGCCTCTTAACTCATACCACCTGGAGTAAGCAGGGAAACAGTAGCAAAGTATTTCCACCAGGAGAGAAACTTGTTCTGCAGAACGTTGATAGACACGATGCAGGAACATACATCTGCAAAGCCGAGAATGGACTGGGACTTCCTGATACTGCCGCTGCTGTCCTGAGCGTGCTACGTAAGTCTAAGTCTTTTAAGCGCGAAGAAATAGTAATTTATGTTATAAGCCTCAGGGTTTTTTTCTAGGCAGAAACAACGGAAAACTATATCTCATTTATGTTGTTGAGCCTCCGAAAACCTCCTTTTAACGGTTACCCATGTGAACTACACACAAACACTATATTATTATTTTCATATAAATATTATTGTAATCATCATTCATAATTGGCTAAGCTCCCATCTAGCCTTGTAGCTCAGTGGTAGAGCGTTCGCACCGCTATTGTAAAGGTCGTGGGTTTCAATCTCGTTGAGGCCTTAAAAAAATTCCAGGCTCTAAATTTAATTCCAGCGCCTTCAGTTGCTGTATAACTGTGACGATCACATTTTTTAATACTATATTTGTAACTTCTTACTTGCAGACACACTTCCAAGTGATCACTTGCAAATATCCAGCTTAAAATCATGCGTGCCAGTTCTAACCTTCGGATGCCGTGAATGAAATCGTTTGCTATTTAGCTGGAGTTTTTCTCAATACAACGCGCGCGTTCATTGGTTGATTCATGGTTACATGACGTCTAACAGACAAACTGTTTCCCGCCAAACGTCCATGAGCGGACAACATTTGCGAAAGCGAGCAACATTTTTAACGTCAGAGGGTAACAGTGTACTGTTGTCCGCTAGTGCATGCGATCTGACCGTGACAAAAAGTGCCATGCTTATGGTGCATTGTGTTGCTATATAACAAATCACTTAATGGCAGATCCCTCGGGAAACAGTGAATTTTGTTTCCCTTGAATCTCGCTGTTTCCCTCGACTTCGTTTCGGGAAACATCGAGATTCTGGGGAAACAAAATTCACTGTTTCCCAAGGGACGATTCATTAAGTGTTTATTATGACCATTGAAATGAAGACTGTTGACACGTCGTTCATTTACTGTATGTTGTTAATTCAATATGTGGTCTGATTTTGAACAAGTTCGAGGGCGCTTTTTGTGTCGCCATGGAAGAAAGAGCAAAATCACGAAAATAGAAATGCGCTGAAGAAAAAAACATACCATAAGTCCATGTTTGGGTTAAATCACTCCTTGCTTAAAAATGCTGTAATCCGTGATTTACAATCTACGTTATTGGCAGTTTCCTGGTGTTGCGGATGTTGTGATCACCAAATGACGTAACACAAAAGATTCAAAAGACACTGAACAACACTTACACCTAACCAACAATAGGGTAATAGGTCCATGATAACCGTCACGAATATAGCACCTCCTACACGCTATCATGTCACGAATATAGCACCTCATACACACTATCATGTCCAGATAGTTGTATATTCCATGTAACACAAGTAGTACTTGTAGTAATTGTAGTACCCGTAGCACCTGTAGTACCTGTAATACCTGTAATACCTGTAGTACTCGTAGTACCTGTAGTACCTGTAGTACCTGTAGTATCTGTAATACCTGTAATACCTGTAGTACCTGAAGAACTTGTTTAATAGTTTCCGCGACACCAAGAAATACCCACTTTGTTTTACAGATAAACCATACGACACGGTACTTGAAGCATCAATTCCAGACAACATCGGTGTAATCAACTCATCTGTCATCTTGACATGCAGTGCGCATGCCTACCCACCTGTTACATCGTACCATATTTACCACAATGGAATCTTGGTTTCCAATTCATCCACTGGTATTCATAACATCACACGCGCACTAGCAGAGCATAACGGATCATACATCTGTATATCTTACAATGAGTTTGGCCGAGGAGAAAGTGCCGCTTTGAACGTTACATTCGTTGGTTAGTTAACACGGCTTAAAAATAGTTTCGCTATTGTGTTGTGTAGGATTAATAGCAACTTTCTTTTGACGGCTGTGAAAGCGAAGAAGAATTACGATGCAGGTCAAAATCCCGGAGGGTAGGGGTGGGGTGGAGGTCTGTATATCTTTGGGTGGGGTTGTGCCGCTGGGACTCGAAACGCTTACCCTATAAACGACCATGTTCAGCTGATTTCGCAACCCTATACAAGACTAGACACCAAAAATCCCTACCCTATCCCAGACTTGCTACTTTTAGAAATGTATCACTATTAGTGTCTTTAATGATAAACCATCTGTCAACAATGTTGCCGCCATGATTTATTTCTGTTTAGGGAAGGCTCCTTCTCTTGACTTAATTCTTCATACCACTGATCGGTTTTCTGGCAAATAATACCCTATTCTAAACCAAAACTGTCTGATTTCTATACCCTATCCCAGACTAAACTGCTTGAAAACCATACCCTTCACAGCGGCACATACCCATATAGCTTATATATGAGAGTAACCCACCCCCCGAATCAAAATATCTGTTGCTAAAAAGCGCGGTATCTCTTTTCCTTACCCAACAGGTCCCTGTGGTGTTAAGCGGGTGTACGTCTCCTGGTCACCTCAGATCGTAGGAGGAGTGGCCGCAAAGCCAGGGGAGTGGCCTTGGCAGGTCCAGTTGGGATACACTCACGACGGTGAAAAATTTTTTCACATCTGTGGAGCGTCCATCTTGGATCATTACTGGATTGTTACTGCAGCGCATTGCGTCGAGAGTGGAAATGCAACCAAATATAATGTTACTGTTGGTAGGTAACTCTACGATCAAATTTTATAAACAATCCATCGCCAAACTGCCTGGACAACTTTTTCAAACGATTCCGGGTATCTGAGCTACAAGGTACTGAGACGGCACGAATTGTTTTGCACTGGGCCTCCCTTTAGAATATCATAGCCTATTGTGTCTATAAGATGTTTCGATACTTCATGTAAATGAATTCATGTTTTGTAGGGCGTAAGACCAATCGAATGGGCCATATTAATTGCCTCCACCCCCATCCCATCCCTATCCTATTTAGCCCAAATTAACGAAACGAGAGTTGTTTAAACTGCAATTTTTACGTGTTATTGTTGACTCTGTTGAAATTTCCATTGGAATCGATCACCCGTCGTTCTGCCACTAATTCTCGTGCGTTTTTGGAGACTTTTGTGCGATATTCGCGAGTGTAGACTTTCATTCTTGTGACTCAGTAGTCTGTGAAGGAAGGGGAAACAAAGGAATCTTAAAGCCCTTCAAGTTTGGCTGCGAATTTTAGTAATTGTGTTTTAAATATCATCATTTGTGACTTACTGCATCTCCTTTCATTCAATCTTTAGGAGAACTACACAGAGGAATCGCTGAAGGAAGCGAGCAAAACATCGCAGTAGAAAACGTTATTGTACATAAACACTACAACCATGATACTTATGAAAACGACATCGCCCTCATAAAACTCAAGCGCCCAATTCTCTTCAACGCGTATGTCTCACCCATCTGCCTCCCCAAAGTTGATTTCCCTGTCGCTACCACTTGTTACGTCACAGGGTGGGGTCGGTT
The DNA here is from genome assembly GCA_024195265.1 of Dendrophyllia cribrosa. NCBI lineage: Eukaryota > Metazoa > Cnidaria > Anthozoa > Scleractinia > Dendrophylliidae > Dendrophyllia > Dendrophyllia cribrosa. The sequence continues at coordinate 13,617,656 of JAJLRJ010000010.1, forward strand.
GGGACCCATTGGTCCCCCATCAGATGTCCTTCAGGAAACCACGGTTCCACTATTGGATCACGGTGCTTGTAGACAATATTACATTAAGAATAACGTAAACGGTGTGACGTCAGACATGCGCTGCGCTGGGACACTGGGTCAGAGTCAAGGCACATGTAAAGCGGACAGCGGTGGACCGCTGGCCTGTGAGAGGGATGGTCGTTGGTATTTACTTGGTATCACGAGTTGGACAAATGGCGGCTGTATGGATCAAGGAGATCCGGGAGTGTTTGCTGATACTTTTTATTTTAGGAACTGGATTGCAGATAATATGAAACCAAACACGAGGACAAAAGCGTAGAACGTCATGAAATTTTTGTTTCGAAGGCAAATGATACTGGGTGTCCATACAGAAAACTTCAAACAAGTCGACGAAGTCGAAAAAGTCGCCAAGATAGTAACGAAACGTCTTTCGCGAAGAAAGGTATTCACATTGTTGTAGATGGTAAAGAAAAAAATGTGGAGGGGCTTGTGATATATGAACGACTGATTGCGGCCGTGTTCACACTGTACCGGTTCCATTTTAGAACCATATAGAGCATTAACATGAATCAGCCCGCTGTTCACACTGTGCATGTTATCCGACAGTTTTCTGACCGTCTATCTATGTAAGTCTTCAAAAGTAACTTCTTCTCTCCAGCTACTTCTTCAATGAATTTTCGCAGTGTGTTGCCAGCGAAGTTATTTACTTAGTGAAATCATCTCCCTCAGGAGACAAAAACCAAGATGTTATGACATCCCCACGGCACGATGTTTTGCCGGGGTAATATTTTTACGACGCTCCCAGGTGGACGTTTTTCAGTGGGTATTATTAAATAATTACCCCAGGGAGAACCCCTAATGTAACAAAGTTGTTTGAGAGATGAGTAGAATTTTTTTTAAAAGAAGATGAACATTTATTTTTTTAGAGCGAGAGTAATGTATTTTATAGAGATATTATATGTGACAAAGATAATTAAATTTTAGATAGAAATATAGAAGAAATTATGTATTTATCAGGAAAAATATTACAAATCAACATGAAAATATTTTATTCTTTTAATAAGTTGATAAAGTAGAAAATGTGAAACAAATAATAAAGTATTCATAATTATTTTCTTCCTGTTTGTTACTTTTATCAAGAAATTGATAAATTCGATGGGATCCGGGACTTTTTGACAAGTGACGTTTATCATTTCTATTACAATAGACATGAGACCCGCAATTCTCTCGCGTCGTCGTTTGAACCTGTGTTGACTTAAGCTGGATGACCAAACGTAGTCGCAATTTGACTTGCACGCACGTGTGGTTTGCCTAGTCCCGCGCGGTCATGCTTGTAATTGCGTCACTTGAAATACGACCACTTGCGTTTGGTGGCCAAACGGTGAAAACGTCTTGCGGACAAATTTGAGCTCAATCAGAAAGATTGCAAGTCAACGTAAGCCATCGCAAGTTATCGCAATTATTCCAGCTTGTTTATTGTTACTGAGTTGATTAAGAGATGATTTCTTTGAAACGGCGTTCAAGTTCAGATGGAGGAAAGAAAATTAACCGTCTACATCTACATCTACATTTATTAAGTCGGTAAAATCCTTGCGGATATCACACCAACTGTACTAAAAACTAAAAAAAGCTATTATCAATATGTACAATACACAGGAATAAATGAATAAAAATGTAGCTAAATGGGATAAAAATGTCTATAAAAATGAATAAGATTTTAAGTAGTAACATAAAAAAACTTAATAGTTCTTAGTTAAGTGATTAAGTAACTCTGATTTAAAAGTAGCTAGGGAATTTGACTCTACTATATCTGCAGGTATAGTAGTTCACCTTCTATATAAAACCTTGAATCTGGTCATTTGACGTTGAATAGCAAATGGTTGGCGCTTTTTTCCTTTTTAAATGTTATTAAATGTTGTTATTGTTACGTTTGTGTTTTGTTATTGTAACTGTCTAAAGAACACAAGATAAAAAATGAAAAGAAATACAAAAACAAACCCTGCGTATATGTTCCTATTTCGTGTTGATTCAATTATTGTCGTCTTTTGCTTTCTAAAAAGTGATAACTAATAAGTGCACTAAATGTCGTGCCCCGTAGAACCTTAAACACAGGTTTCATCTTTTTTATTAGCTTTACTTTATTTAAAAGTCACTGACATTACACCAGTCCCAACAAGTAATTACTTGTTTTAAATTGAAAATTTAACAAATTAAACTTGTAATTTTTATTTTACTTTACATATACGAGTTATCCACTGAATATTAAAATATCTATACAAGAATAAATTCCTTGTCTGTTTACTTAATATTTACATACTTCGTATTTTTTAAATATATGTATACTATTGTTCATTGGAGGACTAGACTTAACACCATATCAATAGTTCATTGCAAACGAGAAGCGATGTTCTGTAATTACCTATAGAGCGTTTGCACGTGACGTCACGGCGGCCATATTGGTGTCCCAAAACAATAAAATGGCGGCCATATTGGTGTCATAAACGGATTCTATGGGACTTGACCTTTATTCTTAATCAGACACTTCTTATTGTTTTAGCACTCCAATATGGCCGCCAAACACGTGAGTGAAAACACTATTTTAAATGTATTTGTGACTTGTTTCTGATGTGGGAAAAGGATCTGTAAATGATGATTAGGGTAGATTGGGGAGATCAGGGGAGAAGGGAGTTAGTGAGAGCACTGGTGAGAGCACATTGGTGAGAGCACTCGCCTCCCACCAATGTGGCCCGGGTTCGATTCCCGGACCGGCGTCATATGTGGGTTCTTCTTCTTCCATTTAACTTGCCTCCTTCACTTCTGAAGATTTTCGCAAGCGTTAAAAATATACATTTACAACAATAACAGTAAAACTTAATTAATAACAAATCAATAAATAAAAGAAAGGAATGGTCATATCTAGTAATCAAGACTGGCAAGCCTCCGGGTTGAGATTGTTGCTGCTTCTCTCCTTGCTTCGAGAGGTTTTTCTCCGGGTACACCGGTTTTCCCCTATCCTCAAAAACCAACAGTTCCAAATTCCAATTAAATCTGGAAAGTGTCCACAATTAGTACTCACGTACTAAATACTTTGACACTTAAATTGATTTGATTTTTTGAATTTTTGATGATGATGATGATGATGATGCTGATGGGAGTGATGATGATGATGATGGGGAGTAGTATAGGGCAAGCATAATTAACCCCGCGATGGACTAGGTGACTAGGTGACTAGGTGTCTAGTCCATGACGTCACAATATGCCTTCCCGCATACTAATAAGTGCCTAGTCAATTACCTATTCCTTTTGTGTTATTATGAAACAATAGAAACAATAGACCGGCCCAAACTTGCCCGCTCTTTTCCAACTCACGTCAAAACTAAACACAACAGAGATATTCTTTACAGACATTGATCAAAACAAATGCTTTGACCAGGACTGTACTCGAACCCGGGTTACTGCGGCCACAACGCAGTGTCTTAACCACTAGACTATAAGAGCTGTGGCCGATATCATAGCTGAATAAACTAATTAGAGGTTTCCGAAACATTCAAGTTTAGAAGCAATAAAATTGCACAGTATAAAAAAAAAACATTTCTTATTCGTATCTACCGCAACATTCTTATCGCCGCTTCATCGCTAGACCGTATATCGATTCAGTTTCTCAACCATCACCCACTTTAAGTTGTAATTTCTTTACCGGTAGCTTCAATGTCCAAACTTTTAATTATACGAACTTACACTGAACTAAATTTGCATGAAAAATTAGCACCTCGGAAAAATAAACAAAGCAACCAAATACATGCGTTACTAAAACAATAAACCCACACTCTGTTTAAGTAAAAATATATTTAATAATAACAAAACGCATTAAGGTTTCATCAAATCATGATGTCAACAAAAGCTGTTTTATTTAGAACAACTCAAATCCATATACTTCACAAATGATAAGGAAATCAAGAACAAAATGTTAGAATGAAATAGCTTTACGGACGTAGCGTGAATTCACTATAAGGCCGTATTGCAGTCCTAAAGCTTTGTTGCCTTTTTTCGGAAGCAAAGGTTTCCTCTGAAAACGATTTTACGTTTGGTTCATCTCCGTGTAAGTAAATCCACTTTGTTTTATCGTTTGAATAATGTCTTAATTTAACTGAGAACTCGGACGGGGGTTGTAAGGATTTTGGGAACTGCTATATTTCTATAACCCCACGTTTATCATCCAAGAAATTTATTATTCGAGGCTGTTTTCGCAAATCCTTGATCATATATATATATATAAAAAGTAACTAGATATCCGTGTTTACTGTTGCGATCAAATGATAGGGGTACAGGAGGGGTACAGGAGGGGTACAGAAAGGGTACAGGAGGGGTACAGGAGGCGTACAGGAAGGGTACAGAAAGGGTACAGGAGGGGTAATTATGCTGGCCCTATACTACTATGGGGTGATGATGATGATGATGATGATGATGATGATGATGATGATGATGATGATGATGATGATAGTAAAGATTACGACTGAAGGATTAAACAAGAGGAGGATTTTAATAATAAACTTAAAATAAATAACTATGGCTTTTCTTTTCCACGATATTTGACCAACCGTTGGCCATTACAACCAATCAGACCAATTACTTTGTTTAAACTTCTTGTATATACTTACGTCTGGGTTGTATATGAAGCAATTTGCTTTACAATTATTTTAAATACACATTATATCGATTGAATAATGTTCATAAATAGGGAATCCTTTTTACACCCACTCGTTAAAAATTCAAGTCGCGTCTTCGCAATACTTACTCTTAATTTTTTTTTATAAAACAACATCAAAAATATAATTTAGTTGGTTTTTCGTATACACATCCGGTACATATTATATTAACAACATTTAAAAAAAAAAAAAGGTTAACGAAACAGTCTCAGCAGACCTTTGCACTCTTATATTTACAAGTACTTTCTGGCATAGTGTATTTAGGATATGACATTGTTTAGAATATACAGTCATCGTTTGCTGATATTCACTCTTCTAAGTTACCAAGTTGCTATCATGTGCTATCAAATTTCCATATAAGGAGGCAGGGGTACTTTGCAGAACGCCGACAACCGAATCCATGCAATAACAATAGGCCATTTGCATGATGACGTCATATGACTTTAACTACCAGAATCCTTCAGTTTTTTGTTTTGTAGTGCAAATTAGGGCTATTGTTATTTAAACCGCACTGGGATTACAAAATTTAAATAAGAAAGGAAAAACGAAATGAATTCTGGTAGTTGTAGTCAAATGACGCCATCGTGCAAATGGCCTATTGTGCAACGCTGGCCGATAATATAATCAGTGCTTAACATTTAATAATGTAAAGGAATACTTAGACCTAAATAATGCAGATAAATGTGTGACTCTAAATACTGCATTCTACGCTTGGCTTTCGGCGTTCAACGTTCTGCATCATACTCTCATCTGCAAGGCAATGGACCATTTTAAAGTTGTCTGCTTAGTGACGTGGCCTTTGAGTGGAAGTGAGGCTCAAGTTGGCTTTGTTTTGATACAAACCTTTCTGCTTTTCATATGTAAATCATGTTGTTCTTATGCTAACTAGTTTTTGTTGAACATGATTTACATATGAAAATCAGGAAAGTTTGTATCAAAACAAAGTCAACTCCAGCCTCACTTTCACTCAAAGGTCAGGGTAATAATCACACAACTGTAAAATGGTCTTTTACAGAAATTAAATATTTGAGATGCATATTTTCGGAATACGCCGTCAAGCGAATGCGCTCTGGCCTATTTTCCAAAACTAAAATTCCTTATTTTACACTACTCCTCTCGTGTCGTTTCTCATTACTTCTTCTATCCAGTTTCGGAAGTACAAAGTATCAGCAAACACTCCCGGGTCCCCTTGATCCACACATCCGTTATTACTCCAACTCGTGATACCAAGTAAATACCAACGGCCCGCTCGTTCACAGGCAAGCGGTCCACCGCTGTCTCCCCTACACGTGCCTTGACTCTGACCTATTGTTCCGGCGCAGCGCATGTCTGACGTCACGCCGTTGATATTGCTCTGATTAAAATGCTGTCTACAAACTTCGCGATCCAATAAAGGTACTGTGGTCTCCTGAAGAATGTCTGACGCCGGAGAGAACCGTCCTAGACGCCCCCAGCCGGTGACGTAACACGTGGTACCAGTGGCAAAGTCAAAGTCTGGAAGGCAGATTGGTGAGGCATGTGTATTGAAGAGTATTGGGCGTTTAAGTTTCATCAGTGCAATGTCATTTTTTAGGGTGGTAGGATTGAAGTTTTCATGTAGAATGATCTTTACCGCTGGGATGTTCTGTTCCGTCCCTTCTGTGACACCCCTATGATGTTCACCTAAAGATAAGGTACAGTCGAATGAGATTAATTTTGAAGGTGAAAATAACAAATAGAAAATAGTCAATAAATGCGCGGACAAGTGTTCAACTCGATATCAAACGAGTGAGAGAAGTTAAAAGCAAGAAAAGCAAGTATTGACGCCAAGGAAACATAGTATTATTTGTTGACTATGTAAACAAAGACTTAACTGATTTTCCAAAGACTTCTGACAATTATCCGACTATTTTTTAAATTTGTCCGAATGCCATACTAACGTTTCTTAGGAAAGCTCTTACAATGTAATTTTACGATTATTTGGGATGACTTTGCTGAGAGTAACCAAGCGCGAAGGCGGGGTGGTAAAGTGGTTAGCGTGTTGGACTTTCAAAATGAAGGTCGGTGGTCACTTAAACGAGAAGCAATCAAGACGCCATGAATAATTTTACACGCATACTTATTGTAGTTCTCAGATGACAGATTGTTTAGCTTCTCTGGCGCGCCTGTGAACACTATCACACACTTAACTATTTAACCCTTTAACTCCCAATGTAAAATATAGAATAACAAATGGCACCAAGCAAAAGTACTGCCAAAGAGGTTTCATTTGAATGGTCACATCATAGGATTCCGACGACAGACTCATATGGTAAACAATGGTACAAATGGAACAATGGAACAAATGGTACCATGCAAAAGTACTGCTGAAGAGGTTTCATTTGAATGGTCACACCATAGGATTTCGTTCACAGACTCAAAAGTTAAAACAAATGGTACCATGCAAAAGTACTGCTGAAGAGGTTTTATTTGAATGGTCACATCATAGCATTCCGTCCACAGACTTAAAAGTAAAAACTACACTACATGTTTCCATAACTTACTTTGGGAATGAAAGGGGTAAGAAAGTTCATAATTAAAGTACTTACCAACAGTCACATTAAAGTTAGCTGCAGGTAGTAACGTGGATTGAGTCGTAACACAATGCGCTGCAGTAACAATCCAGTAATTATCCAAGATGGAGGCTCCACATTTATGAGGAAGGTTTCCCTTGTCATCAGAGTATCCCAACTGTACCTGCCAAGGCCACTCCCCTGGCTTCGCCGCCACTCCTCCTACGATCTGTGGCGACCAGGAGACGTACACCCGCTTAACACCACAGGGACCTGTTGAGAAAAAAAGTTCATCGTCAGCATCGAATCGGTCATTGAGAACTGGTTTTTTCAGGTACAGCATACGAACGGTGTTTGACTTTCAATCAACATTTTAATGTAAGAGTAACGTACTTTAGGTGGACTCGTAAAGGCCAAAAACGATAAAAGGAACAAGTGTTGCAATCTTTGTGTCCTCCGAGCCAGATTCTATTTTATCACACCAAGAACACCACGTGATTTCTTAAATTAATTACGCCTTTACTTTGACAGAGTGGGCATGCGCGCTTTGCACTTCAAATTTCGAGTTATTTTGGTTATAAGTCAAATAAAATATATATTAGTCGAACCGGTAGGTCGCAAAATCAACCGTTCATTTACATTTCTAGGGCCTCTTTTGTTTCTGTTCTTACTGAAATTTCTGGAATGTTCTGGTAAAAGGCCAAAAAAGAAAATCATGTTTTTTGTTAATTTCAGTTCAACCAAAAATTTGTGTTTCATTCATCGCCAGAATGATTGGTCACATGATGCCCCAGATACCACGCAGTTCTCAACAACCTCTAATTTTATTAGACCTGTGTATCACGCAGCTCTATTGTTTTCAGGGCTAGGGTCCATCGTTGTATTGTTTGTTTTATTGTTTTCTCGGCAAATCAGAGAAGACCTTGTAAGAGCCGCGGCAAATGATTGGTTCTTGTTAATTCTCGTTTCTATGGTTGGTAAAATATTCATATTTTTGCTTTCCCTTAACAGCAGTCAAAAGAAAGTAACTCAATTTAAGATTCACTTCAGCGAAACCACTTTTAATCCGTGTTAACTTACCTACAAATGAAACGTTTAAGGCTTTACTTTCTCCTCGGCCAAAATCATTGTAAGGTGTACAGACGTATGATCCGCTATGCTCTGTTAAAGCGCGTGTGATGTTATGAATACCAGTGGATGAATTAGAAACCAAGGTTCCATTGTGGTAAATATTGTACGCGGTAACAGGTGGGTAGGCATGCGCACTGCACGTCAAGATAATAGACGAGTTGATTACTCCAATATTGTCTGGAATTGATGCTTCAAGTACCGTGTCGTATGGTTTATCTACAGAAGAAAGAATAAAGTACCCAAAACAAATTAAAGGCTCCTCGTGAATACGAAACGCTTTAAATAAAATATGTTGCACACCCTCGGACCCTCCCCTCTCTTAGGCGTTTTGCTGCAGCGACCCACTAACCTGTGCGTAATACTCCCCACCCTCCCCTCTCTTAGGCGTTTTGCTGCACCGACCCACCAACCCGTGCGTAATACTCGCCACCCTCCCCTCCCTCTAACCTCCTCCCCATGGTTACGGTAGGTGATCATTACATTTCAATGTTTACAGCCGATCGAGCGAGCAATCGAGTGACGGAATTAAATTTTTACCCAAATGCTACAACTCGTGATTCAACCAAGCAATTTTCCAAATAGTATATAACGTCAACAGATAGAAAGTATCTAAACGTCAAGTACCTCGATAGCGACAGGTTGCAGTGGCATAAAACCGAGTGTTTTACTACCATAGTATCTTGTTTATTTTATTTAAAAAAAAATAAACTATAGGAAACTACCCTCATCGCTATCCCGTCATCGCGAAATACGGGGCCTAAACATGACAACAAGGAAAACAACAATTCTTGGAAGTGTTTGTTTAGGTCTAACCAGAGCTTTAGCAAAATAATAGTTATTACTCGCATAACATGTTTGTACTTACGTAACACGTTCAGAACAGCAGGCGCAGTATCAGGACGTCCCAGTCCATTCTCGGCCTTGCAGATGTACGTTCCTGCATCGTGTCTACCAACGTTTTGCAGAACAAGGTTCTCTCCTGGTGGAAATACTTTGCTACCGTCTCCAAACTTACTCCAGGTGATATGAGTTGCGAGTGCCTCATATGGAGGGTACGATGTAGCATTACAGAAAAATGTCGCGCTTCCATTTTCGTTCACGGTCAAGTTTCGTGGAGGGTGAATGATGGAGAAAGCGCCTGCGAGGACAAGAATTATAAAAACAGCACACGTTTTACTTTTCTGAAGAACGGTTGATTTGCAGCGGAAACATTTTCCATGCGCTATTGTAGGATATCTCTTATATATTTGGAATGGTCTTAAAGCGTGCTATGGGTTCGTCTTTGCATCAAGCAAACACGACCAAACAATAGTAATTTTCTATTTCTTTTTATTACAGATTACCGAGTTGCGAGTGCCTCATATGGAGGGTACGATGTAGCATTACAGAAAAATGTCGCGCTTCCATTTTCGTTCACGGTCAAGTTCCGTGGAGGGTGAATGATGGAGAAAGCGCCTGCGAGGACAAGAATTATAAAAACAGCAACGTTTTATTTTTCTGAAGAACGGTTGATTTGCAGCGGAAACATTTTCCATGCGCTATTGTAGGATATCTCTTATATATTTGGAATGGTCTTAAAGCATGCTATGGGTTCGTCTTTGCATCAAGCAAACACGACCAAACAATAGTAATTTTCTATTTCTTTTTATTACAGATTACCGAGAAAATGATACCGTGTAGCATGAAATTTTCACGGGTTTTAATCTTTGCAGATTTTGCGGATTGTCCTCGATCCGCAAAAATAAATTCTCGCACAAAAAAACTCTCGCAGAAAAATACTCCGTAAAAATTTACTCCCTTCAGTCAAATAAACAACTCTGCTTTTTAATGTAAACTTGCGTTACTGGAACTATATCAGACGTAGATAAGAACGGATAAAATTGATTTTTAATAGAAAACAACAGTTTTTCAATGGTAATAACAGTTTTTTTCTTGACCATGGCAGGGGGCAGGGATAAGCCTTTTTTTAATTTTGTTGTTATGGCCATGTCACACTATTGCGTATCGCACTAGCGTATGCCAGCGTATGAAAAATATCACTGATACGCTTGTATACGCTGACATACGCTAGAGGTACGTAAGGCATAGGTTGTATACGTTTCAAGCACGGTCGCATACGGTGGCATACGGCGAGGCAGAAAATTTTTTTTTCAGCATGCTTAAAAATTTTGTGCGTATTCGGACGTATGGTTAAAACGCTAAGCATACGCTAGGCATACGCTGAATACGCGAGAGTTACGCTAGAGGTACGTTACTCATAGGTCAAGTACGCTGGTCATACGCTGTATTTTCAAGGGCATTTTGTGCGTATGAAAATTATTTTGTGAATTTTCATGTGCGACTCATACGTTTCTCTCATACGCAATAGTGTGACAGGGCCTTTACATCAGTTTTTTTAGGGCAGTACTGTATCACCTTCGAAGATTTAATATAATTCAGTGAAATGTCCCTAATTTAAGCGTAACGTAACTAAATAATTAATAAAAGTCGAAAACATTAAGTTCCTTCCTTGTTAACGTTCTGCTGCTTGAATAGGAAATCGCAAAAATAAGTTCCCAGCAGAAATTTCAGACATCTTGAACCGCAAAAAAATTGTTCCCGCAAAACACCAAAAAAAGCCAATCCTCAAAATTAAACTCCCGCAAACATTTCATGCGACACGGTATATGACGTCGTATCCGAGTTTACAAACGGTTAGCCAGTTACTGGGGGAGCGAATTTTATGGATAAACAAATAATAAATAAACTAAATACTTACCAATAACAGTAACATCGACAGAGTTGTTGTTCCCAGTCCCCAGTAGGTTGATTGGCACGCACTGATATGTTCCCGGGTCAGTATGCTTGGCCTTCTGGATCACGTATTTTCCTGTCAAACTTGTTCTGAGGTGGACACCGTCACGATAAAACCGATATTGACTGGCCGGCGGATTCGCATCTGTCACGCATGTCAGTGCAATGCGATCGTTACCGTAAACAATCGAGTTCACTTTATTAGTGGTCAGTCTCGTCGAAGATGGAGAATCTGAAATAGTCCATGAGACAAAAAACGTTAATGAGAACGAGAAGGTATAAAATGAACTTATATGTTTTGAATTACTCGCAAGTTTCAGTAATACTCCTGCCAAAAGAATGATTTTCGAATATGTTGTAGGTTGAAATGAAATTCAGGTTAAAATGATTTCAACCTAGTTTGATTTTGAATTACCTTTGTTTCTGATTTATGATAATGATTCAAAGACAAAAGAAATTCAAAATCAAACTGGGATGAAATCGTTTTAACCTGAATTTCATTTCAACCTACATCATATATATATAGATATGACCATGAAATGATTACGCTTAAACACAACCAAAATACAAACGAACGGTAAGGAGGCAAAGCGAACGGATTGCGAGCTAAAAAGTAGCTATCCTCTTTGACGGCACATGCTTTCCAGTAATCTAATAGGTCAATCGAACAAGCCGATTTCCGTGTTAGGGATATTCTTAGCGGGTAAACGAGCAAAGCTTGTTTTGATCTTTTCAATTACTGACAGATGAAACAAATCACGAACATTCAGGGAAACCGTTTTTCATGGTCATATGAAAATCGATCCAAATACATTTGGAGAGAAGATGAAAAAAAGGGGGTGTTTCTTGGTGTTGCGAAGACTATTGTTGGTTAGCTATTGTGTTGTGGTGTGGGTATTGTTTACTTTCTTTTGAATCTTTTGTTTTACGTCATTTGGTGATCGCAACACCAAGAAACTGCCAAAAAAGGAAAGAAACTTACAATGTACATCAAGGTAGGCTGATTTAGTAGCAGGATTTCCTACGCCATTCTCCGCTATGCATCTGTATTCCCCAATATCTGAACGGTCAGCAGCTGTGATCAATAGAGTATCTCCAAAAGCTACTGTTTTTCCATCTTTTACTCGTACCCAGGACAGTCGCGCTGCTGGTCTGCCTGTGGCATTGCAGTACAGTGTGACGTTTCTTTTTTCAGTTTCTTTTACAGTAACATTCTGTGGTCCATGGACAATATTCGGCGAAACTGTAAAAGGGAAAATAATTGCCTTTGTTAAGATAAAAAGGCAGTTGTGAGTACAATCGGACCTCTGCTTGTGGACAGCTCAGTATAACTGAGAAAAATTTCCACAGATCAGCAATTTATATATAAAATCCACTTCTGTAATACGGGCACCTCCGTAATATAAACACTCCACCCCGTGTCCCTCTGTCCATATAACAGAGCATTCATTGTAGTTCAAAATACACCACATAACCAACTATAAGTTAAACTAAATGATTAACACTGACTTAAGTAGAGCCAACCTACTTAAATAAAACTATGTTGTCTAGATAAGTCCCCCCTTTTAATATTTCAAATATCATTTAGAAGGTGCATCTTTTATAAAACAAAATCCAAGGTCAAGAGAGATAAAAATGGTTAAGAGGTTTTTAAAACAATGACTTACGGTTATCCGACTCAACTGATGCTTCAGCGGTAACATTCTCTCCGCGCACGCTCACAGCCGTGCACTTATAACTTCCAAAGTCCGATTTGTCGGCACTTTGTATTCTCAGTGTTTTTCCTGTGGGAAATACTTTGTTACTGTCGCCGAGTTTTCTCCATGTTATTGCTGGAGGGGGGTGTCCCGTCGCGTTGCAGAAGATTTCGAAGTTGTCTGTTTCGTTGACGAGCTGATGAGCTGGAAGAATGATGTGTATGCTCGGAGACTCTATGAAGCATTTTAAAACAATAGTAAATATCAGTCCTTTGTTTGCTTCCTTCTGGTTATCAGAGGTGAACCTCAGAGTTAGGCACACAGTTAAGAAAAAGAAATGGGAGGTAAGGGAGGGTTTTATAGAGTCTTTTGCATTCAAATTCCCCGCACCATCACTACTGATATGTAGCTATATGTTCTACTGACACGATACGTTTTAATTGTAGCAAATAAGAATGGAATATAGTTTTGTACCTTGTTTGCACAATGTTTTGTAATGTTTTAGTCCAATGCATGGATGTCCTCCTATGCGCTTATTTAATATCACCCGGCAGTTTACAGAAATTATAAAAGATATTGCCGTTTAAATTTTAGAACTCCTAACATACTAACAATGACCGTAAATTACCTTCTGTGGGCTCCTCCTTCAACTTGTGAAATCCTTACCCTTTCATACACCTCCAGCCTAAAAAAGGTACCCCTTTCGGGCGGAGCATCCCCGTATAGCCCATTAATTTTATAAGGAGTACCCCCAGAGGGGCCTCCTTATCTTTTACAAATTACTTTTTCTTGCGTGCTTACCGTAGAGAGCAAGAGTGATATTAGCTTCGCCTACACCCGCCACATTGGAGCAGTTACATGTGTATTCGCCTTGATCTGCTCCCGTGAAGTTTTTAATAACATAAACACTCGCATTGACGTTTGGTGAGTTCCCCTGGTGATAAAGTCGGCAAATTGGCGCAGGAAAGCCATTAGCTGAGCACTGCAACACAACATGTTCTCCCAGAGCAGCCACATTGTACGAGACGTTACTGGCAATGGTGGTTTCTCTAGGGCTTCCTATATGAAAAAGTGAAAATCATCTAAGCTTTTCGTTTCGGCTTACTGTTACATGAACATTTGTGACACGAACAAGAATGCAGAATTGTAAACGAAGCAGCCGCATCGCCGAACAGCAGCCGTCAGATCAACCCTGTGCATTCACCTGTAGCATGCAACCGTTTATGGAGTTTTATGGACTGCCATATCTTTAAAGTCAAGTAACTTGTATAGTGTCACTTGATGGTATATTTTATCGTAGCCATGATGTAATTGGTTTCGAAAACTCGAGGCTGCTATTAATCAATTTGTTCCCCAGAATTGGTCACCCTACCTACTTTAAGTTGTGTTTCTAGCTGTGATAACTACTAGCGTGCAACAAAAATCCAAACATATAGTTAACCGGTAAAAAAATGCTGTTGTGGTAGTGTGCGAGACTCAATAAAATGGCATGGCAATGGCTGTTATAGCCAGAACAACTAAATCCAGTGTAACCGCAAAACGTTTTCGTGAGAAATATATATTCTTACCTTCAATATTGATTACTGTCGTTCTTATGTCATTTTCCACAATGTTAATCGCCGAACACTCATAAATCCCACTATCTGCTTGTGAAATGCTAGATATAGTTAGGTTAGCAGTTGCTTCTTTCTCCAGAAGAACGTGGTCATTTTTCTTCCACACAACACGCGGTGTAGGTCGTCCAGTTGCAGTGCAAGTTAATGTCACTTTGTCCCCAAGATTGGTTCTTTGATTGGGAGAAATCCACACGATCCTGGACGGAACTGAAAAGTAATAGCATTGGCGAGAACGAAACGTTTTTCCCAAGAGTGGTCACATTAAAAATTCAAAGAAAAATACAAAGTTTATTTGGTAAAATACGAGAAAGATTCACAAAAAGTATTTTAAAATCAGTATTAACAGTTTAAAATAGGATCAGAAACTTAATTAAATGTTAGAATGTGCCCAGAATGTTGTTTGCGTACGTTTGTGTCTGCCCTATGTTGTATTACGTTTGTTGTTAGATGTAATACTTTACCTAACGTTTCAGCCGTTTTTGCGCACACTGTATTCTCTTGAAACTCAACATCATCGATAGCAATGTCACTAAAGGCAGTACTGCCAACTACACCTTCGAACGATACCTGAAGAAAACGAAAATGCAAAATATTCCTGCTTAGATTGTTGTTTTCTTAAAAGTTGGGTGGCAGGAGCGGACCCCCCTCCGCTTGATCTGCCACAGCAATTGCT
This sequence comes from Dendrophyllia cribrosa, assembly GCA_024195265.1. NCBI lineage: Eukaryota > Metazoa > Cnidaria > Anthozoa > Scleractinia > Dendrophylliidae > Dendrophyllia > Dendrophyllia cribrosa. The sequence goes on from JAJLRJ010000010.1 coordinate 13,632,824, forward strand.
AACGCACAGTTAAACTTGGAGGTGAAGGGTTTCAGCTTATGAATGTAGAGGGGAAAATATTGCATCGAGTACCTTGTATGCATTGTCAAAGTTAAGGGGCACCGTAGCTTTGTACCAATCGTTTCCTTGGCTGCCTGATATTTGCCACAAAACCTGATCTCCAACTTTCACTCTAAGAGTGTCAACGGAATGTCCATAGAGATGGTAGTAGAAAACCATACATGTAGCGTTTCCATTGCTTCGTATCCATGGAGATTGGAGTGTAGCATCCTTAAACTGATTCCCTGATGCCTCTATATAGAAGTAGTACCCTTGGAAGGAAAGAGTTTTCAAAATATAAAGGCTCTACATTTCAAAGAATCACATGAAACATGAGTAATTAGTTGGGGTACATTCTCTTTCGACCTCTTGAAATTCCAATAATTTCCACTGGTTTTCGACAATACTTTAACGTTTTTCATAAATTACATTTGACAAGCTATTTCCGAACATTATATAAAGTATCCCTGGATTGGTGTTAACAGCTCTGTTTCCGGCATGGCTCGCTTAAATATAAATGACTTAATTTATTTCGAACAATGATTGTCATTTTCCCTAGCTTTTGGTGACCCAATCTTAAATTCCATGCCTTTCTTGACCTGGAAAATGTAATTTAAATATGCCATGAATCTCCAGGTTAATTTATAAAAATATGTATAAACCTGTTGTTGATACGTTTGCCCGGCTCTGAAGACTAGTCTTCAAATGCATGAGAAAGAACTTGTGACGTGTACACTGATGACTTGTATGAGATACGCCAAAGTATTGCACTTGTAGAAAAAAGGCAATACGTTTATGAAAAACAATAATTGAAAACATAGGGGAAAAATTAAAGTCGCTCGGGTGATAAGAACGAAGAACTTAAAAACTGTTGGCAGTAGTAGTACTGCATCCGATCAGTTCCCATTGGGGAATTTTGTTTTTAATTTTTAAGGTTCATGGAGATAGGCCAGATACAGTTTTACTTAAGAATATTATCACAATATATCACAGCTTACCTTGCCCAGAAGTGTGATCTCTGAATGGCCCAGTGTTCGCTGATGGCGTGGGACCAAATTTTCGAATCCATCTAAAGGCCGGGTTACCAGGACCATTGTCCCATCCACAATACCACGTGTCAAAATTACAACTGGCATCTGCAGAGAGTTATTTTGGCAGACAGTTATTTATCAAGAATGTTATAAACCAATTGATCAATGAAATATTCACTTTTACTGACAGTTTTAGCAAACACAGAACAATAAATTTCATAAAAAAGAGAAGACGATGAACTAGACAAAGGGACATAGATTGTCGGTTCGAGAAGAGGGGTAGCGCTCTTGTCATAAAAACATTTTTGTTTGATATACAGTAGACACTCGAAGCTTTATTATTGAATAAATATCTCATTATTGAAGCTTGAAGCTAATGGTTGTAAGCGCCAACCGAGTATTTATTGGAAAGCGAGTACAAATTGGCAGCACTAAAATATATTTTATGTTATGAACACGGCCTCACCCTTTGCATCCACAGTGTAGTTATGATCGCACACCACTCCTGCATCCTCAGTATGATCACAGTCGCTAATACCCCATCCGCCGTGTGGACACGCAGCAAGCGTGTTCTCGTTTCCCGTGCAGTTCACCTCATCCAGCCATATGGGTCCATCCATAGCACCACCAAAAGCGGATTCTGTCGTGAATCCAATAGCTTTTGGGTACCCCAGCATGCGGCACACCACATGTGCATCAGCTATGTCCCACGAATCATCACATACCGTGCCCCACTGGTCATTGTAGTAAAGGGACACGCGGCCCATATAGGGTAACCCGTACTTTTCATTACCATCCAGTAGCTCGACGTATATGACTGTGAGGAAATAAGAGAAAATGATTGAAACCTATCACTGATAAAAATGGGTAGTGGTGGATATTTACCTCGCCGCTTCGCGGCTCAGTAAATATCCACCACTACCCACCTACACTGAGGTGAATAGTTGTTAACTATACCAGTCGAATGCTCTAACCACTACCCGTACCGAAAGCCGACCCAACTGTCAACTCGTTGGTATATACAATGTATGTAATGGCTTCCATACCTGGAATTTTTTCCTTGCAAATTACTCCAGCGTCTTCATTGTGACTACAATCATGTGATCCCCATCCGCGGAATGAACACGAGGCAACAGAAGCCTCATCTCCACTGCACCACAAGTCATCCAGTAACACTCTCTGGCTGGAATTTCCAGCACCAAATCTTCCTTGGACCTCAGCAGATATGGCTTCGGGAAAACCCATCATCCGGCAAATGACATTTGCATCTCGGATATCGAAATCATGATCGCAGACAGTTCCCCATGCACCATTGTAGAAGACCTCAACGCGACCTTCCCGATCGCTTGATCCATTGACCAGTCGCACTTGAACAGCTGAAGTATTTAAAAAACAATTTAAGCAAATAAATCCATGTCATGAAATGTGAATACTATTTTATTAGGGAGAAAGACCACGTAACTTCAGTTTCATGAAACAACAAGAAGTGTTTTTTCCCTGGACAGGATGGTATAATTCAGTTATCTCAGTACCCAAGCATCTTGTGAGGTTGAATAGGAAAGTTCACTTGAATTCATTTATCGAAACCAGAAATTGTGGCCCAATTGTCTTGTCAAAGGACACACCACTTGGACTGCGCTAGGTTTTTTAAAGCTGCTATTGAGCTTCCGATCTCTATGATGCAATTAACTACTACTTGTCTTAATTAGAGGGGAGTTAATCGCAATGAGATCGAAAAAAGCGCACACTAACCTATAGAGGCTCGTGACTAAAATTGAACTTAAATTAATACGTTAGCTCAAAGGGCAGCAGAACTTACAAGGTGGTCCTGCAGGCTTGTTAGTGTCATTTACTACTGCTTCTTTAGGATAATCATGTGGTCTTGGGGAGTCACCACACAACACTCCAGCGTCTTCAAGGTGATCGCAGTTGTGCACCAGCCAACCATTGTGACTGCATTCGGTCAGAGAACTCTCATTTCCGATACAGGCGACATCATCAAGCCAAATGGGACCAGCTCCAATACGCTTAGTGGTTGGATCGTCTCCCAGGACCATGTCAGTGAACGACAAAGCGGTCCAAGTGTAGTTGAAGCCGAGCATTCGGCAAACTACAGTGGCGTCGTTAATATCCCAGTGATCGTCACAGACTGTGCCCCAAGTTCCATTGTGTAGAATCTCCACTCGGCCAACATTAGCGACAAAACCATCACTCAATCGCACTATTGGAGCTGTTAAAGAGATTGTGACAAGTTATAAAAGCAAAAATATCGGTTTAACTCACATTATATGATATTACATGATATCCGTTACCATCGTAGTACGAGTATGTCCCATACCTTCAACATTTGAACCCATTCGGCAACCTAAGCGCTTGCTTGCTTCCATGGGCGCCGGCGCACGTTGTCCATACCTTGCCACACAATGTTCCTAGCCGTGGTTTATTACCGCGCAAAAAAGTAGTGCTGCTTATGAGATGACACATATACTAGGCTTAACTATCGGGTTCAAGGGTTTGACCAAAGAAGTAAAGAAATTTAAAGGAATGGAACTGAATATCAGATATGTCTGACTCTGTCAATCTTATTTATTTTCGTGGTATTAAATGTAAACAAAGTAACCCTGACATTATTTGAAAGCTAACCCTTTAAAATCAGTGCTTAGGCCTAAATACTAACATCAGAGTAGAAAAACAAACCCGTTTAAAAAAAATAAACTGGTTTAAAAAAATAATAAACTGGTTTAAAAAAAATAAACTTGTTTGAAAAAAATTGAACCAAAATAAAAATTAAACCACAACATTTTTACCTGAATGATACTTTCCCAAAAACTGGTGAATGACTTGGTCATTCTCATTGAAACAAACTTGATAACATTTTAATTTGTTTGCGATCGCATAGACAAGAACAATATATCAAATACTAAAGAAATAAAAAACGCGCCGATTGCATTATTGAGTTATATCATGATAAGCACGCGGGAATTTTTAAGAAAACGAGAGAAGTGCAGAGAAGCACGAGCCAAAGGCGAGTGCTTCTCGCACTTCTCGAGTGTTCTTAAAAATTCCCAAGTGCTTATATAACTCAACAATGCACGAGGAACAAGTTTTTTTATTTCTTTTATAAAATAAAAACGGTTAAAATGAACCTTACGTCACGCGCGTGCTTTATCGAGTTATAATGAACTCGGTTTAACCAATCATAGCGCGCGCATTTCCTTGAGTATTTTATAAAGTTTCATAATGTTATCAATACTAACGTTTTTTCTGACAAACTACCCCAGCATCTTCTTCGTGGTAGCAATCACTTGATCCCCACCTTCTAAAAGAACAAGAAACAATAGATTCCTCCTGTCCACTACACCACAGGTCATCGAGTACGATTTCCTGGCTCTCATTTCCTCCACCGAATCTCCCTCCTTCACCAAGGACGGAAACTGCTCCGGGAAAACCCATCATTCGGCAAATAACATTTGCGTCTCGGATATCAAAGTCATCATCGCAGACAGTTCCCCATTCACCATTGTAGAAGACCTCAACGCGACCTTCCCGATCGCTTGATCCATTGACCAGTCGCACTTGAACAGCTATAAAATAGTTAAAAGTTAATCTTACGGGCTGAGATTTATGAATTTGAACTTCGAGTAGTACTTTCTGGTGGTACTATGAACAATTGTGCTGCACAGGAGGGTTGTAATGTTTTGAGTCTGTGGACGAAATTCTAAAGTGTAACCATTCAAATGAAACCTTTTCGGAACAGTACTTTGCTGTGGGACTGTTTATTATGCTTATTAAAAACAAGGTGGTTCTAACTTTTGAGTCTGTGGATAAGATCCTAAAGTGTGACTATTTAAATGGAAGCTATACAACGGTACTTGCCTGTTTTGCTGTTTATTATGCTGTATTAGGTGGTTCTAACTTTTGAGTCTGTTGATGGAATCTTTAAGTCTTCCAGTTCAAATGAAAGCTTAAAGTAGTGCTGTCCTGTAGTGGTGTTTGTTTTTCAAAATTATACAAGATAAAAGCCGGTTTGGATTTTGGACTATTTTAAGTCAAAAGGGTGAAAGTGCTTATCACCCTTAAATACATAATTTCACAATCAACTTTACGCACATTGAATAGTTAAATGCTGAAATATTTCTTGTTCTGAAAGTCGCGTTATTGAGTTATAGAGATTTGAAGTTACAAAATGCTAATTATTAGATGACGTCAACCCGGGAATTTGTCATTATTCGTACACCAATATACAATGCGCAGTTTATAGCTTGAGGATTATTAATTTGATAGATACTCAAAATAAACCTGTGGATAGTCAATTGATTCGTAAAAAATTAAGTTAAATCTAACTTATTAAGTTAAATCATGATTTCACTGATATCAAATAATGACTTGTTATTTCAAATACGTGTTTTCGTGGTTTCAAATCGGAGGTTAACTAAACCATAAATCAAACCTAATTAGTTAAATCATGGTTTCACTGATATCAAATAATGGCTTGTTATTTCAAATAAGTGTTTTCGTGGTTTTAAATCGGAGGTTGACTAAACCATAAATCGCGTGATATCAAATCACAGAGTTGTCATTTGAATTCAAAGTGGGCTGTTTTCAAATCAGCAAGTGGTGATTTCAAATCATAAACACATTATTTAAATTACAGGAACTCATTTGAAATAATAATTTAGGATATCATATCACCAAGTCTTATTTACTAAATAATGAGAAAAACGACCCAAAAGGAGCTAAATAATTTTTTTACAAACGGTGCCCCATAGACGTCAACCCGGGACTTTATTTCTACGCCAATTTACACTATGCGCAGTTTACAGCTTGAGGATAATTAATTTGATAAATACTAAAAATAAACTGTGGATAGTGAAACAAGTAGTTGTATAATAAATGATTCCCGGTGTGACGTCATCTGATTAGCATTAGTGTGTAGAGTTGATTATGAAAATATGTATTTAAGGGTTATAGGCACTTTAATACTTGTAGACCAGCAGGACTTACACGTTGGCCGAACAGGCTTGTTACTGTCATTTACCAAAGATATAGGTTCACTTGGTGTATTACCACACCACACCCCAGCGTCCTCCACATGATCGCAGTTGTGCACCAGCCAACCATTGTGACTGCATTCGATCAGAGAACTCTCATTTCCGATACAGTCGACATCGTCAAGCCAAATGGGACCAGTTCCAACAAAGTTAGGATAGTAGTTACCATATGAGATGGGGACCCATGCGTAGTTGAAGCCGAGCATTCGGCAAACCACAGTGGCATCATTAATATCCCAGTGATCATCACAGACTGTGCCCCAGGTTCCGTTGTGGTAGATTTCCACTCGTCCAATGTCAGACTCCTGTGTAGCATTTATTAATCGCACTATGGGACCTGTTAGATGACAAAATGACATCAGTCACAAGCACTTGAATAGCTCATCAATGGCTGCGAGGTCTTCGGTGCTTGCTCAAAATAACACGGTACTCATTTTCCTTCTAATTGAGTTTTGGACGCGAAACAAATCCCTTTCACTTCTGGATTCAAACTATAAGTCACGTGATGCAGTTCTGATAACATTAGGTGTTTGGAAGAAACCGTTAAGTGTGGCCATTAAAAAATACTGTTCATTATGTCGTTCGAGATGGTTCCAACTTTTGTGTTCGTGTATGAAATTCCTCTAAAAGTATGACCCGCAAATTAAAGCGGCAATGTAGCTTTTATTTATTTAATAGGGAAGATATCAATGACGTCACCAATTGTTATTAATGTGCCAACCAGAGCCTTATTGGCTGCCGAAACAAAGGGTTCTTTTGTTCCAGTGGTTGACACATTTGAATAACAAAAAGAATGTTTGTAAACAGATATCATCCCTATAAAATGAGCGAAAAGAGTCACAGATTGTATTGGTTACATCACTTACAATACAACGAGGTTTTGAGGTAAAGATTTAATTTCTGGCTGACAATTGTATGATTTCTTTAAATCAGCACTACACTGTTTGCATCACCTCAAAAACCGTATATAATTGTCACTTGCTAACATAACAATGTTCAGACAATGATACCAGATTTTGGGTTTTGTACGCGACAATCGTCAGTTTCGTTTGATTTCTTGTCTTAAGGTTATTTTTTGTACCGCGGTCTAAATCGACTTTCAATCAGCCACTCGACTATGTGTTGACTTACCGGGAGGTTTAGTGGGAGATACTGAGGAAGATACAACCACAGAAGAAGAGCTTGGAGATATCACAGATGGTACAACAACTGTAAATGAACTAGATGGTAAGGTAGCTTTGAGAGACTCAGTGGCAGCAGATGTTGTAGGTATGACTTGGAGAGATGAAGACGTCTGAAAATTCGATATTACTGAGCTTAAGGGTGAAGAACGGGATACTTGAGTTGTTGTTGTTGTTTCCGTACTGGAGTGAAAAGATTTCGACGTGATTACAGCTATCGTTGTTTTTACGCTGGAATGTGGTGAAGGTTCTTCAGTTGGTGGACTATGGCATATTATTTCTGCATCTTTTTTATGATCGCAGTTACTCACACCCCAGCCACTATGGCCGCATTCTGATAAGGATGCCTCTGTTCCAGTGCAAGACAATTCACTTAACCAAACCGGCCCAGTTCCCCCTCGGGATTCAGTACAACAGCCGGCATTCCAGGCCCCCTCGTATCCCAACATTCGACAAACAACAGACGCATCCGGGAGATCCCAACCATCACTGCAAATGCTGCCCCAGTATCCATTGCGGTATAGTTCTACTCGACCTTTATTGGGAGTAGTGCCACCAACGAGACGCACTTCTATGGGAAGATCTAAAGACAAGAAGCAATTGTAAGCAAATAGGACCATGATATTCTTAGTTACACGGAAGAAATATTGTTATTTGTTTATAAAAAATATCAGCAAAAACGACTGTGGTAACTATTATCTTATCAGCTTAAATACATTTTTATTATAGATTTAGTCTGCAAATACATCCAACAGCAACAACAACAACAACAATCAACAATTTTATTTCACACCTATTACAACAGTAGATACAATTTCGGTTAGTTAATTAAAGTAAGAAATAGAGATACTTGCCTACCGCTAATAGTGGAAACCCCAAAAAGACAAAAAAAGACGTCCCGATGAAGTAAAACAACAGGAGAAAACTGCAGGCTAGTTGTGACTGAGATTCGTTTATTAATTAAACTATGGTTTGTGTTTCAGTTAATATACTCTTAACATGATTCAAATCACACAAATGGAGGGATGGAATTTACTTTTCAACGTTCAGAAAAATCCAATACATTTAAGAATAAGCGGCTGTTAGTAATATATGGGACACATTTTCGAGACATGCACGTCTAACCTGGAAAAACGTTGTTATCGTCAAACTTTACATATGCCTACCTTTTATTTCCACCTGAATGATACTCTTTGGTGCTGAAAACGAGCTGAAAAAAGAACAGCGAAACCGAGTGGCATCAGTGTCCGTGACATTGTTCAACTTGAGTGTCATGTCATTTCCATGAATGACATCAAAAGTATCTTTATTGCCAACTTTCTGAAGAGCTCCACCAGAAAACTGTTTAACCACCATAACCTGCCATCGATTGCTGTAAAGGAACATCTCACGTTCCAGGATAATCAATGAAAAACGATTTGCTTTTAAAGTTTCTTCTGTTGTTAATGACACCGTCCATTGTAATGTGGCGGGTGATCCTTTGCGTACCTCATTAGGCTGCTCGATTCTCCATGAAAGCGAATCTGTTAAAGAATATAATGCAACAATACAACGTTTAAAAGCGGCAAATTCAGCTACCGGACGTAGAGGTCCACGTATGGCAATTGGAAAGTTGAACTCAGTCTAATTCTAAGGTCTTGCTTCCATAGCATGAAGCAACGATCATCGCCTGGGGATTTCCATTACTAGGCGCATCTTCAGGAATTTGGAGTTGGTGGGACATATCTCGCAGACTACTTATTTGGTTGCTTATTTTAAGAGCAATTTGTTCTTTTAAAAGTCCTCACGTGAAAGGAGTTCACAGGGATGACTTCAAGAACGGCTAAAATCAATATCCGAGAAAAACCCCAATATAAAATTGTAAAATACTAAAAAATTGAAAAGTACCATAGCAAAGCATTGCTGAAAAGCTTTTAATTGAATGGTTTCACTTCATGATTTTTGATCCACAAACGAAAAAAATTAGAATCACACTACAGGACTCAAGGCTTGACTCCGGGAGAGAAACGATAATTTTTATTATGCATTGTTGAAATGGAGTGACGCGCTAAATGCAACTCAAGTGAGCCCCATGAAACAAACGCAAAACCCATAAAAATTAGAGTGCTTGGGTGAAATGATCCTTATACAGTCGAAGCTCCCGTAAGAGGACGCCATCGAGAAGAAAAAGTGACCGTAACTGGAGCTGGCCGCTGACGGGAATGATTCTCGATCGTGAGAGGAGAATTCAAACGGGGTTTTGTCAAGGTGGCCATAAGCAAGGCTGTTTTCTTACGAGAGTGTCCGCTCAGATAGCTTTGAATGTATGTACTTGTATCCGTATTTGTATGACCATACAGGTGAAAACTATTGATTGGAACCGTTTTTTTCCTGTGGGACTGTTTATTATGCTTAACAAGGTGAGTCTGTGGATAATATTCTACAGTGTTATCATTTCAAATTAAAGCTATACATTTAAGCAGTATTTTTCTGTGGTGCTGTTTATTATGTTGTACTGACAAAGCGGTTCAAACTTTTGAGTCTGTAGATGAAATCCTAAAGTGTGACCATTCAAATGAAAGTATTGAGCAGAACTTTCCTGTGGAACTGTTTGTTATGCTGCACAAGGTGGTTCTAACTTTTGAGTCTGTGGATGAAATCAATGTAACAATCTAAATGAAAGCTATTGAGCAATACTTTTCTCTTGGCCTGTTTATTATGTTTTACATGGTGGTTCTAACTTTTGCGTCTGCCGGGATGAAATCCTAGCTAAAGTGTGACCATTTAAACGAAAGCTATTGAACAGTACTTTCCTCTGGGACTGTTTCTTATACTGTACATTGTGGCTCTAATCCATTCAGTCGTGCATTTTCTCTCTTACTTACTTTCTCTCTAATTTGCAAATTAAAGCATGGGATTTGTTAATATATGCAACAGAGATTTGGTTCATTTCCTGACGTTTGAAACGTACCGTATATGTATTCGACTGAAATGCATTGATTAATATAAACTAGATCGGGAAGAATTCAGGTATTCCACGACATTAGCCGTCAAATATCGATATGTTTGTTTCTTGGAAACTGTCGTGTTCAATCGGTGTTAATTAATTCTTTGTTTGTAAGAGTAGTAGTTTGCTTTTTTGCATAAAGGCAATTATTATTAATAGCAGTTTCTTTAATAATTCAGGGTCTAATAATCCAGAGTTAGCGTCGATGTCTTCTACGTGAAATTGACGAATTGTCAATCATGTTACAATATTTGCTGATGTTGGACGTTTATAAACCTTCACCTAAAAAGCTAATATCATCTGTCAAAGCGTATCGACATTACCGCTAATTTATAACAAACCAATAGTTTTCAAATATCAATTAAACCGGTCAAGCATCGCAATCACAATTTTGAATGCCGCCATTAACCTTCCACAAATGTTCTCTGTTCTCTGTTCTGCTCAAGATCAACATAAAACAAACATAGCGCGTTTGATTATAGATTTAATCCTTGTCTGAAGTAGGAATTTAACAACTCAAAAAGGCATTCACTCTGCGCAAAGCTCAAGAGACCTTTGAACACAATAATTGTCTGTGTGTCTGAAATATTCATTCAAGACATTTTATTTCAGACCGAACCGAATGCTCAATGTAATATAACTTCTACCTTATGTATTGTGGTTAAAAGTTAAACGTTAGTGTTAAACGCCATTTACAAAAACAATTTCTTCATGGTCAAACGCTCAACACAATACAAAAATATCAGTTACGTTGACCACCGGCGAAATGACGCAAAGCTTGCTTACAAAACATCCACTGGTTTTCTTTAGATTTCTCTTAATAAACCTATATTATGGCGGTATAATAATAACGATTTGAGCGTGTTTGTCCTCAAAGTTTCCAAGCTTCATCAGGTGTATTCCGATATCTGCGCATTCCTTTGCATTAAATCTCTCGTAAAAAATTAGCATAGCTACAACTAGTCGTTTTGCTTACCTGATAACGTAAAGAGAGAGGGAAGTATTAACAGTATTAAAGGCGCCAGGAAATTGTCCATCATCACTGCTAGATGATTTCACGTTAAAACGGACAGTTTTTGTGTAATCCCTGTATCATGAGCAACGGGAGTTTGTGACATCAAAGTAAACGAGTACCTGACGTAATTGACAAAAAATGAATAATTATTTACTCTGGAATGTTCCGCCACGCTTCCCTCACTTGAACAATAACAAGGATGTCTAGAGCAAATGACGTCGATGCTTTCCTTCGTTTGATTACGTAATGCCTTTCTGACCCGGTTTCTGTTTACTCCGAAGATTCAAACCTTAGCATTATTCTAGAGATCTCTAGAAGCTTCTCATTTCTGTTTCATAGATTGTTTATCGAAACACTATTTCTAAAAAAAAAAATAGTTTTTCTTTTAATACGGATTATCAGTCATGGGAGGAGAGCATGTCTCCGCCGGAAATGCTGCTTTTGACAGCGGAAATATTTTAGTTCGTATTTAAAACGGACATGCTCGAGTATGTGATGCGAATATTCATATCGTTTGCATAACGTATGGGATACATGAAGAACATCAGGTTTTTTAAGAGCACAGAAAAGGAATTGAAACAAAACTACACCGTTTCCTGATTCGATGATGAATAAAAATAAAATGTCGAGGAAGCCTGGCAGAAAAAGGCAGAGAGGAGATTGGGGCGGGACTTCCCTCACAAGAAGCGTCACGAATGGCTGTAATTTTGCCTCCACTAGACACCCGAACAAACACACAACGCTAAGAGGCGTAGGGCGTTGGTCAGCCAGGCCCACGATACATTTTATTATTGACAAAGGACTATAATATTACAATATTACCATTAAATAATATACTATACTATAATATTACAATAACTCTAAGTTGGTCAGCCAGGCCCACGATACATTTTATTATTGACAAAGGACTATAATATAACAATAACTCTAAGCGCATCAGAGCCGGACACGTAAACCCCAAAAAACCAACTGTTGGAAAAAATAGGGACCGTGTACCCCGACCTATGCAGTGGTGCTGGTGTTTTAAACTAAAAAATAAACGACTAAAATATGCGGCTAAAACTGCCGATAACAAGTCTTAAGGTATTACAATAAACAGGCCTTAGACGAAAGTTAACTTGTTTGAACAGTACATGAGGCGGCGAGGCTGACCGTAGAATGACACAAATCTATCAACGGACACTTTTCAAACTCACGAACCGTGAGCCCCTGCGCACCACACTAGTACCCGGTTCTCTGTACCGTGCCGGAAAAATATTAATTTATGCCAATCAAGATTATCACAAATTGCATTTCTCACGTTTGCTACGCAAGATCCATTGAGATGTTGTGCTAAACATTAGACTACCGCATCCCGACCATCTCCGCCTGTCACCAATATTTTCAGTACTACAAGCGAACATATAGCTGCGTATGCAAATCAGTTGGAAGTCAAAATACATAATTTCTGCCATTTAGTGTATCGTCTTCCCTTCATTATGTCCTAGTATCGTACTGTCAGGTTTACGGAAAGCACCTCCCCCCCCCCCCCCCCACTCCTTTTTCCAAGCCCTCTTTTTAGAAGATATAGCCCACCAGTCTGGTACAAGTTCCGATTAAATATAACAAGGTCTCAATGAGAAACTATTAACTGCAATGGGTACATGACAACAAGGAAGAAACGGCCATCCATGGCTAGGCTATTTGCTTGCTTGCTTCGCTTCGCTCATAGATATAGCTGTGAGCATCGGCGCAAGGTACTGGTTATACCGCGGAGTTGGTGCCATGTTTTAAAAGATCTCAAAACGATACAAAAAGTAGTATAAAGACAGTGACGGTGAAATCCAATCCATCCAATCATAAAGGAGTTAACCCCGTTGTTGTTTGATGGTTGACGTTTTGTCCATTTTACGTTTAACGCAACACCCTCTGTTGGCAGTTGACGGTAAAGAATAATTCTTTTATTTGTCGGTTTACGGTACAATTATTAGTTATTTGACGTCTGATGTTTTAATAACCTCATGAGCACACCGGCTCTCTACATATTTATGTCTTAAACTTACGCCTCATAAGTCAATGCATTATTTAACAAGGAAACGACACTTACGTGGGTTAACGTATTTCGGCTAGTTTAGATCAAAATCATAGTCAGAATAAACATTAGACTTCAAAACAGTCGTTTTTTTTTTTTCGCTGACTTACTTGCAAAGGCGCGAAGCGCCAAAAGCATCTGAAGCGTGGATACCCGCGCGCGAAGCGCGAGCCTCACACGCCGTAGGGCGTGTGAAGCGAGAATTCGTTGTATGGAAAGGCGACAGTCGTATTTTTTAGCGTCTCTCCCCAGTCCCACTCTCCATATTCACACTCGCTCCAGACCTTTCGTTCAAAGACCGCGCACATTCGTATGACCAACGCAAAAAATACCACTGTTTTGCAGTCTAAATAAACATGTTTCGATCATGATTACAGTATGATTCGCGTGATACGACGCCAGCATGATGCAACACTTTTCATAGAGGAGCATGTTTCATTCGTGATCAGACTAAACATGTTTCACCCTAGTGTGAACACGGTACAGCATTATTTGGCCAGGAGATTACTGTACACGATACGTTTCGGGTTTCCATCGATGTATGTTTTTACCTTACAAGTTTTGAGATGGCTGACGTAGTCCTTTATAGCCACAAATAAACTAAAATGAGAAAGATCTTTGTCAATATAACCGCCGCCAACTATATCTCTCTTAAAAAATAATGATGCTGGGCATGAATCAATGTAATCAATAGGGTGAAATATTTTTAGTCAAAACATGTTTCACTATGAAAAGTGTTTACATTAGGCATCGCATCGCGCGATTCATGTTCGAAACATGGTGATTCTGAGTTCGAAACTAACGTCGTAAGGAAGTTTCGAGCGAAGCCAGACGAAAAACGTTAGTGGAAATCAGTCGTCTCGCCGTCCTTCGTTCCCTATTAAAAGGGCTTGACAGCTGAGATTATACCACAAAATCATGCAACAGCAAGTTCGCGCTATATCAGTATTTTTTGGTTCATGTGTAATTATATACATGATTATGCGTGCTCGCGGCTGTTCCTTAAAACAGTATAAATTATATAACCAGTTATGAAACGTATAATGTGTTTTAAAATTAACAACAGTACATGCTTGCGGCAAACGTGTTTCTTTTCTGTTTTTGCTCGAAATATGTTTCGGTGCTGATGTGAACGCAGCATAACAGACTCTTTTCCATGCATATTAATTCCGGTAGAAATATCTTTAATATAACCCCGCACTCATAAAAACCCCTTAAGATATCAAGGGATTAATTTTTAACGATGATTCGAAAGTATTAAATGCCTGTGGAACTCCAATTGTTTCCGTACGGAAATCATCTTTCAGTTAGCTTCAGCGGCAAAAATGGCGTTAACTGTGCCGCCTGTTCGGTTATCGGTAGAAAGAGCCCATTCATCGTCGCGTTGATGGTGACCCTCTCTCTGTCAATATCAGGTAATACTCCAGGCTCTATATCGCGACTATTGAGCGCTTTAGCATGGGGTAACCGAAAATAGTCTACACTGTATATGTAGCTGTAGGCCTGGCATAGTTTCAATGTAAAATTGCGATGATAGAACTAATCAACCGGAGAAGTTTGATTTTTCATAATATATGTTCTCCTTTTTCAGCATTTTCCTGGAAAAAGAAACCTTCAGATCCTATTTATGGAATTCTCGGTGAAAACATTACTCTGCGATGGAATTTTACTTTAGATGCAGCGGAAAAGCTTCACTTCTTTACGTTGCTTCGTCGTGATGGTATCGACATGATTACATACACCGACGGTGTGGGAGTAATATCATACGATGGACGTGTTGCGCTGGTGAGTTAGTACAATAGGGATAGAACAATAGTAGTACAATAGTACAGTACATAGTACATAGTTAGTACAATAGGGATATGTCGACAATGATTGCTCCTACAGGTTAAAATACTACACTGTTGGTAACGTTTTTTTAAATCTCTAAGCTTTATAGCAGAGAGAGTTGTAGCTTAGTAAGCTATTCATCTTGTAGAGAGTTGAAGTTTGTCTTAGTCAAGGCTGTAATTTTAGCTTCCATTTGCTACGCTTTATAGCTGCGTGGAGCTCGCTGTTTATACTAAAACCTCCGTTGGCAATTTTGACAGTCTAGCGACTGTTTCGTTTACGCCACTATTTCATTTAGTATAAACAGCGAGCTCCACGCAGCTATCAATTCAGATCCTGTCATGTCCGGTATTTCAGGGAGAAAGGTTAGAGAATTTCAAACCTTTCCTACATAAAAATCTACATGCCAATATTAATGGTGAAAACCAACCGCCAGGCAAAAAAAGGACGTTAATAATAAAATGAGGTCAAAATCTACAAGCGCAACACCACGGGAAACCACAACCGACAGACTTGACCTTTAGTCCGCTGCACGTGGCTTTTGAAAGGTTTTAAAACTCAGGTCTACACTAAAACCCTCCTTAACAAACGGCTAAATGTAGAATACCCGTTCAAAACATATAGAAGGAGCAAATGGCATTAAAAACATGAGGTAAGAGTCAGTGCAGGCCTGTCGCGCCCATTTTACACTTGCAGATAACAAAGGATTATCAAAATATTAAATATTAAAATATTGTAAACACTTCTGGCCACAAAACTCATCCATTTTGCATGAGAATGGTGAGCATGCGCAATATGACTTTTTGCAAGTCGACCGCTGTTGAAACGAACCGTTTTGCGAATATTGCGTACATTGCGTATATTGCGTTGCGTATATTGCGTAGAATCGCATACGTCAAAGAAAACTCGCATTCTTATTGGCTATCGAAGCGAGGGTATTTAGCGTGGAATTGCATACCTGAGAAGTGATATTGCATAGCATCTTCGAAGGACGATGTTTGTGTACTTTCTTTATATAGTATGTATACTTTCTTTTAAAATAGTGAGCTTTGATTTCAAGCAAAAAATACAGACGTGCTATTCACAAATGATAAATTTATCTAGAGTGAATTCCTGTTCTTCCTAATTTTATAACCAAAATGTGAACTTTTATTAGAGTGTGAAGAAGCCATTCACACTGCAGTCCTACAAGAAGAGAGCGAGCTACTGGCAAAAACCGATATTTCATGCTTAGAAAAAACATGTTTAAATCAAACAAAGAAGTTTATGAAAACAAGCACACTGTACTGAGCTAATAAAAAGTAATTTTCATCATACACCGAAACGGCCGTCTGGTTGCTTTAAACATTAAACAAGATGCTGTCCGAAGTAAAGCTTTCAGCGAACTTTCTTATTTCAAAAAACTTGTATCCCGACTCCTGTCTTGTACAGTGTCAAAGAAATCCAGTGTTAAAACGTATGAGGTACAAAAGGCAATAATGATTAAGTAATAATATTAGTAGTCCGGTATTCTTAGGAATGAGTCGCGAAAATAAGGTGAGAATAAAAATATTCCAGTTCGAGCGGCCGAGATGTGCGTCCGGATCCTTTCGTCGTCAACTTATGAATTGAAGTGATCGACCGCGATGAGATAAGCATATATTTTTTTAGGGAATGTTTAATAAATAATCCATTAGTACTCACAAATTTGCCTTCTTCGTTGTCCAAATGTTTTTCCCCAGTAAGCGTGGTGTTTAAGCTTATTTGTCGCTGTGATGAAATTCTTATTTGCTGGCCGGCGATAACAAACTTCCAAAGTGTTGAAGCCTAATTTCCACCACAAACGTTCCCATTTCGGCTCCACAGTCCACATTATGTCCTTCAGTGTACAAACAGCATCAATTTCAGTCATAAAATGTCTGAAATGTCATTTACAGATAAACAAAACTAAGATTTGTCGCTACCACAAGGTTTTCTCCTGACCGCGCGTGATTCAAATTCGTGATTTTGAATCAGTCTTGATTTCTATTCACTCGTGTCACACGAGTGACCACGAGTGACCACGAGTGACCACGAGTGACCACGAGTGACCACGAGTAAGAATTCATCAAAATATTTTCCTGACATCATAATTACTTCATTTTATCAAATAAAGTTAATAAACGCTATTTAACCGTAAATAAACCACTCCCGGAGGGTAAAACATATAAATAATTAAATAATTTACCATTACAGGAACCCATGGGCTCCTGACCATTATATGAATATGAATATATGAAAATAATATTTTATTGAAGTCTGAAAAAATTAGTGAAATAAAATTTGTGTCATAACTAAATGTTTTTTATATCGATTTTAAGTAAAAACGTACAGTTTTCCGTGTGTCGGTATAACGACTCCCGTTGAATTTCCCACGCTATTCAAATGGGACAAATATTTTCGTGCACGACCAATACATTGCATTTGTAGTTGTTGCGCCTTTCATTTACTGCCGGGCTATGTCTAAAATTGGGAACGGGGAATTGGGGAACGGGGAACAGGGAACAGGGAACGGGGAACGGGGAACGGGGAACGGGGAACGGGGAACGGGGAACGGGGAACGGGGAACGGGGAACGGGGAACGGGGAACGGGGAACGGGGAACGGGGAACGGGGAACGGGGAACGGGGAACGGGGAACGGGGAACGGGGAACGGGGAACGGGGAACGGGGAACGGGGAACGGGGAATCTACTAAAATGGGGAATCTCTAAAATAGGGAATCTCTAATATGGGGAATCTCTAAAATAGGGAATCTCTAAAATGGGGAATCTCTAAAATGGGGAATCTCTAAAATAGGGAATCTCTAAAATAGGGAATCTCTAAAATAGGGAATCAAAAAGCAGCTGTTACGAGAAATGAGATCACAGCAGTTTTGTCAAGGCGGCCGTAAGTAAAGCTGTCCACTCACGATAAAAATTTCGCTCAGAAAACTCTGACTGAAATTGAAGATGGTTACAAACTAGAAGTCAGGTGATGCGTTAATTCATTTACCGTGTTTTGTGACAAATCATGTTACGACACTTAGTGTCTGGTTCATAAGTTTGGCAATGTGTAAATATCCGGTCTCGATTGCGAAACCGTCACACAAGTAAAAAAAAAACTCTAAAAAAACTCACTCTGCTTTCTGGTAAGTTTGAAAGAAAAATTACAATTAACAACTTCATT
This sequence comes from Dendrophyllia cribrosa, assembly GCA_024195265.1. Classification (NCBI taxonomy): domain Eukaryota; kingdom Metazoa; phylum Cnidaria; class Anthozoa; order Scleractinia; family Dendrophylliidae; genus Dendrophyllia; species Dendrophyllia cribrosa. The sequence goes on from JAJLRJ010000010.1 coordinate 13,651,211, forward strand.
TTTGAACACCCGGAGAGAAAAGCTCGATATATCTGCAAGATCGCGTAAGCTCGCGAACGTGACCGCTTTGCGTTTCTTCGTGCCGGCGTCATGCCCGCGGTCAGTTCCAAAACGTGTAGGACGAGAACTGCGAGAAGGTTATTCTGGTTATTCCTTCCAATCTTGATTTTAAGTTGGCTGTACAAGATTAGAAAGGCGGTGCTCCGTCGTCTCCCACGATATCTTCAAGTTGAGAATTTATAAGGTACGAGAGCGATGACTGACCTACGAAATCGACCTACGATTACAGTTACTTGTTTTCAGAAGAACTTGATTGCCCAACCCCCACCCCCATGACAAACGAAAACCTCGGCTGCCTCGTGGTCTGGTGTTTTCTCCGATCTCAGTACACGTATCTTCATGCATCGTATCTTTGGCATTTGAGACGAATTGTTGTTTTAGATTTTACAACATTTACTTCTCCCAGCTTTCATATTTTGTTTCTAACAGATCAGATGAAAGGTTGCGTGAGTATTTTTCAGCTTTTAGGTCGATATTTACGGCGAATTTCTATGGTGTTCCTTGCTCCTTTTTAACTTATTTTGAATTTGTAAATATAGAAATCTAATCAATTTCAAAATCATTCAAACTCTTGAACAAGAAAGATACTTTCTTTTCACTTTTGGGAAAAAACGTTTGCGTGACCTCTCTGACCTGTTTGTTTATGCTACTGAATGAAACGTGATGCTTTGAAGGTCCGCATGATTTTACGCATAACAAATTAGAACTCAATGCAGTTTCATTCTTTCCTTCGTCGCTTTCGTATAAACAGAAAAGGAAAATCGTCCTTCAAACAAAAAATTTTATCGCTCTTTAGTTATTTAAAATCACAGGGAGCCCATACAATCTGTTTGTGTAACATAGTGACCGTTTGTAATTTTATAGAAATGTATGGTCAGAATCCTTCAAAATCGCTCAAAATATCACTTTTACGGCAAAAGGACGACAACACACAACAAATAAGGTAATTTAACGTTTATTTAGCGTTGATCAGTACATACATTTGGCGATACGTCGCCATAATATGAAATTTAGGTAAATCCCATACATTTCCTATAAAATTACAAACGGTCATTATGTTACACAAACAGATTGTATGGGCTCCCTGTGTTTAAAATGATTGCTTTATGGCATTTAATAATATGATTGTTATGAGAGTTATGCTAATGTATGCTAATGTATGTTAATTAAAAGGAACATGTGCTTACTGGAACTACGGAGTCCTGTCGTAGTTTGCATAACATGGTGTTATAAGCGGGATTTAAGCCTCCTAGAGCTATAGCAAGAAAGGAAAAACGCCATCCGATCACTGCTAATCAGCCCAGGAATAAACACAAGCGGATACAGAATCCATAATACAAGTCTAAGCAACAAAACAAGCATTCATCGTTTCATTCACCGGACGCCATATTGAATCACTTGGAACAACAAACCGAAAAGCTAGCAAAGAACACGACGAAATGGCGCGAGCAAACATACCGCCACCGTCGCAAATGCAAATGGAAGGAGATTTAGCCTCTAACTGGGAATTTTTTAAGGACAGCTGGGACAACTACACCGTCGCAACCGAGCTAAACAAAAAACCACCCGCAGTAATAGTAGCTACACTTCTGTCCATCATAGGAAAGGAGTGTTTCAAAGTGTACAAGAATCTTCCAATGACTGACGACGAACGGAAGAGCTCGAAGAAAATCGTCGAGAAACTGACACAAGAATTCGAAAAAGAAAGGAACATCATCTACGAACGATACGTCTACAACTCGTGTGTACAAGGAAACGAAAGTTTCGACCGCTATCTGGCCAAACTACGAGAGCTAATTGCCACATGTAAATATGGAACGCTAGAAAACGAGATCTTGCGTGACCGAATCGTCATAGGCATCAACAATAACGACACCCGAGAGAGATTACTTCGCAAAAAAGATCTCACGCTCGACGCAGCGATCAACATCTGTCGTACGAGCGAAAAAACTATGATGCAATTACAGAAGTTCGAGCAAACGGAAGTCGTTAATTACGCGTCAGGCTCGCGAAACATCAAAGGCTGCAAATATTGTGGAGATGATCACATCAGAGGAAATTGCCCAGCATTTGGACAGACTTGCTCTAAATGCAAGAAACTCAATCATCTAGCCAAAGTCTGCATGTCTACAGCCCATAAACCAGCCAAACCCAACAAATCTGGTCAACGAAAATACAACACCAACGAAAGCAAATCTACAATGAGCAATTCGAAAAACAAGCACCGGATACACCAATGCGAGGAAAATGTCCCTGGTCACTACAACTCGGAAGACCTCAGCAGCGACGAAAGTCTTTACACTATCCAGACACAGAGCGGTAGAAACCAGTACTTTGCAGAAGTGTTAATCAGAGCAGAAGACAGCACAGACAGTACAGAGCCACAGCCAATTAAATTCCAGATTGATACCGGTGCCACTTGCAGTACCATCAAATTTGACGATTACACGAAATTAACCATGCAGGCACCCCAGCAATCACCAACCAGATTAAAATTGTACGATCAATCAACGATAACGCCTATCGGACAAACCAAGCTGCTCTGCAAAGCAAATGGCATCACCAAAAAGGTTCATTTTCAAGTCATCAAAGATGCACCTACCTCCCTTCTCTCTGGCAAAGTATGCGAAGCCTTAAAACGCCTGCAGTTCAATGAAGAATGTGTCTTGCATGTTACATCAGCCAAGCAAAATGCACTTACACAGGAACAAGTCCTACATGACTACAATGATGTATTCACGGGTCTAGGAACACTGCCAGGAGTCTATCACATCGACACAGACCCTAAGGTCAAACCTGTACAAAACAACCCAAGACGTGTTCCCATACCTGTTAAAGAAGAGCTGAAGAACAAAATCGATGAACTCGAAGCAATGGGAGTTCTTGCCAAAGTCACAGAACCAACTCCCTGGATAAGCAGCATGGTCGTAGTCCGACAGCCAAACAAGTTGAGAGTGTGTCTGGATCCACTAGAGCTTAAAAAAGCGATAATCAGAAACCACTATCCAATCCCTACTATTGAGGATGTAGCACCTAAACTGACAAAAGCTAAAGTGTTCTCAGTAGTCGATACCAAAGATGGTTTTCTGCAAATTCTCCTTGACGAGCCGTCAAGTTACCTAACAACGTTTTGGACACCATACGGTCGCTACCGGTGGTTGAGAATGCCATTCGGCATAAAGTCAGCCCCAGAAGAATTCCAACGAAGATTAGACGAATGCGTAGAAGGCTTACCCAACATAGAAGCAGTTCATGATGACATCATCATCTATGGATCGGGAGACACTGAGCAAGAGGCCATAGAATGTCACGATTCCGCTTTCAAAGCTCTACTTGAAAGATGCAGGGATCGAAGCCTGAAACTTAACAAGAAGAAGCTCAAATTCAAGCTAGACAGAGTGGCCTACCTGGGACATGTCCTGAGCGCAGATGGAATCTCAGCCGCTCCCGAAAAAGTTCAAGCCATCTGTGATATGCCCCAACCCACCGACATACAAGGAGTGCAGCGGCTCCTAGGGGTAGTTACGTATCTAGCCAAGTTCTTACCTCAACTAAGCACAATCGCAGAGCCTCTCCGGCGCCTCACAGACAAGGAATCAGTATTCGACTGACTGCCACAACACGGAGAAGCATTCTCGCGCATCAAGACCCTCCTAACCCAAGCCCCCATTCTACACTACTACGATGCCAGCAAAGAAGTGACCATAGAAAGCGACAGCTCCGATGTAGGCTTGGGCGCCGTCATTACACAAGAGGGTCACCCCATCGCCTACGCATCAAAAGCTCCGTCACAGACAGAGCGCAACTATGCCCAAATTGAAAAAGAATGCCTCTCTATCGTGTTCGCCACGGAGCGATTTGAGCACTACATCTTAGGAAAGGAGAATGTGCGTTCCTTAACAGACCACAAACCCCTTGTCACGATCTTCAAGAAGCCTATACTTACCAGTCCGAAACGTCTTCAACGAATGAGGTTGCGACTACAGAAGTACTCACTCAACGTAGAGTACAAGCCTGGATCACAGATGCACATCAGTGACACGTTGTCAAGGGCGGCACTCCCTATACCTCAAGTCGAGTCCCACACAGACAACTACCAGATCTTCCAAATCCAGGAAGAGTATAAATACCGCAGAGAGATAGAGGAAACTGATATGCAAGAAGCGCTATTCGTAACTGACCAAAGACTCGACAGCATACGATGCGAGACGACTCACGATGTCTCACTACAAACACTAATGAACACCATCAAAGATGGATGGCCAGACAGCAAAGCTGCGGTCCCCTTATGCATTCACGAATATTGGCCATATAGAGACGAGCTAGCCACACAGAATGGACTCGTCTACCGTGGAACCAGAGTCGTCATCCCCTTCACCATGAGAACGGAGATGACCAACAGAGCTCATGCATCACACCTCGGTGTACAATACACTCTGAACACCGCCAGGGATATAATGTATTGGCCTCGAATGACGGCCGACCTTACACAAGCAGTTCAGAGATGCAACACTTGTCAAGAAACCCAGCCAGCACTTCAAAAGGAGCCAATGATGTCCTACCCCATTCCTCAGTCTCCTTGGCAAGCAGTCGCAAGCGACTGTTTCGAGGTTAAAGGACAAAACTATGTCATTCTTGTAGATCTCTACTCTGACTACATTGAAGTTGCAAGCCTTCCCGATTTGTCCACACAGTCCCTAATAAAGCAAATGAAACCCATCTTTGCAACACATGGAAGTCCAGCAGTGTTAGTAACAGACAATGGCAGCAACTACAGCTCACAAGAATTCACTGAATTCACAAAATCCTGGGATATCAATCACATCACCTCCAGTCCACATCACCATAAGTCAAACGGAAAAGCCGAATCGGCTGTGAAAATCATGAAGAACATTATTAGCAAGGCACACAAGGAAGGGAAGGACATGTGGAAAGCAGTCCTGGAATGGAGAAATGCACCGACCCCTGGATCATCTAGCTCACCTGCCGAAAGACTTATGTCACGGCGAACTAGATCTTTCTTACCTTGCAGTAGCCACATGTAAAAGCCCGAAGTACAGACCTCAGTACCAGCCGAGATCATACACAAACGCAAACAAGCCAAACTCTACCATGACCGCAGCTCCAAGGCATTGCCAAAGTTAGTGATTGGTCAGCCCATACGTGTAAAGGCGCACCCACAACAGTCGCACAGCAATTGGGAGAAAGGAAAGGTAGTGTCAACTTCAGTGGCACCACGCAGCTACATTGTGGAAGTACGAGAACGGAAATACCGCAGAAATCGAGTGCACCTGAGGGAAACACGACCACCAGCACCGGAAACTTCACAAGCATCAGGTACCTACGAGACCGCTGCAGAGAAACCCACAAAGGAAACTCCGATTGATTCACCACGTGCTGAGCAATCTGATGTTCAGCAAGATGTTTCCGTTTCTACTACTTCCCCAATCCAGAATATGACCAGATCGGGGCGAGTCATCAAGCCTCCAGACAGATACAAGGATTATGTTCAGTGACATTGAAAGACATTGATATTAGAGGATCTCAATGACTTCAGTCATTTTGAACTTTGAGTTTGTTTAAAGAACAATGTTTATTTCTATCTGATTCAATGTTCAGTTTACTAGTTACTTGGAAAGGAGATGTTATGAGAGTTATGCTAATGTATGCTAATGTATGTTAATTAAAAGGAACATGTGCTTACTGGAACTACGGAGTCCTGTCGTAGTTTGCATAACAATGATGTCCCTTTGCAGTCTAGACCAGTCTAGTTTTATTTTCTGTTATCTCAAGTTCGCCTTTACAATTAATGGGAAATAATTTTCTCGAGCCCTGTTAATTTTACAACATTTACTTCTCACATCTTTCATATTTTGTTACTAACCGCTCAGATGAAAGGTTGCCTAAGTATTTTTTAGCTTTTAGGTCGTTATTTTATACATAAAAGCCTGGTATGAGGAAAACTGACTAAAATATTGACTCTTCGGAGGTTAATCACCAAGATTCATCATTATTTTAAACATTTGCTTCGATTCTTATCCGCAGAACCGCATTTATGGGACAATTCTACATTTCGCATTTTCACCTTATACTGACATCATAGCAGTAGTCACATGCGCCAGTTGGGCGACTATTTTTTTACTTGTGTGACGGTTTCGCAATCGAGACCGGATATTTACATATTGTCAAACTTATGAACCAGACACTAAGTGTCGTAACATAATTTGTCACAAAACACGGTAAATATATTAACGCATCACCTGACTTCTAGTTTGTAGCCATCTTCAATTTCAGTCAGAGTTTTCTGAGCGAAATTTTTATCGTGAGCGGACAGCTTTACTTACGGCCGCCTTGACAAAACTGCTGTGATCTCATTTCTCGTAACAGCTGCTTTTAAGATTCCCTATTTTAGAGATTCCCTATTTTAGAGATTCCCCATTTTAGAGATTCCCCATATTAGAGATTCCCTATTTTAGAGATTCCCCATTTTAGTAGATTCCCCGTTCCCCGTTCCCCGTTCCCCGTTCCCCGTTCCCCGTTCCCCGTTCTCCGATTCCCCGTTCCCTATTTACGGCCGCGGTTTTATGTGTGCACGAGAGCGACTTAATACCCTCTTGACAGTTTATTTGTGGTCCCTCTTCTTCGCAAATTTAGTTGATTTTAATCCCTGTACTGCTACACCTTTGTAACGGAGTCACGGTCAGATTAACCTGTAAACGATTGTTAGCGGAGCCAGACGATTTACTTGTGGTACAACAGTGTTATTTTAGCCTTCGAAAGCTGACGCCTTTTGAATAAAAAAAATGAACCAAGGAAGCGCCTACTCCCGCAGGCTAGTGATGTTTGGATCTTGAATGTTTAGTCATTGAAATTGCCTAACTAACAATTGACCACGATGACCGAGAGAGAGAGGTTAGCTGAAGAATTAAGGCAAACCTAAAACATCAATCTTCCCTTCTGGTACAAATGAAGAACGGGTGGGGGGGAGTTGGTTGATTTCAAAAATATATATATCAAAATATCTTGCAAACAGACTTGAAGTGAAAAAATTCTTGCATGGAGTTTATGGTCTTATATTTTAACCAAGAATTTAGTAAAAAATTCCATCACATTGGACGGCTTGGAAATGTTTTTTTTTCTGGCCAAACACCCCCACCCCTCCCCTCCTCAAAAGTCAAATGGTCGGGACCCCTAGTGGGTTTTCTTTCTCAGGGACTTTTAATACTTAAGAGAGCGTTTATTTTTTACTTGGTAGGAGGGTGGTGCGCTTTGATGGGGAGGGGGGGGGGGGGGGGGGGGGGGGGGGGTGGGGGGGGGGGGGGGGGGGGGGGGGGGGGGGGGGGGGGGGGGGGGGGGTGGGTTGGGCGTCGAAAGTATGTGGCTTCAAAGATGGGGATTAGACGAAATCAAAGGCCAACCCGTGATCGTGAATAAGAAATGATAACTCGTAACACGATAAGCTTATAATATGCTTTTTATACTGACACGGTATGACTTCTGAAGAACGCAATAAAAACGTTCACGGCCATAACAGGAACCACGCCACTAGTCCAAGAAAACCTACGATAACTAGAAGGGTAAAATTTTATTATTTTATCGTAGAAATGCGGTAAAACGTGTATTAAAATCCGTTTCAAGTCTGCAGCTCGGTTTTTATTTTGCAATAAAATACTCTAAATGCGAAACATCTTTAAGCCGTTTATTGTTGTTTATATTCGTTTATAACAAATTAGTTATTGTTATCGCTGTTCTTGTTACGCAACGCATTCGATAAAATTGCCAAATGTAGCTTTTTAACGCGTAACGCAATGTACGGTATTTTTAAATTATAAACACGGCTCGATATCTTTTAAAATAGTAATCCGCGATATGATTTGTGATGTTTAAGATCAACATATTCTGTTCAGTAGAAATACGCAAATCGGCAGTTCCACTGACGAAATGTGAAGGTTGACCTTTAGCGCATAACCGTGTCCAGTTCTCTCCTATTTCAATTAAACAATGCGTATTTGTACTGTCACGCTAAGACATGAAATGAAAGATATAAAGACAAAAATTGGCGGGAACTGGGATGAAAGGGTACGGGTGGTGATACCCCTCCACCCCCCCCCCCCCCCCGCCCCCTCACCCTGTCAATTACCCGCCGTTTTAGCCCCCGGGAGTGATTTATTTACGGTTAAATAGCGTTTATTTAATAAAATGACGTCATTATGATGTCAGGAAAATATTTTGATGAATTCTTACTCGTGGTCACTCGTGGTCACTTGTGGTCATTCGTGGTCACTCGTGGTCACTCGTGTGTACTTTTAGACACGATCATTTCTATTCGCTCGCTCTTGACAGTTGGCTTTGAAATGGCTTTCTCGCTGGAAACGTTGTTTTTCTTTGACATGCGATTCAAGAAAAATTCATTGCCAGACTCGTGAATTCCACGTTAAATTTCACTTGAAAAACCGATAAATTTAACGTGGAATTCACTCGTCAGACAATGAATTTTTCTATAATATTGCGTTGCGTTGCGTATTTTACAACAAGTCGTCGGGTTGCACATCTTCCGAACCTCTAATTTCATTAGACATACGATGGACGTGTTGCGCTGGTGAGGAATGGAACCCCAGCTTTTGTCCTCATTAATTTGAAAGGAGATGACGAAGCTAAATATTGCTGCAAAGGGTCCATTGTTCTGTTAATTGTTCTATTGTTTTCTTAGCGAATCATGTGGTCGCCAATTTAGACGTTTTCGACCATGTGGAACAACTTGCTCCGTTTGCAGCAACAGATTGTGTACGAAGTTCCAGAACCCTGCTATTCTCTTTTCTGTACTTTAGTGTAGATTTTTGTGATTGATCCTGTCTTCAGCTCTGTGACTCTGGTTGGGGTGGTGGATTTTGTTGCCCAATAAGTGTTCGGATGATAGGCCTACTTTCACAAATATCAACAGCATTGTGTTTCTTGTAGTATCGTACACAGTGATGAACTGACATCCCATCCAGGGGTAGTTGCAACTCTTTCAGTTGCTTCTTGCGACAGAAAGTGGAATGTTTACAACAGTATTTTAGTCCACTAGTCCAGATACTGTTAAAGGTGCTTTGACTGGAAGAGTAGTTAACGTAACTGACCTATCGGTATGGATCGTGAAGGCGCGCTGTATCATCCCTTTCTTGTGAGTATCAGTCCTTCTTTAGGGGAGGGGGACGTTTCTCGACCGATGATTTGTGTAAGGTTATTTTGCTCTATTTTGCGATTATCGCCGAGCCCGATTCTCTAAAATGTGCTAAATGACAGCTCTCTGTTGTGCTGTGTTATATTTAATATTAAAAGATTCTAACGATGATTAAAGCTAAAGCTTATTTTTGTGTGAGAATTTTCAGTTGCATTATTTATTCACATAAGGCTTTAAAAAATATTTGCGGCAGTCTGTTCAGTGTTGGTTGTTTATCTTTATTTCTAATATGATTATTTCAGTTGTTAAGGAAAATGTTCGAAAATGTTAAAAAATTAGCAGTGAAACCACTCGCCTTACAGCTCGTGGTTCCACGTGAGTTTTGAACACTTTATGACGCTTTTTCTATGGTAATTAATAGTACAGGCCATGGAAAAATGCGGTCAATTTGTTAATTTTATGTTTCAAACATTTCATTTCTTCGAACGCGACATCGTTCGTCTATAACGAAGCGAAGGGCAAAACGGAAAGTTCAGAAAGGAACTGAACATATTTGCGATGCGAGTTTTCCAAGTGGAAATCCAAAAGCCTACTCAGAATCTTTATTCTTTCATTTTGAGTCTCAAATATGTACGTGTGTCAACCTCGCCCGTATGGAAAATACACTGTAAGTCGGTTACTTTTAGGCACCTCGCGGTTATGTGAATATTCATATCAGTCGAATAAATTACATATCCCCTCATTGCCTAAAATAGCCCTTACTTAATTCCGGTTGAAAGCTCGTAAACCAATCATAGGACTCTTCAAAACCTTCGTTTGATGACACGGAGTTATAACCGGGATTTGGCGGTGTTAAATGTCTTTTTGTCTGTGGAATTTATATTTCTTTCTACTAAAGCCATCTAAGCTGTCTGCATTGTTATACGGCGCTGAGATAGTAGCAAAATGGTAACCAAAGCTGTTCGGTTATTGTTCTCACTGAATAGGAGCAGCCGTTTACTTGTTGCATTTACTTTGGTCCTGTTTCTTCAAATATCAGGTAATATATGCTGTCTTTCCGACTTAATTTTCGCAAGGGCAAACCACCGATTCTCTGTATAGAGCTGTCGATACAACGAGGTAACGATGTTTAATTCTGCGAATCATCATATGAAATACGTTCTCTTTTTCAGCATTTACCTGGAATAAGAAACCTTCAGATCCCATTTATGGAATTCTCAGTGAAAACATTACTCTGCGATGGAATTTTACTTTAGATGCAGCGGAAAAGCTTCACTTTCTTACGTTGCTTCGTGATGGTATCGACATGATTACATACACCGATAGTGTGGGAGTAATAACATACGATGGACGTGTTGCGCTGGTGAAGAATGGAACCCCATCTTTTGTCCTTGTTAATTTGAAAAGAGATGACGAAGCTAAATATTGCTGCAAAGTTAGTTCAACGCCTGCAGGGGGATTGCAGGCAAAACTATACAATAATTGCACCCAACTTAACATACTAGGTAAGGTTTTAGCTCCTAATAGTGTCAAACTAAAAATATGAATAACGAAGATCATCACAAACTACTGATTGTACATGTACATCTGCTTGTACAACACACTTTAGGATTTCATCCACAGACTCAATGGTTAGAACCAGCACCCGATACACCATAATATAAAACAGTACCATAGGAAAGTACTGCTAAGTAGCTTTCATTTGAATGGTCACACTGTAGGATTTCATACTCAAACTCAAAAGTTAGAACCACCTTGTACAGCATAATAAACAGTTCCCCAAGAAAATATTGTCAATAGCTATTATTTGAATGATCACAATAATTGAGTTTTAATCCACAGACTCAGAAGTTAAAACCACCTCTTACAGTGTTATAAATAGCACTACTGCTCAATAGGTTTCACTTGAATGGCCACACATCAGGATTTCATCCACAAATTTAAAATTTAGATCCGCCTTGACCAGTATCACTACAAGTTAGTGTTTAAAAGTCCTAGTTTTATTCGCATGGTAAGACAAAAAATTTAAACGTAGTTGAGGTCATCTAACGTTTTTAATTTAACGTTATCTCAACTGCCGAACTAAATTGTCAATATCAGGTCTCATATATGTTTCTATCATTCATTTATAACACTGCTATAAGTCATCTGATGAATCAATTTCCTCCATTCATAATTCCTTTCTTGGTATTTTTCTTTCTTGCCTTAAAAAAGGTTTCGTGCTTATATTATATATTTTTCTCTTTTGTGGGCAAAAGGTCAAATTAAAAGAATGCGATTTTCTAAGGACTTGAAAAAAAATGTCTTCTTTCTGAGATCTCCATAGTGTCTAGCTCCTGTGCCACTAGTCACAAACCAATTTGATCCAAACACTTAAAAAGCTGTGGCGCCCAAGATGTTTATTGTCTTGGCTGCTCTTTCGTTCTTAATAGCAACAGCGCTGAAACAAGGTAAAAAATGATCGTATGTAGAAGCCATTTTAAGAGGATTATGAGTGCAAAGTTGTGCTGCTATCTTTACTAATTGTTTCGATGGACCTCAGCCAGAAACAACAAACCTTACAGAAGCTGATCTTGGGTGAAACTGGTGGAAATTCGGAAGAAAGTATATTTTTAGAGACTTTTTAGAACGGTTGCCCGACATTCAAGGTGTCTGAATAGATAAAACGCTTGTGAATTTCCCAATATGTCTAGAAACTCCGTATTCGTATTTAAAGCAGTGCATGTCACAACAGCACTTATGAGGAAAAACCGCCGGTTTCAAGTTATAATCCTTTTAATCGTCAATTCTCTCCAGCTAATACCAGTTTCACGGATCGCTTCGTAAAAGGGACATGCGAGATGTACAACCTACGCTGAAAGCGACCACAGTACTTTTCGTTTCATATGATTTCCAGCTTTATACTAGAAATACGTGTCTCGCAGAACCTCGCGAAGCTCGGGGGAGGATGCACTGCAAAATTTTAGCGATGTGGGAGAGATGGAATTTCTGATTTGACTGGAGGAGAGGTTGGGTTGCATGCCGGCAATGGTCCTGAAATTTAAAGTTGAGACATTCTTATCGCCAGTTGCTTCGATTTAACTTGTACTTAGTGCCCTGTATTCTTAAATTATAATAAATGGGAACTGGTACTGGTCAGTTTTGGGTTGTGAGCTGTGGGTCACTGTAACTGCTATGGGACTGGGTATCAAAAGATCCTAGGGCCCTTATTTCCACAACCCCCCCCCCCCCCAACCTTTGTTCATTAATTTTTGCCCAAAAGAAAATTGGTCTGAAAGTGGATGTATAGTATTGTTGTGGACATGGGTCCAGGACAATATGCAGTGGTGTTCTGTTTATTTTGATTGGGTGAAAGTTTGTTTATCAGGAATACAGGTAACTCCTGCTGTCTTGATTAAATTTCCTTTTTGAAGCTTGTGAGTGCTATCTCCCAAAATTAACCAGTTCCCTTTACATACTGCTGTAGCTGTTGTTCTATATACTGTGTATCAAATAGTTGCTAATCCAATTCACTATTCGCTTCAATGGTTGAGATTGCAGGAGTTAAAACTATATTTTGGATACAGGTCATGAGAATTACGAAATTGATTACAAAAGTTAAACATGAATATTCAAGATGAAGCAACAGATTCTCTGCAAATATCATAAGCAATGTATAGAGACCAGGATGGAGAATTCGTAGGTTAAGACCAGGACTTAGGCCTTCATGACAAGTTAACCGTTTTAAAAATCTCAAAATCAAAATTAATTTGTAGATGTACATTCTCCTTACTGGTGTCAATACAGTTCACATAGTCACATAACTACAGTGAATTTGTATTCAATTTCCACAGACAACTCATGTTAAAGGTGATCAGGTTCTCAATTTGCATAATCTATGTAATTGTTCGTACACTGATATTGTGAGGAGATTTGAGATACTGATCACCATTCCAATAATAAATGTGAAGCAGTAATGTTGATGTTCCATGTCATTTAATCTTATATCAAAGTTCCTTAGGGGCCGATTACATGGCGAATTTCAGCCCGGGCTGAGATTTCGACCCGGTCAACCGGGCTGAAATTTCGTTGTGATTACATGATAAATTTCAGCCCGGGCTGAGATTTCAGCCCGGGCGCCAAGTTTGAAATTACGCGGGAAGATTGATAACGATAATCAAAATGGCGTCGAAGATTGGACTGCGCGTGCCCAAATTCACTTTTCAGCCCGGGCTGAAATTCTGATGCGATTACATGGCGAATTTCAGCCCGTTTGGCCGGGCTGAAAATTCCAGCCCGGTTTCTGAAACCGGGCTGGAATTTTCAGCCCAGGCTGAAAGTCAGCCCGGGCTGAAACTTTGTTCATGTAATCGCTAACTTCATTTTAAGAGGATTTATTTCGGAAGCCGGGCTGAAGTCTCAGCCCGGTCAACCGGGCTGAAATCTCAGCCCGGGCTGAAATTCGCCATGTAATCGGCCCCTTAGTGACCTTAGCGAATCACCATTCCAATAATAAATGTGAAGCAGTAATGTTGATGTGTCATGTGTTTATCTATACAGTTGCTACACATTAGCTGGTCATGATTGCTAACAGAAAATTGTTTTTTCCTTACAAAATGAAAATTGTAGACAGAAATTCTCCTTACTAAACCATTTGAATATTATTTCTTATTGACGTATTTTGCAAGGAATGCCGTAAACTCAAGATAGCGTATACAAAGTATATTTCGCTGACTGCTCATTCACAAATAATGCTAAATTATGCAAATGTTGTATATTTGTGAAATACTTTCCACCTGTGTTATCTGTAGTTTTGATCATATTTGAAAGAGAAATTACATGTTGACACCATGGATACATTTTGTAGAACTATATATCTGTGCTGGAAAGAGTTTTGGCTTCCATCAGATCAGACCAGTTTTCTTGCACCTTTCCATGTCATTTAATCTTATATCAAAGTTCCGTAGTGACCTTAGCGAGAATTTACAGCATGTACTAAGACAATAGTTTCCAGTGTTTGAGTACTAATTTTTTATATTGAAAAAATATCCTCTTATGATCTGCCTGTCAGTTGTTTAGCTACTTAATTTTTTTTTTTTTTTTTTTGCAAAAGGTAGATTAAAGAATAATTTATGGAGGGTTGTATACTTAAGCTGGCTTATACTTGCCTTTAAATGTAGGTTGTTTCAATTGAAGAGCATTAAAGAGCGGATTAAAGTGCGGTGGTTTGAGCTAGATTTCTTAATCGTTCTTCTTCTTTGAGCCTTTCCTGTAATAAGTGTTTGCTTTACTCTGCCGTATAAAAGATATTCGTCACGAGTATTTAGCTGATCGTGTAATTCTTGCCGCCTCTCGTTGGCGCAGCGTCTATAAACAGAATCATTTTGTCAAACACTTCCAGTGGGTGTTGCCTCTTCTGATCGGTTTCGTTCAGAATTCAAATGGAGGCATTTGGTCAAGGCGTTTGAACCAACTCAAACGATGTGCCTAGGCTGTTCGAAGTCTTTGTAATCGATGCTGTCGTTGTTTCTTCGTTGCTCGATCGCGCTGAATTTACGTGAATTTCAAGTCGCCGTTCTCGCTCCAGCGAGGTTTCGGTGGTTAATCTTCTCGGGAAAGGATTTCTAGCCACTTGTTGAATCCAGCGTTGTTGTGTTTGCTGTTCTTTCTCATTTGCATCAGAAATTAGTCGTGTTTAACCGAGAGTAAACACTTTTTCACAGACAACCCGGCCGCCATTCGCGGCCATTCGGCCATGAATAAACATGAGAGCGCGCCATTGTCAGCGGTCGCGATTTTTGTTGCCAGGCAACTGCACGACATCTTCAGTATATATATATAAATATATAAATATATTTTTCGCTCGATTTGGCGCGGCTCAGCTCCCGAGAACCGAGCACCCGAGCGGCCTTCGGCCGTCAAATTTATTAACCTCGCTACGCTCGGGCCTTCGGCCCTCGCTTCGCGAGGAATAAACCTAGCCTAGTCTGGGAGTACTACAAGTGACTGAGTAACATTTATTTTAATCCATTGTCAGTTCCGAAAACGGGGAAAACACTGAATCAAATGAGCTTTATAGGACTATATCTATGGGAATATCGGGTATTACCTTAACATGTAACAAAACCTGAGTGGCCAATGCAAGAACGCAAAAAATCTACAGCAAAATATCATGAAAAGTAACACCCCCCCGCCCCCCGAAGGTTTTTCTTCGATTGTTTCAAGACGATTTAAGATAAATTTGAATTTTTAGCAAAAACCAAGATGGCGGCTGTCTTGGCGGCTATTTTGGATGATGTCACGGACCCCCAGCAGCACCACAACCCATAATATTTACCTTATCTTGTAGAGCACATCACAGGCTATCTATTAAATGTAAAATATTTCCGAAATATTGCATCATCGCAAAAACCCAAGGGGGGATTTCAACCCCCCCCCCCCCCCCCGCCTCCCCTTGTACTAAGGTAGGGGTATTAGTTTGCGTATACGTCCGAGGGTTAACGTTTCAAAGCGTTTCAAAGCGCAAAATGGTGTAACATTTACACTTGATCAACAGAAATAAGTCATTTTGTTGAGAAGAAAATGTTGTACTGCCTGCCATTCTCGTCTTTGCACGAAACAAATCTAAATGCCAGACAGTATTCACTCGAACATGGATGTCTCTCTTTTTTATGTAGATTACGTACGTCATTCATTTGCAACGGTAAACAACGGAACATGACACGCGGTGTAACTTTTGCCGGTTAACCACGTTTTTAAAACATAGATTAACCGTTTTGTTAAGTGACTTGTATATAACAATTCTTCTGTTGTCCTGAGCTCACAAGGGGTACACCTCATATTGTTTTGAATAGGAGGTGTGTGGCTGTGACCCATCATGTCTTGTTATTCTGTATGGCGTGTTTAATACCCGTCATATACATGTAGTGTATTTGGCTTGTAGTCGAAGAACCATGTTGTATCCTCACGATTAAACCAAAGGAACGTTACCAGTTAAACTTTACCAGTCTTACATCAGACCCGCATCTTGAAACCCAGTACACATTTAAGGCCCGGTTCAAACGTCGAACTTCACATATGCCGAATCTAAAGCAAATGAGCAATATCTACAGTCAAACCTGTATATAACGGTCACCCTTGGGAAATGGCCAGGTGACCGTTATATACAGGGTGACCGCTATATACAGGTTTCCTTTAAACTCTACTGGAAGTTAGAGAGTAACGTTTTTATGTGGAAATAATCACTCAATTTACATTTTATTGACAATAACAATTAACAGCAACGTCCAAAATACGAAAAAGCCCCCTTAAATGTGCGTGGTTATAAAAAGTGACAGGCTTAGCACAAATCCTGTTCGTCGCTAAAAGCATTTTAGCCCAGCTTTAGATTAGGTCTACCCCAAGTAATTGCCTGACAGATTTTTCTTTTAAGATGAAAATAAAGATATATTAAACAGACCTGTTGTTCTAAACGTCGTCGATTCTTTGATTTTAGAAAAAATCTCTAGCTGTGATACGGACAGGAGAAATTTACGCTTCCCAGAGCCGTTTAGAATACAGTATTTAGTTGTATGCCGTCGTTTGTTTGTTAGCTCTTGGCATATTAGTCCATATTACAATGGAATTTTTTGACTCACTTTTCAAAAGTGTTGCAGTAGTAGCCGCGTAAGTAGGAATAAGTCGCTGCTTAGGAACAGTTCATTTCTCAGTCCTTAATGTGAGCGCAAGTCTGCGTTTAGCATAACTTGCGGGATAGTGTTTCTTCATCACGGCTAAAAGAGTCAAAAATCCAAGTCTTTTGCGATAGTCATGGTCTATATTGGAATGATGGCATCTTGCAGATGAGCTGTTGAATAAGGCTTGTCACGATTCGCTATTAGTTTGATCGTAATCCAATTTGGTGACCGTTATATACAGGTAAAAAATAATGAAATTGTGGATTCGGGAAGTCTAAAGGGTGACCGCGTCCGTTATATACAGGTGACCGCCATATACAGGTGAACTTTACAGTAATTATAAGGCACGATTTTTGGGAAGTTGTTCGGTGACCGTTATATACAGGTTTGACTGTATGCGCTGTCTGAAAATGCGTGTTGATTTTTGCCATTTTGGCTCGAAAAATGGAAACATTGCAATGGTGAGGTCTACAAAAATAGTCAGATAAAATGGCTTATTATATCTCTCAGTTAGTACGCGCGCTATGATTGGTCAATTTTCCGGTCCGTATTTTACAGTACGGACCGCAAAATTTGAGAGTCCCAGCATCAGTCTAGCATCAGCTATTCAAAAGTTGTTTTCTACATTAAAAATTATCCAGAGAAAACGTTTGCAGCTAAATGGATTAACATGTCAGGTTATAAAAACTCTCTTCGATGAAATTAGCCATAACTTTAGCAAAAAACTGATTAGCCGCGAATCAAAAAGCATTGACAATTTTCTTGAGTAAGAGCTTACATGCTCATTGTTTTGGTATTTAGCTTTTAGGCTGTAAGTTGTAAAAACTCGAGTAACTTGGCAAATCCGTTTAACTTTAACAATTTAATTCAGCATTGAAGAAAGAGTACCTTTCTTTGTAAGAAAACTTCTCTATGAAAAACATAAAGCTGCAAAACAACTTGAAACGGCTTCCATTGGTAAACTGTTAAAGTGCCTATGAAATGAAATTTATTTTTTAATGTATCGAAAGTTTCACCTTTTTAGACCTTGGAATAAAAGGTTTAAAGTGTTAGGGACGATGCGAAATGCTTTTTTTATGGTCTCAAAGTTAGGTTGTTGGCGCTAAAAAGTGGCTCCAATTTGTGCGCGGCCAAAACCAGTGTCATATTACACTGTGACGTAAATAGTTGTACAAACTGCTGCGGGAATATAGAGAACAAGAGAGCTGACAAGAGACGTCGCTAGAGGTGGACCAATATTATGTGGCGAGCGGACTCAAACATACGAGATATTAGAATTCTTCGATAACAGAGAGTGTAACAAAGCTTTATTTTGCTCCAGAGGAAAATAGGCCGGCGAAATACACGAAATTTGTTCGTCGACATCGGAAAGGGTACGTCAAGCGATGTTGTTTTCAATGAAAGCGCTTATTGTTAAGATTAATATTATTTTGCAAAAGAAAATAACATTCCGGCCGGTGAGGCCGTTTAATCAAGCATAATTTTCCCAATCCATATCCTGTTTGGAAGTTCCTTCAAGCCTCGGCTCGACTGGAGAGCCGTCGAAGTCAGTGAGGCCTACAAAAATATACTGACTCGATCGGCACTGACTGGTGAGTAATATAAATGTTTATACGGTATTCCGAATTATTAAAATTCAAAGTACAGCGACGCAAGTGTTCACTGGAAGGCGTCTATTCTACGGAACATCTATCAAAAATCTACACATACAAATGCGTAAGACTATTCAAAACAAAATACATCGCTGAATCATTGCGTGTTCGATCAGATCAATTTTTATACAATGAAATATAAATCAGACATAAATGTAAACACAATACTTTGAACTCACTTACAAGCCGCCAAGTGGTTAAAATTTCCAGAAACGATCAATCGCTGGCAAGACACTGAACTAAGAAGCATAATATTATTACGTATATACTTGAGTTCAAACATTTTGAATAAATAAATAAAAAAATACGCTATCAAGGCACCTTGCCGCTAAAAATACACCATTCACATTCAATTCAGCAAGCCGCCTGAAAAACACCACCTCGGATATGCATAACATATCAGTATAATTTAGAAACTTTCAACTAGCAAGCCGCCAAGACATATCCTTCGCATTGAAAAAAGAACTTTAAGTAGACGAGCGAATTGCCAAGCAGATAAAATTAGTTCATAACCTCCACGCGCGATCAATGAACTTCAGAGAAGAACGGCCGAGTCGCTAATGCGCTAATATCATGATTGTTTGTACTACAAATATATCGTTCGCGTTCGATAAACGCTAGTCAACAAGCCACTAAAAAGAAATAACAAAAACGCCTCTGCGTTCAATAAGCTTACAACTCAACTGGCGAACCACTGAGACGCTGTGCTACTGAAATGTATACCTTTCACGTTCAATAATCTAAATGATCAAACTCCGTCTTCTTCATGTTCACTTCCTTCGCTCAGGCAGCACAGTCGGTTCGTCTCGCTACGGCAAAACTACAGTGGACACGATCATTTCAGTTGATCAAGAGTGATTCGAAACTGATCCTCTTCACCTTCAGAGGACTGTAAAGAAACAAATTAGGCGCTGTCTGACATTTGTACAGCCAAAAACGTTGGCAAAATGACCATCACGCTAAAGGATTCCAAGGGAATTATAGCGTAAACAAACCAATGTGTCATACTATTTACGTAATTTACGTCATCACGCACGCTCACTCGCCCCCAGGCTCTCCAAAAATTGGAGCCACTTTTCAACCGAAGTGACGCATCTTCGAGGGGCTAAAAAACCGATTTTCTTTCTTTTCCTCGGGAAATGATTATTGTTTTCGTTCTTTGGACATAATAAACTAATGAAAAACGAAGAAAAAAAATTCATTTCATAGGCACTTTAAGCCAGCTTAGTTTGATCAAGTTCTTGTCTAGTTATATAAAACTTAAGTTTGGAGTTAACTTGAAGCTACAGAATTACGCTAAAAGTGTACCTTGATTCCTCAGCGAAATTTTTGCCTTTGCAGTGGATTCCCTGAAAACAATTTTTGCGTATTCGCAAATACGCTCAGCTCTTGCTGCAGCTCACGCTGAAAATTTGTCAGGTGCGATCGAAATTCAAACTCATCTATGAGTTTCGGCATGAAGCCACTAAAGCACAACGAAAAGCCAAAAACAGCTTGCCGTATTTGATGAGGAGATATTTTCAGTATCCTTTTTGAAGTTTCAGAGTTTCTTCGTTCACCGCTGTAGACCGAAATGCTGCCACAGCCACATTTTCCAGTTTGACGAACGCGTTTGTTTTGGCGATTTTATCGCGGCGTTTTCATTCTTCTTTCACTCTGACTTCACCAGTAACTAAGAATTTTTTCAAAGAAAACTACCTTTTGTCAGGTTTCCGTCGTCCTATCGAACACATGGAAGGATAAATTAATTCGTTTTCATAGTTTTCATTCAAGAGCCACGCAAGTTCATGCCGAATCGAGGACCGATCACACTATTTTTGAAAGCCAATAAAATTTGCTCTTTGCTTTCTTGTGACGTACGTCAGTCAAATGAAGCCGTCCAACTTTTGACTTGAAAGGTTTTCCTTTATCTCCGATTTAGAGATATAATAAATATCTTATTAGCCTCGTTTTTCTCGGTCCGTACCGTAAGTTACGGAACCTTGTTTTTTTCCCTCGATTTATGGCCCGCGCGCGAAGCGCGCTTGGGCCATAAATCGAGGAAAAAAAACTCGGTCCGTAACTTACGGTACGGACCGAGAACTCGGCTAATAAGAGGTATATATTTACGTCTAAGGCCCGGTTCAAACGTCGAACTTAACATATGCCGAATCTAATGCAAATGGGCAAGAATAATACAGTCAAACCTGTATATAACGGCCCTGTATATAGCGGTCACCCTGTATATAACGGTCACCGAACAACTTCCCAAAAATCGTGCCTTATATTTACTGTAAAGTTCACCTGTATATAGCGGTCACCTGTATATAACGGACGCGGTCACCCTTTAGACTTCCCGAATCCACAATTTCATTATTTTTTACCTGTATATAACGGTCACCAAATTGGATTACGATCAAACTAATAGCGAATCGTGACAAGCCTTATTCAACAGCTCATCTGCAAGATGCCATCATTCCAATATAGACCATGACTATCGCAAAAGACTTGGATTTTTGACTCTTTTAGCCGTGATGAAGAAACACTATCCCGCAAGTTATGCTAAACGCAGACTTGCGCTCACATTAAGGACTGAGAAATGAACTGTTCCTAAGCAGCGACTTATTCCTACTTACGCGGCTACTACTGCAACACTTTTGAAAAGTGAGTCAAAAAATTCCATTGTAATATGGACTAATATGCCAAGAGCTAACAAACAAACGACGGCATACAACTAAATACTGTATTCTAAACGGCTCTGGGAAGCGTAAATTTCTCCTGTCCGTATCACAGCTAGAGATTTTTTCTAAAATCAAAGAATCGACGACGTTTAGAACAACAGGTCTGTTTAATATATCTTTATTTTCATCTTAAAAGAAAAATCTGTCAGGCAATTACTTGGGGTAGACCTATTCTAAAGCTGGGCTAAAATGCTTTTAGCGACGAACAGGATTTGTGCTAAGCCTGTCACTTTTTATAACCACGCACATTTAAGGGGGCTTTTTCGTATTTTGGACGTTGCTGTTAATTGTTATTGTCAATAAAATGTAAATTGAGTGATTATTTCCACATAAAAACGTTACTCTCTAACTTTCAGTAGAGTTTAAAGGAAACCTGTATATAGCGGTCACCCTGTATATAACGGTCACCTGGCCATTTCCCAAGGGTGACCGTTATATACAGGTTTGACTGTATTTGCTCTCCCGCTCGACTATCCAGAGAGACACTGCCAGCAGTCTACATCAGTTATCGTTTTATTTTTTTTCATTTTTACAGTCCGTCCCACTGTTGTGTCAATCTCAGCAAACCAAGCAGTGAATGAGACTGATGATGTCACGTTGTCCTGTAGTGCAACTGGTAAACCCTCTCCAAATATCACGTGGTCAAACGCTGGTAATCAAGACAACATCCTTAGCTCGAGCTCTTCCCTAATACTAAAGAATGTCACTAGACAACAGGATGTCGTATACTGGTGCACTGCAGATAATGGTGTCAGTAAAGCCATGGCTTCAGTAAGGATAACTGTTCAGTGTAAGTAAGACCAAAGATGAAACGTATATGCTAAAAAAAAAAATGACTCAAACTTATAAAATGGTCACAAAACGAAGTATATTTCAATGTTATTTCATGGCGTAATTAATAATACTTGTTTATATTTATGGAATGCAAGATAAAGAGAAAGGCCTTTCTTCTTCATATACTACATGCATGTGATTAACACAGTGATTACTTGACTCTCAATTTTAGAGACTGTTTTCTATTACCATCGTGCTTTATCTGCAAATAGGACGCTTTCGACATTGCTGATCCTAGCAGTACTATACGCAGGACACGTGTCACATGTGAACCTATTGCGCGTTTTGTGGTCTGTTCTGGAATGAGAATGAATGGAATCGAAAATATGAAAATGATTCTGGTCATTCTGCACATGCCATAACCCCCCCCCCCCCCCCTTAACGAATTCCAATGATGCACATTTCAGAATGGTTCCGAACTAAAAAGCGTTCCACCTAGTAAATGCGAGAATTTAGTTTTATCGACTGAGTCGATAAGGTAAATTGACCACCGTAAAAAGATTCAAATAGCTGACGTTTCGAGCGCTAGCCCTTCGTCGGAGCGAATCAAGGAATTGTGGGTAGTGTGTGGTTTTATATAGTAAGCGGTGGAGCTACGCTATTGGTGGAAATTTGGTGACGTGAAAAACAAATGTAGATTAGTTGAATGAAAAGCGTTCGTTGATTCCGTGGGGTTTGAGAGTGCCGATTTGAAAGATGATTTTTTGTTCTAGGTTTTTACGGCTTTCTGTGTTACCCTGGTGTAGGGAAAGGCCGCAGATTGTCATGTGTTGTTTAGAATGGTTAGTAAGATTAAAATGGCGCGCGACTGGTTTGGATGCGTCTTTGTCATTTTTTTCAACGTCTCGGAGATGTTCACGAAAACGGTCGCCCAGTCTTCTCCCTGTTTCGCCAATGTATATCTTTTTGCAAAAAGTACATGTTATGCAGTAGATAACATTTACGGAGGTGCATGTAAAACGATCAGTGATTTTAATAGATCGTTTGGGTCCTGTTATTTTGTCCGCGTTGTGAATGAAAGGACAAGTGTTACATCGTGTGCGTGTGCATTTGAAAGTTCCCGGTACATCGTCAGATTTCAGTGCGCTCGTAACTAGAAAGTTGCTAATGTTTTTGTCACGTTTGAATGAAATTAGTGGGGGTTGTGAAAAAATTCTGCCTGTTTCGGGGTCGTTTTGGAGTAATTTGAAATTTTTTAAAATGATGCTTTTGACTGTGTTGTTGTGTGGGTGGAAAGTGAGGGTGAATGGAATTCTCTCGTTCTCTTCCTTCTGTGGCGTTTGTAGTGCTGATTGTTTGTCGATCTGTTGTGCACGTTGTTGGCCCGTATTAACAACAGAGTCAGGGTACCCACGTTTCTTGAAAAACTGGCACATTTCTTCTGATTTGTTGGAAAAATCAGAGTCATCACTACATAGACGTCGAAGTCTGAGAAATTGAGAATACGGAATGGCGTTTTTAACGTGCGATGGATGTGAGGATGAATGTAACAGATAACTGTGGGAATCTGTAGGTTTGTAGTGCACACTTGTGGATAAACTGTTACCGTTGATTGAAATATTAATGTCAAGAAAAGCGACTGAGGTTTCGGAAATTTCCCAGGTATATTTTAGAGCGGGATGAAAAGTATTGACAGAAGTTATGAATTGATTAAGTTCCTCTTTACTGGAAGAGGTAGCGCCAATGCAATCATCGATGTAGCGGCCGTAGAGTTCGGGTTTGGTTCCGTGGTACTGATTAAAAAATTTGTCTTCGATGTGGCCTACAAAAAGGTTAGCGTAGCTTGGTCCCATTTTGGTGCCCATGGCGACTCCATTTACTTGTTTGTAGTAGTTTTGGGAAAATGAAAAACAGTTAAGTGTCAAAACTAATTCGGCTAAGCGGAGCAGTGTTTCTGAGCTTGGGTTTTGAATGGAGCGCTGGTCGAAAAAATATTTTAGTGCTTGAAGTCCTTCAAAGACGCATCCAAACCAGTCGCGCGCCATTTTAATCTTACTAACCATTCTAAACAACACATGACAATCTGCGGCCTTTCCCTACACCAGGGTAACACAGAAAGCCGTAAAAACCTAGAACAAAAAATCATCTTTCAAATCGGCACTCTCAAACCCCACGGAATCAACGAACGCTTTTCATTCAACTAATCTACATTTGTTTTTCACGTCACCAAATTTCCACCAATAGCGTAGCTCCACCGCTTACTATATAAAACCACACACTACCCACAATTCCTTGATTCGCTCCGACGAAGGGCTAGCGCTCGAAACGTCAGCTATTTGAATCTTTTTACGGTGGTCAATTTACCTTATCGACTCAGTCGATAAAACTAAATTCTCGTGTTTCATCCCCCCACCGACGCAGCACCACAGTTTCTCTAGAAACTAACCCCATTCACCTAGTAAATGACCTAGCTCGTCGCAAGTCTCCCAGTAGCTCAGTTGGTTGGACCGTCCGAACGGTTTTCGGAAGGCTCAATTCCCGTCGGGGACACAGTTTTGTTTTCTTGGTCCCATGCTCATGACATGCTGAATATGTCGAATATTGCATATGTCTCAATATGGTTATAATTATATCCTCTAAAATCTGCAGATGCACCATCGATTACTTTATCTCCGAAAAACTACAATGTCACTGAGGGCAAAAACTTACAACTTCATTGTGCTAGTGACGGTAGACCTCCTCCTACTGTCACGTGGGAAAAGATTGGCGAACTAAGCAACAGTGCATACAGTGCATTTCCAACTGCACACGAAAAAAAAGTGAAAAAATGATAACATTGCCTCTAGCCTAATAACGTCAATTTCTTAATTGTTCCTAGACAAACCAAGAGCGAGTTACCTAAGAACCACTGCATCGAACAACACTGCCATTGAGGGCCGAGCAGTAATATTCTACTGCGATGCCGACAGTGTGCCTTCCTCGTCGCTTGAGTTACGTTTCAAGGGCGCGCAGTTAGGTTATTTTAGCAACGGCACGTTTACTATTCCACAAGTGAAGGCTTCTGACCAAGGACCATACGAATGTGTAGCACGCAATATTCTTGGAATTGGGCAAATGGCAACTTTAAACCTGAGTGTGTTAGGTACGTACAGAGTGAGGGAAATCATGCACGTATCATTTTATAGTTCAATAGTTTTGTTTTGTGCGATCTTTCGGTTCACATCAGTCCATTTATCGCGCAAGTGGTGCCATGACACCATATGGTGACGGTGATGATGATGATGATGATGATGATACTGATGATGACGACGATAATGTTGTGGCCCCTTGGTGTGACCGACAAGTTAATAATCTTAGCGGAATTCATCTTAACGTAAGGCGATAGCAATTGATTGACTACCTACGGATAATTCCCACACCATTTAATTAAATTGTATTCTTTTTCTTCTGCGCGATCATAGTTTTAACACTTTACTAACCCTTATAAAAATGGGAACAACTGGAGCTTAAGATAAACGATGAATGAAAAAAGCACCTTTTCAGCTCCAGTTTGGCTACACGACGAACAAAATATGGCCGTGATGGCTTTATAATGTTGTTTTCGGTCAATACATGTATAAGATATCGTTCTATCTTTCAGTTCCACCATCAATAAACTTTGTCTCCCACAATGCAACGGCAAACGAGACTGATGACGTATCGCTGTTCTGCAATGCAACGGGAAATCCTCGTCCAAACATAACATGGACATTTCTGAGTGGTCCTGAACCGAAGGATATTATCACAGCAGAGGGAAGGCTAAATGTAACTTTGCCAAATGTCACTAAAAGTCAAACTGGAGTTTATTTGTGTACAGCTTCTAATAACGTGATGAACGCAAAGACAGCAAAAGTACATGTTACAATAAATTGTGAGTAAAAATACTGTTAATCCTTCTTTGAAGTGATTTTTATGTCGAACCTCTCGTAAAGGCCTGGCCAAACGAATAAACCAATGCTGTTGCAGAATTGTGTAATAACGTTGGATAAAACGTGTTTGATTTGTATAGCCACATGCATGTATTACGATGTTTGATAATGCTTTTGTAACGTTTTGCGAAGTTTGATTTTCTTCGTGTCAAAATATTGACCCCTCAGACGAGGCATTTGCTCCGGGCGTGCGTGCTATTGTGAAAATACTATATAGGCAAATGTCACCCAATTTTTTGCCATGAATCTCCCTTTGTTCTCGAGACAACCAAAACACTTTTCGCGGGCTTGTGAATCATTTGTTGTTTAACGCGAAGCAAAGAGTCATCCTCGCAAAACCTTCTACACTGATCGCTGCGTAAAGCATGTTTTATTTGTTTGGCCATCAACATAACATTTTCAAACAATGTCAAGTAAAGCAATGCTGATGTCTCATTTCCTTGACCGGACTTAAAAAGATGACTTCGCGCTTACAGTAATGGAATCATGGGCGATCACTAGGGCAAGCTTGCCGCCAAATGCAGTGTTTGTATGGGAGTCCAGTGTTCAATAATTTCGGTAAAATTTATATTTTCTAATATTTGTGAATTGAAAACTTACAATAGTACTGGGAAAAAGACTTTACTCATCAAATTTGAGGAATATAACTGTGTTATAAAGCGCGCAATTACTTTTTTGTTTCCCATACATTTGTCATTGAAGTCCAGGGAAAAATTAAATATACAGACAAAGCAATTAATTGTATGCTTTTTAACTCAGCTGCCTCCCTCAAATTTGATGAGTAAAACCTTTTTCTTGGTATCGTAAGTTTTCAATTCACAAATATTAGAACATTTAAGTTTTACTGAAATTTTTTGACACTGGATTTCTATTAATACAAACACTAAATTTGGCGACACGTTTATATTGATTACCAATAATCCTCCAACAAGTGCGACTTACTCTTTGGTCAGCCACAACGTCTGACATACATTTGGTGGTCGTTAGGACATGCAGAAGTCATAGGAATCTAACGATAACTTGCTTCCGTTGCTTAGCTACTGTGGCAAGCGTGAAGTTAAAAAAATGTTGATTTTTTTTCGATCGCATTGCCTAGATAAACCAGAGATCAAAGACGGAGGCTCTACGCAGAATATCATGTCCTGGATTAACCGCAAAACAGAGATTATGTGCAAGGCGGAAGGGTTTCCAGTACCAGAGATTACATGGAATCGCGATGGCACAGTGACATCTTCAAAAGAGTTTAATTCCCGCGTCAGTACACTCACGTTTACTCCTCAAGAACCAGGAGACTTTGGTGCTTATGTGTGTCAGGCAAGGAACCTGCTTGGTTCAGTGGAAAAACAAATTACTATCAAAATGTTAGGTAAGCTTCATTTGGGAAAGGGGAAATCTTTTTAAAAGGCTTAAAAGGCTTTATTATTACTAGAACAAAGTCAAGTGCACCACATGTTCGTAAAGTTTTTTTAATTGGTGAAACCGGAAGGTCTTTTAACACCGGAAAGAAAGAACACACCAGAAATGTCAAAATGCACACCAAAGGCTCCAATGTTGCAAATCATGCTTGGTCCAAGAATCATCACATTGACTTTGAAAATGCATTTATTATTCAGACAAAGGCAATTATTGCCATCTTTAATAAGACCCTTGAGTCCTGGCACACCGCAAAAACTTTTGACGTTGACAACAACTCATGCATGCCCGCTTCCCAATCAATATCGCATTCTTCTAAACAAACATTGACTTTCACACGTTTTAAATATCTTGTTAGTTTTTACATTCTTTCGCTTTTGTCATTTTTTAGCTTTTTTTAATTATGTATGCACATTCGCTTTCTTCGCTTATTCTATCCGTTAAAGACAACAGAACGGTTATCGAAAGCTCAAAGTTTTTTAAAAGTTTTAACCAGAGAACGTCTTTCACTTTTTTAAAAAATAATAACAAAAATCCAGAGAGTTTGTAAAGTATGGACGTTAAAGTTAAACTTGATAAATATATGTCAATGATTAAATAAAAAGACGAAATCCTGTGGTGCGACTATTCAAATAAAACCTCTTCGGCAGTACGTTTGCATGGTATCATTTGTCTTTTAATTATTTTACAAAATGACATTTGGGAATTTTTAGCTTGAATTTCGATTTTTGGCACCCAAGGTTAAATAAATTACAATTCAAATGACAACTACTTTTCTTTTTCTCGAAAGGACACTTCAAATCATAACCCAAAGAATATGGGTGGGGGTGGGAGGGGGACAGTGAGGTCTGAACATCCAGCTTCCCTTACCCATTACTCCCAGCTCCGACCCTTGTCTTGGTGTTTCCTTATTATCAATACTATGATTTTTTGCCGTTCCTCCCGCTTTCCACCACATTGGGAATTCTGCTTTTTTCCCTTTCATTTCCAGTCACCCGTAGTCGCCCCACTTTATTTTGTGCCAGGGTCTCGCCCCCACTGTCTCGCCCACCAAAGGCACTACTGGCCACTGGAAAATAACCTTTTTCTTCTCACCCCTAGTGGAGCCAGAAGCGCCAACAATCCTGCGAATTGATCCAGGATTTGATCAATTGGAAATCCACTGGAAGGCCTCCGTCACCAATCCGGCTAGTCCAGTTCTGGATTATCTTGTGCAGGTTAAAGAGAAAGATGAATCAATGCAGTGGAAGAACTGTACACAGATTGAAACGTTCCCTGCCTCATTGACGTGTCTTATAAAAGATTTGAAGAGTGAGACGATGTATACTGTACGAGTTGCCGGAAGGAATGTTGTGGGTTACAGTGCGTTTACAGAGAAAGAAGCCCAAACAAAACCTAAAGGTAAAGTCAATTATATTTTATTTTTTAAAGAAAACTTTACGTGAA
This sequence comes from Dendrophyllia cribrosa, assembly GCA_024195265.1. Taxonomy (NCBI): domain Eukaryota; kingdom Metazoa; phylum Cnidaria; class Anthozoa; order Scleractinia; family Dendrophylliidae; genus Dendrophyllia; species Dendrophyllia cribrosa. Next base: position 13,680,062 of record JAJLRJ010000010.1, read on the forward strand.
AATGACAACATTTTAAGTAGAGTAAATGTGTTCAAATGTGCTTTTTCATCGTTAGGTTCAAATGTGAATAAAATTAAGGTTGTGCAATTTGTTGTTCGATCGTAATCACTCGCCAAAAATACGAGAGTCTGTAGGGGCCGATCGCATAAAACAACTTTAATATCATTTCAAATGATCCACGCACTGATGTACGAAATTAAAGAAACTACGATCAAATAAGCCTATACTAGTATTCCTTATAGTTCGTTATTGTTCTTCAGGCAAGGTCCTAAAAAAGCGCACGAATGAAACTTTTGATACTCAGGGCTTACTTTAGTAAAACCTCTACATACTTATCTTGCTGTTGTTTCATGCAACTCAGTAAATCTTCGTTCGTCACGTTTATATACATAGGAGTACCCACGGGAAACTAACGCACATTTCAAGTTGCCAGTTTTCTATCTGTCACCGCAGTCCCAAAGATTGGACTAGTTAGTCCTGGTTCTTACGTTTTATTCAGGAAAGATGGTCAAATCTGAGTCCATTGTGTGGAAGCAAATTGCCATTGATGCAAAACGATTTCGGAGGTCACACGATCAAGCGTGGGTTTGAAATTGTACCCAAGCAAAACCTTAAGCATGCTCAATAAATATACCTGGCACGATTACTGTAGAACTTTCCTCTCTCGTATCGAGATAGAAAGGCAAGGTATATTTATTAAGCTTCATTATAACATTATGTTAAAACAAGAGATATCCCAAAGTTATAGAACTAATCTTTGAAACCTTTTCATAGAGATGGGAACCTTTGGACGACAGAAAGGCATGTCGGGATACATTGTTGATTACATCATTGCAGGAGTCATTGGTTTCAGTGTTCTGGCGGTGGTTATTATTGCTATAGTAACGAACAAACGGCCATGTCACAAAGGTTTGTTTACCGAGTGACATTTGTATTTCGTCATTAATATGTAACGCACTTTTCTTTTTACTTGTTATCTGAAAGCCTTCCGTTAATTTGGACTATTCTTGGTTTTCACTGTCACGCCATAAAATTTTAAAATCGAAACGAATTAGCGAAGGAAGCCAATAATTTGTAATGTTATAAAAGAGTAACAAATAAACAACTTCGCGAAGTCTCAGATCTGTGCAATATTCCGTTGTTGAATTGTTCGCCGAAGCATTCGACTCAAATTTACAGAGCTTTGTATGGAAACGCCATCCCGGAGGGACACCAAGATATAATGTTTTAGAATCGAAACTATTTAGTGAAAGAAGCCAATAATTTGTAATGTTATAAAAGAGTAACAAATAAAAAACTTCGCTAAGTCTCAGATCTGTGCAGTATCCCGTTGTTGAATTATTCGCCGAAGCACTCGACTCAAATTTACAGAGCTTTGTATGGAAACGCCATCTTGGTGCCCCTCCGAGGGGCACCAAGATGGCCGCCGGAAATCAATAAAAACAACTGGACTTCACTTTCGCTCTGAAAGCGATTACTTTTCTCTCGTGAACTACTATTCATTCGCATAAACTGCATTCCTAATACTTTAACTGCCCAAAGTGCCAAAAATCACGAGGAGAGGCCCTTGTTTCATAGGAAAAAGCTTTGTCACGGACGCCATGTTGGTGTCACGTAGGGTGAAAAGTCAGAAATTCAAAATGCTGTATTTTCAAAACGAAAGACGCTACCGGGTTGGATACTTGTGAAAAGATTTATTTTTAAGTCATCTTCAACCTGGTGGACATATAAATTCAGAAGGCATTACAATTTATGATTTTCGAATTTGATGACGTCACGTGAAAACCAAGAATATCACTAAATCAAATCAAATCAGTGTTTATTCACCCCAATAACCATGTTACAATTACGTTGTACTTATTAAGTGTCATTGTCTGAGAAAGTGTTCCAGGGGCCAAAAGTTGTGGTCAACCGATTTGGCTGAAACTTGGCACAAAAGTTGGTTGCCATGAGATATTTCAAAAGCCAGTTTAGCTCACTTCTTTGACTTTTAGTTTTGGAGTTTCAGGGGGGGTCTAATTTTTTGCCCTTTGAGCACCAAAAATTCAGCCTTTCAGGGGACATTTTGAAAGTGCCATAAAACTCAATTGGTAAATTGTGCTGCCAAATGAATTTGACCATGAACTCTACTATAATAGAGCTTTCATTTCATGCATGTAACTTTGTTCTCAAGGTATTGGACAGAGAGGAGCCTGGGGCTAGAGTTTGACCAAAATTGATGTCAAAATTACAACCCAAAATTGCCATTTTTCAAAAAATCAGTGTATCTACCTGCCTTCTTGCATAACTTCCGTAGCTATACCATTGTTTACTTTAGTGACCCAATTATCAAAATCAGTTGAGAAAAGGTTTGTTGAATTTTTGCCACAAAAACTCCATGCCCCTCTAAGGCCATTCAAAATGGAATTTTGAGCATAATTCATTCCATAAACAAACCAAATTGCTGACATGAAGCTCTTATTCTGTATTTGGTGAGTGCAAATGAATTGCTAAAGCCAAATCAGTTTCATTGTTCAGAAATACTGTGATTCTTACCTTACAATTGCTCTTAAAAGGCCTTTGATTAGCACAACAAACACCCTGATTTGGCAAAACAAGGGTGAATGTTTTCTTCCAATACTTAGTACCCATCAAACAGCACAAATGATGAAGGCCTTACCTAGATATAACGATCTTTTTAAACGATGCTTGAATTTTTCATTGATTTATATTCAGTTTCAAGTCATAATTCTTCTCCGTTGCTCCAAGCATGGAAAATCTCCATATTTTGTCAGGCCTGATTTTTTTTATGATTACAAGATAAAGTTAGCTTAACAAAAACGTTCGTTAGCATATAATCTATGTCTGTTAACAGCCTGCATAGTTCTTGTAAATACCCACCAGTAAAGGAGCATGACCATGCATACATAGATATAAGCTTATTACAAACATACGAGCTCAAGTTTAAAGCAGTGTCGATGTGACCCGTTATTTCAGAGACCTTTAGAGCGGAGTAAATGAAACCATCCGTCAAGAAGGAATGCACAGTTAGGAGAGCTGGATAGTAAAACAAAAAGCTTTTGTTGCAAATACAATGACCAAACGAGGCCTTGCATCGAGATGATGTATCAACTGGTCCGCCATTTTGGACATAGGAGAGAGTGGGGACTGGACCGAGTTCCTATTCTTCTTCCGTTTCGCGGGTATGTTTTGATTCGAGTGTAATTTCACGATGGTACTTTGTTCCTTTCGAGGGGTAAGTGTTCAATGCGGTGGCACGTCATGGGCTGCGCACGAAACAGGAATGGTTCCTTTGTTGTCCTGCGAGATAGACATGACTGAATGGTTGAAGGAAAAGTACAAGGGGTCAGGTGCGTCCGGGGCAAGAGGAAGACCTGGTCATACCAAAGCTACAGGTGATTCAAAATATCAGTTAGAGGTCATCATATACGCGCACAAACGGCTTTTATCACGATCCAGTGGATTCTTTTTATTGAACAGGGACCACGATATTGTCGTCTCAAATTGTTTGTTTGTGACGAAGATTTCCCGAGGTAATTTACTTGGTTCTTGCGATGAGAAACTAACATTCAACAAATTGTTCATAAAAGAGGGCAAAAGGGTTGACTAAAATCCTAACTTTGAAAGGTAAAAGTACAGTTATTTTATCGCAGCAATCTCGTGAACCAAAAACAACGATAAGAATAACTTGAAGGCTGTTTTTCGTTTGCTCGCTCTGTTTGTTTACATTCAGCTTTACCTGTGCAGACGCATATCATGCAATCACAATTCGAGCTTGAAACTCTACCGTTTTCCTATATTTGCTGGTTTCGTCGAAGAAAAATCTTTGCAAACATGCTGCATCGAAGCTTTTGGATGAAATTGACATTTTAAGCGAGAAAATGTCTGGTTTCACGGATAACATTCCTAGCTACAAAAATTTGGATACATTTTTTAATTACTTAAAAGTAATGATTGCATGATATGCGTCTGCACAGGTAAAGCTGAATGTAAACAAACAGAGCGAGCAGACGAAAAACAGCCTTCAAGTTATTCTTATCGTTGTTTTTGGTTCACGAGATTGCTGCGATAAAATAACTGTACTTTTACCTTTCAAAGGTAGGATTTTAGTCAACCCTTTTGCCCTTTCTATTAACAATTTGTTCAATGTTAGTTTCTCTTCGCAAGAACCAAGTAAACTACCTTTGAGACGACAATATCGTAAAATATCGCGGTCTCTGTTCAATAAAAAGAGTCCACTGGATCGCGATAAAAGGCATTTGTGCGCGTATATGATCCCTAACTGATATTTTGAATCACCTGTAGCTTTGGTATGACCAGGTCTTCCTCTTGCCCCGGACGCACCTGACCCCTTGTACTTTTCCTTCAACCATTCAGTCATGTCTATCTCGTAGGACAACAAAGGAACCATTCCTGTTTCGTGCACAGCCCATGACGTGGCACCGCACTGATCACTTACCCCTCCAAAGGAACAAAGTGCCATCGTGAAATTACCCTCGAATACACTTATTCAGGCTATTACCGGAAGTTGCATGAAAGCGAGGCCTAAGGGCCAATAGTAAACAAACATGGCGTAAACGAGTCACAAGTGTTGCGCTGCAGCGCTATGTAACAATCGTTCTGACAATCGAAAAGATCTTATTTTTCACGCTTTTCCGCTAGACGAAAGTCGAAAGAAAATATGGGAGCTAAGAATGAAACGTGGCGACGAAAAATTTGTTTCTAACACATCACTCTTCTGCTGTTCGGAACATTTTACTGCGAAAGACTATAAAAAATCTTTAACTGGCAGAAGGCATGATCTTGTAAACAACGCTGTTCCTTCCGTTTTTGCGTGGTCAGTGGATCATGATAAAGAGAGTGAGAGGTCCGAAAGAGCTAAAGTACGTGAAGGCAATAAGCTTGGAATAATAGTATCAGTTGGGGGCCCATCGGAAGTAACATATGAGGATACATGCGAATCATTGAACCCTGCAGACAACTACCCAGAGAAAGAATCAGAAGAGAAACCACAAGAGAAAGACCTAGTGTCCGAGATTTGTGATCTCAGACAAAAGGTCTTCCTGTCAAAATTTGGCCTGGAACGGTTTAGATCCAATGATGACGACATATTCTTTTACACAGGGTTTCCGAATTACCAAGTTTTGATAGCATTTTGGAACTTTGTCAAACCGTGTGCTGAGTCGCTTCTTAGTTGGAACCAGGCACGTTCTAAAGTGAATGGAGACCTCGCAGACACTGCTTTTCCATATTTACAAGGCCAGAAGAAAGAAAAACAACGAAAGCGAGAAATAGAGCCAATTGATCAGTTGTGGATGTTTCTGACTAGGGTGCGACTTGGATTATTTGAGCGTGACTTGGCGCATAGATTTGATGTGTCTGTAAGTACTGTCTCTGATGTTGTTGTCACCTGGGCAAACTATCTTTACATCTTGTTGGGTAGTTTGCCTGTGTGGCCTTCCAAAGAGAAGATAAAGCAGCACTTGCCAGAATCATTTAAGGGAAGATATGAAAATGTACGATGGATTTTAGATTGTACCGAGCTGAAATGTGAACTACCCAAAGATTATCAAAAGCATTCAGAAATGTACTCAGATTATAAGTCTCATGATACATTTAAGGGATTGGTCTACATTTCACCTAGTGGCTGGATTACCTTTGTTAGTCATCTATATCCTGGAAGAATCAGTGACAAAGAAATCATTGAAAAGAGTAATTTTTTGTCAGCTAATTGAAACAGGGGATCAATACCTTGCAGACAAAGGCTTTGAAATTCATGACCTAATCGCCCTCAGAGGAGGGAGCTTATATATTCCTCCAAAGAGATTTTCTGCATCTGACCAGTTTACGGAAAGCCAATGTTTTGAGACCATGAGTATAGCTAATGTACGAATTCATATTGAAAGAGCTATTAAGCGAATAAAAGCTTGGCATATATTTAATCAAGTTCTGCCTCTTTCTAGCTATGAATCTATAAATCAGATCTGGGCTGTGTGTGCATTGTTAGTCAACTTTCAAAATCCAATCATTTCTGTCTAGAGAAAGTCATTTTTAGTTTGTATAGATATTTACATTTAAAGAACACTGGAACACAATATCAAACTGAATGCTCCTTTCTCCCCAGACATGGTGCAAGTTTTAAATGTTATGGGGGGTGACAACTCTAACAAACGCTGTTTGAGCAATACTGTGTGTAACTGGAGGTTGTCCCGACAATTTGGAATATCTTCCCGATTTTTTCGGAGACATTCCCGCCAAAATGTAATTCTAACAACATTACCTCGTGTTTCCCCAAAAATTTTTTGAGTCTCCAGATTCCCCGGCAAAATCTTCAGATTCCCGGAAGAATTTTGTTTTTCTCCCGAAACAGGCCTTCTTAGAGTTGTCACCCCCTGTAAATGTTACCTTTAGACAGCAGTTAATACTACACGTGTCTAAAGAGACCCCTTTGGGCCTGCTATTTTAGGATATGTACATCAAGGTTTCCTTCAAGTGAAGTTTAAAAAGAATGTTCTGTTCTAGAGTTATTGAGTGTTCTTGTTTTTGATATATTTCTCATGAAAAGCAAGTAAACTTGGTTTAATTTCATGTTGCCATCTTGCTGATGATGCGACCTTCAGAACCAAAATGGGATATTTGTAGTTAGTTAAAACAACAAAATCAGTCCATTGAAGTGTAGTGATTCCCATCTGCATTTGACACTGAAACCAGTATTTGTGCTTTTCTTTCACTTCATAGAAAGAGTTTGTTTCCATAAATGCAAAACTTGTTTCCTTTTGATGATCTTTGATGGCAACAGTGGGCGAGGCATCCTGCTTTGACTCGAGACATTTTATTTCTACATTTCTATGCTCAATTTCACCATTTTGATATTCAATGGTTGCAATTCTATCAGGACTTGCTGCAAGAACTGTATTATCTTTGTCTACAATTAGGCCAACCTCTTGAAGTATGACTTCCTTCACATCTGGTAATGACAAAAGGTACTTTTTGTACAAATTGGCTGCAACTGGCTCATTTTCAATACCATAAAGCATACTCTTACTTTTATAATTTAGTTGCTTAGCTTGTAAATAGCTCACTTGCTTGTAAGGTCTCCCTTTTGTTGTAATTTTTTTAATTAGACTTTTTGGTATCTTTGACCTTTGGTTATGCATATGGGAAAATACATCTTTACAGATACTGGCAGTTATCCTGTTCTGCTTTTGTTCAAACCAAACAGGGTTGACCGATTGCCCTCTTGTTGCCATTTCAATGTGCTTTTGCTCATCTGTAAGTGTTTCAATAAATGGTTTTGATTGTATTGGTGGTGGTTGTTCTTGAGTAAGGGGGGGGGGGGGGGGGGGGGGGGGGGGGTCAGCTGTTCTGTAAGAAGACGTTGACGGTAACCCTTCCTGCACTTGGGTGTGGTTCTGGGGAATTGATATTCTCTGCACATGTGGCTCACCAGTAGACTGAGCATTAAGAGATAGTTGTAGATCAGAAATATCTGGCACATCTGATTCCCTTTGCACAAGAGAGAAGGGATCAGGGGTCCCATCATTTAAATTGAGCTGTGGTTGTTCTTGCCTTTGGGCATTTAGTGTGGGATGGGTACTATGGCGGACAGGGCTCCAATTTGCTTGAACAGCACAAGGGGTGTTATTCTGAGTACAAGATGCTACTAAGTTAGGAGTAGTAAATTCTTGGAGTTGCTTGTGAATTATTGAACATTTAGCAACTGTTCCAACTATAGTCATTACTGTTGGGACTGGCGTTTCGTCTGGTAGCATTGCAGCAAAGGGTATGATGGGATTTATGCTCTGAAGATCATGCTTCAGCTTTATCATACTATCAACATCGAGCTTCTGACATTTCGGTGGTCTAGGATCATAAAATTGGGATTGTATGCCTCTTCTCTTCCTGCCAGGAAGATCAGAGGCATGTCTTGGCTTAACCACATTTGATGCCATCACAGGATGAAACTGCACTTCTCGTCTATGCCCTTTTCCCCATTGCCTTGGCTTCGACTTTCTTGTCATGTCCTCAAGTTTCCAAATTACAGCCATTACATGGCAGCAACATCCACTATTAGAGGCTGGACACTCCCTATCACACTTTGCTGCCACAATCTTAGGGGTTCCCTTTTGGCTTAGAACCAATTTTACCTTGTACTTTACATTCCTTTTGTAGGAAGCCCAACAACAAGCGCGCAAATATATCAGACTTTTCTCTGCACTGTTATATACTTGTAAATCATGCACAAAGCTCATCATGCGAAGGCCTTTGTCATTTGAGTTTATGACAACGTCTGCATTGGCAAACTTCTTAACTGATTTTCCAGAATTTTTAACTTGTTCAAAGGCGTCCATGGGTACAAATGAAGGTAAAATAGAAAAGTCTTCCGAAAATAACGTGGACTCGTCTGGCGGGAAGGTATCGAAATGTAAATTACTGGAGCTTGCTTGTTCGGGCGTGCTCTCTACTGTATCATTTGACCGCTTTAGCTTTTTTCAAGCTTTGCCTTCGTGTAGCTTCTATCAGGATCAGGGTCATAAACCTTGTCCCTGTAGTAAGAGATCGAGTTGAATGCTTTCACTCTGGCGAAAAAGATTTATAAAAACCAGGCTTTAGAGGTTTTATATGGAACAAAACTAGCAACAACAACCTTCCACACGACAAATTTTACGAAACTTACTTTTCGACGAGATCTTTCTTTAATCCTTGTTGGTTTAGTCTTCTACACTTGAGCCAGAATTTTAACTGTGGTATCGTCCATTTGCTTATATCCTCTACGTTTTCTACGGATGAACACGGGATATCATTTGGTGTGAGGTTTATCTCTCGTAATACTCTTTCGTCCATGTTTTGCTACTGCAAGTTTTGAGATTCGCGCCATCTATGGCCCTTAGGCCTCGCTTTCATGCAACTTCCGGTAATAGCCTGAATAAGTGTATCAAAACATACCCGCGAAACGGAAGAAGAATAGGAACTCGGTCCAGTCCCCACTCTCTCCTATGTCCAAAATGGCGGGCCAGTTGATACATCATCTCAATGCAAGGCCTCGTTTGGTTACTGTATTTGCAACAAAAGCTTTTTGTTTTACTATCCAGCTCTCCTAACTGTGCATTCCTTCTTGACGGATGGTTTCATTTACTCCGCTCTAAAGGTCTCTGAAATAACGGGTCACATCGACACTGCTTTAAACTTGAGCTCGTATGTTTGTAATAAGCTTATATCTATGTATGCATGGTCATGCTCCTTTACTGGTGGGTATTTACAAGAACTATGCAGGCTGTTAACAGACATAGATTATATGCTAACGAACGTTTTTGTTAAGCTAACTTTATCTTGTAATCATAAAAAAAATCAGGCCTGACAAAATATGGAGATTTTCCATGCTTGGAGCAACGGAGAAGAATTATGACTTGAAACTGAATATAAATCAATGAAAAATTCAAGCATCGTTTAAAAAGATCGTTATATCTAGGTAAGGCCTTCATCATTTGTGCTGTTTGATGGGTACTAAGTATTGGAAGAAAACATTAACCCTTGTTTTGCCAAATCAGGGTGTTTGTTGTGCTAATCAAAGACCTTTTAAGAGCAATTGTAAGGTAAGAATCACAGTATTTCTGAACAATGAAACTGATTTGGCTTTAACAATTCATTTTCACTCACCAAATACAGAATAAGAGCTTCATGTCAGCAATTTGGTTTGTTTATGGCATGAACTATGCTCAAAATTCCATTTTGAATGGCCTTAGAGGGGCATGGAGTTTTTGTGGCAAAAATTCAACAAACCTTGATAAGCCAAATTTTTCTCAACTGATTTTGATAATTGGGTCACTAAAGTAAACAATGGTATAGCTACGGAAGTTATGCAAGAAGGCAGGTAGATACACTGATTTTTTGAAAAATGGCAATTTTGGGTTGTAATTTTGACATCAATTTTGGTCAAACTCTAGCCCCAGGCTCCTCTCTGTCCAATACCTTGAGAACAAGGTTACATGCATGAAATGAAAGCTCTATTATAGTAGAGTTCATGGTCAAATTCATTTGGCAGCACAATTTACCAATTGGGTTTTATGGCACTTTCAAAATGTCCCCTGAAAGGCTGAATTTTTGGTGCTCAAAGGACAAGAAATGAGAGCCCCCTGAAACTCCAAAACTAAAAGTCAAAGAAGTGAGCCAAATTGGCTTTTGAAATATCTCATGGCAAACAACTTTTGTGCCAAGTTTCAGCCAAATCGGTTGACCACAACTTTTGGCCCCTGGAACACTTTCTCAGACAATGACACTTAAAGCTTATTAATAGTGGAACAGGAGCTCTCGAGAAACTCTTTTCGGCTTTACAAGAAGAGCACCTGTTACAATATTTAAGTAGTAGGCTATAAGTAACAATAACTAAGAAAATGGCTGTGTATCTTGTTGCTACATGTTACTGAAAAACATAATCCATTTTAGTTTCAAACGATATATTTTGTTCATCTTGTTATTCTTTGTCTCCTGCAAATAATAACTTAACTAGTTTCGTTTTGAAAAATGCATAACCTTTTAGATTCAGGAAGGTTATTCCAAATTTGACATCCCTTGTAGGGGCGGATCCAGGAATTTCTGAAAGGGAGGGGGGCGGTTGTACACCTTAGTAACTTTTTACGCCATGGGTGTGGACGGCGAGCGTCGTAGGCGCCAGCTGCTTTTGCCCTCTAAAACGCCATTTCAAGAATTCCTGAGACTTGAAAAGCGTTTGTGAAGTCAAGATATAAATTCTGGAGTTTACCTTAATTCTTAATTCTTTTGGTGGAAGTGTAACAACTACGTGTAAAGCAATTTTATTCTATTATTTTTATGAACCACAAGGTAGAGACATGAAGAGTCAAACATATTTAAAAAAATGCTATTACCTGTAAGACCCTGAAGAAGAAAGGCTGCAATGTAGTGTAGTCGTTTCCGTACCGTTTATCAGCCTTGTTTTTTTATCAAATCGTTTCAAAGGGAAGGTTGTAACTCCCTCAAACTCTCCCTTGGATCCTCCCCTGTCTCGCCTCACGCGGCAGTAAAGACATAAGGCCGCTTATTTAAACGAAGTGCAGACGGTGTTTAACAAAACCGCGGTCTAACTCAATTTCAATCTGGCCAACCCTAATATTTAAACGCTATTTACTGTAAACAATGTCAAGTAGGCATAAAGCACAGACTAGAAAAACATTAATCTCTTTAAAATAACCAAATAAACAGATAAGGAGGTCCATTAATTTTTTTAACCGCGGTCTAAGTTAGACTTCGTTTAAATACCCGGCCCATAATCTTTTTGTGGTTCATACAATAAACATGTCAAGTACCCGACCTGTGCGTGATCTCCAAAGATACTAAATCGTGTCAAGATCGCGCGGGCAGTCCAAATTTTCCTTTTTGAGCCGGGTGCGGGCAAATTTATTACCAAAAAGATTTGAAGACAAAGATTTCGAAAGATCTGCAAAATGTAAGAACCAAAAACACAAGACGGCCGGATTGAACAAAGGTATTAAAATCCCGGGGGCGGGGCTCCCATATAAAAATGACAGGGGTGCTCGTCGTACCTTTTCGGGGTTTGTAGATTTGCACCGCTTAGGGTGACTAGAGGCAGGAACTATTGTGTCAGTTCATGTGTTGTTTTAGAATTGGTACCTCTTAGGGGTAAAAATCCACTTGAGCCATTTCCATCAAAAGAGATTCTGGTACCTTTTAGGGTGTTTTTTGAAAACTTCCGACAAGCAACCCCGTCATTTTTATATGGGAGTTTCCCCCCCCCCCCCCCCCTCCCCGGATTAAAATTGAAATTAGAGTCTCGGCTACTGAAACTAACCTCGTTTTTAATTACTCCAGACTTTAATATAACCTCACTCCAATAAGTTTTTGTTAATGGTCAAATACCATTTTCTATGCTTTTTAGGTAATAAGGAAAGCAACGGGAACGAAAGGTAAGCGTGAATCTGTGCGTTTTCTTTTCAGCTAGCTCTTGATGTGACTTATTTTTGTGTACTTCTCATAAAAAAGTAATTTAAAAAAAGATCTAGGTAAAGCTACTGCGTAAATAAATGTTATAATTATATTATCTTATCTCTCCGTAAATAAAATACTGCCCCAGTTAGAAGACGTGCTGCTTAATTTGAAAATATTTGGATAAATATGTTGCGTCTTGTAATGTATTGCTTTCATACTTATTTCCATATAGTTCCAATGTAGCAGATGTGGATGCCCAAGAAAACACAGCCTTTAACGAAAATTCCAGGACTGATGAATTAGACGTAAGTTGATCGCTCGCTTTAATTGAAAAAGCACTCGATAACAGAACATTTCGCACAGGGAGGTGCAACGTACACCTCCCTAACATGTACACTGTTGTGCTTCATCTTACGTGAATAAACTCTACCATGCAGTTACGTTTATTGCAGATGGGTCTACTCTAAATTTAATGGGGCAGTGTTACGGGGAATTTTACCATTTTTGAACTAAACGAAGCCATAATACCTTTATTTATTTTCAAAATAATACTAAAACACTTCCATAAAGAAATCGACCAAGTTTTGAAAGAAGAACAAATTATGGTCTGTTCTAGACCATTTTGGAAGCAAAAATGCGAGAACTTGAAAAAGATTAGGCTAATATTTTTTAAGTCGCAATTCATTACCATTTTTGAACCGAAACGAAGCCATAATACCTTTATTTATTTTCAAAAGAATACTAAAACACCTCCAGTAAGAAATCAACCGAGTTTTGAAAGAGGAACAAATTATGGTCTGTTCTAGACCATTTTGGAAGCAAAAATGCGAGAACTTGAAAAAGATTAGGCTAATATTTTTCAAGTCGCAATTCATTGAGATCCAATCCATTTATAACTAGAGACACTTATTAACAGTTTTAGTACACTGGAGTGGTATTTATCACAAAACTAGATCATTATTTCACGGTTTCTGTTAAAACAAGAACATTTTTGGGTTTTTGAAATTATACAAAATCCCCATGACACTGCCACTTTAACCACATGTGTCTATTTTTCCTTTGTTGCCCTAAAGGGACAGTATCCTGCCGAATTATTGAAATTTTGCTGATAATCTAATTTCCATGTTATTTTGCCAAAATGGATTCTTGCGAGTAAAGCTGATAGTAAAGTGCAGGACCCCGTTGTTCAAAAGGTGGATAGCGCTATCCACCGGATAAATCACTATCCAGCGGATAACACAATGGATTTTGTTAAGACTTATCCACTGGACAGTGATTTATCCGGTGGATAGCACTATCCACCGGATAAATCACTATCCAGTGGATAACACAATGGATTTTGTTAAGACTTATCCACTGGACAGTGATTTATCCGGCGGATAGCACTATCCACCGGATAAATCACTATCCAGCGGATAACACAATGGATTTTGTTAAGACTTATCCACTGGACAGTGATTTATCCGGTGGATAGCACTATCCACCGGATAAATCACTATCCAGTGGATAACACAATGGATTTTGTTAAGACTTATCCACTGGACAGTGATTTATCCGGTGGATAGCACTATCCACCGGATAAATCACTATCCAGTGGATAACACAATGGATTTTGTTAAGACTTATCCACTGGACAGTGATTTATCCGGCGGATAGCACTATCCACCGGATAAATCACTATCCAGTGGATAACACAATGGATTTTGTTAAGACTTATCCACTGAACAGTGATTTATCCGGTGAATAGCGCCATTAACTTTTTGAACAACCGGGACCAGGGCCCAGGGCCTGGGGTACAAGGATGGAGGATAGGCGGTCCAGAAATTAAAACTAACATTCTGATGAAACTTTGAAATTTTTTTTCCTTTAGTTTATTTTCCTTGCTTTCATCACTTTTTGGCCATTTTTCTACCTGTTTTAAGATGATAAAGCTCCTGATGATGTTTTAAGATGATAAAGCAAGCCTAAAGCGAGCTCCTGATCATACTCATCAAAGCACGATATCATCAGCCAGGTCACTGTCTTAAAACCCTTTCACTCCCAGAGACGTCCGTATAGTGGAGACGTGCAATGAAGTTCTAACTTTTGAGTCTGTCAACAAAATTCTATGGTGTGACCATTCAAATGAAACTTCTTCGGCAGTAATTTTGCATGGTACAATTTATTTTTCAGTATTTTACAAAATTTTTTCTTGAATTTTCATCTTTGGCACTCTTGGGAGTTAAGGTATTCTGATCATGCAACAAGTCCTCTTGGTAATAATTTATAGCCTCGCCTAGTAATGAAACAATGTATTTTCGTTTACAGGAGCAAGTGTGACAAGAATGGATGGATCATGTAGATATTGAATACCTGCTGGCCTGTTACATCTAAAGTTATATACATAGCTAAAGTAGTCAGGACACAGACATAACTGAGATCGTTTTCAAGAACTACATTCGGCATTGTCAAGTTTATTTTTATAGATTGAAGTGGTTTTGTGAAACCACATATAATATCGATATGCAACAACAGCTAAAACTATCTTCTAATGACAGCTTGGCTAGGGCAAAGTTTTTCCATTGTTCCCTTGCAGAATGGCAATAGTTATTAGCCAGTGAAAACAGGTCATGCTCTGAAGGAGGTCAAATTTGATATAATGGTTCTAAACTTCAAAAGTGTGTTGGACCAAAGCGAATGCGTTTTGAAATACGTTTAAGAAAGAGTTAGTTGATGTATATATTCATCGTGTGTTTTTGCTTAAGATTGAGATTGTAGAACCATCACGAGTCGCTGTTTTAGGCGAAATGTGTGCACATTTACTGGCCTTGATTATAAGAATTAAGCGCATTAAACAATGGTTTGAAACAATATAAAATTCGTGACAGAAATATTAAAACAGAAAGAGGACAGAGAACGGCCAATATTGGACAAGAATAAAATAGTTTTGGAAGAATTTCTGCAGACGAGTGTGATCATTCAAATGAGTTATTGAACAGTACGCCGTTTAATATACTGTAAAAGGCAGTTTACTTTGTCAAAACATAAGGGGTTGTCAGTTTTCTGAGACTTTGGTTATAACAACGTGAAACTCTGCCAGACTGATGAGTGTGGAAATATTTATCATTTTGGCATGAATAAAAATTAGGATATGTGACCTGTCAAAGGTATTTTGAGCAAAAATATATTTTAACTTTGTCCTTAAAAATTAGGTTCATAATTTAATGGATGTCAGTATACATTGTTTCTATGCTTGGTCTTGTGAAAATAATTTAAAAGAAAGGTGTGATAAAAGGACTATAGTCTTCCGTTTTTGTTCAATGGTTTTCCAGGATTTTTTGGCATGACACTTGATTTGCAGACAATGTATCTAACTCGTTACTCTGCCAAAGTTTCACGTTTTTATGAACATCATGGTCTTACAAGATAAACCAGGCCCTTACTTCAAAAGCAAAATAATAGGAAGCCCATGTATTAATGTACTTGAGTTTTGAGATTTTTTAGTGTGACATTCAAAGAAAGATATTTAGTAGTAGTTTTATATGCCGCTGATTATTTAATGTGGATTTATCAAGTGAAGAGGTTATTTTTCAGAAATCATGGCCCTCGGCAATGGATGTTGATTTCGAGTTTTTCTGATTTCTTTGTTTGGAACTGGTGGTATTAAGAATTAGGTAAGAATTACCTTAGATGGTGTTACTTAAAAATTACCTCTTCAAACTATTGAAAGGAGGTTTATTTCTTTTGCAAATAGCGTGTTATGTCAAAACATTAACAATTCACTGAAATGTGTTGACAGTATCATTAAAAATAAGATATAGATGTGTGTAATGTTTTTATGTCAATTATAATGTTAATTGCAAAAGTGTGTCAAAACGGAAGCATTTATTTAGGAGTCAAATAAAATCAAGTGTGAAATACTATTACTATTTATATATATTGTTTATTGCAACTTTATGTAAGGAAAAGAAGAATCATACCTTTTGTAAACGTCATCATTATCATTATTGTCGTCATTATTGTCATCATCATCATCATAGTCATCATCATCAACATTACCCTCGTCATCGTCATCATCGTTATCGCTGTCGCCATCTTCCGGCTGTTTTTCTTCTTTTTCTGCTCATCTTGATTTGAATTTTTACTTCCTACTGCTCTGCTGGTTTCTCTAGAAATGATTTCTAGAATAGCAGTTACCCACTTAGTAAGGACACAACTAAAACAATAAATAAATAAATAGTAATAAAAAAGAAACTAATACTAAAAATATATCAATCCTATTCCCTTATTCCCTTGAAAATTTGTATTAAACAGTAGTTTCCCTTTTTCGTGTAAATCGAAGTTAAGCCTTTTACAGAGCTACAGTAAATCTAAGCAAATTTACATAAACATGCTTAAGGCTCAAAGCCATTAGGTGCTAGCCTGGGAGAAGCCTGCGAGAACAGACGCCTTTTCCGGCTTTTGTTTGTGTTTGCTTTCGAAGGCTAGCCTGAGATACCCTACCTTTCCCAATCCTGTAAATTTTAAGCAGACACGCACCCTTCCCCATCCTCATGGGACACCAATCCTATGGCGTTATATCCCCGCCAAAATTCAAGCTTGTGTTTGCAACATTGTTGCTTTGAATTTATGCTCGTTTTTACAATGCAATATTCGACGTCTATAATTCAACATTGCGCATTCACGAATCAACATCCATATTTCAAATTCAGTATGCTTCGTTTGCATGTGACATTCGTCTGTGTTTGTTGCGGTGTATAATGCGATATGCTTGCATCGCAATCCAACATTCTTTTTTTCCGTATTCACACACCAACATCCATATTTTAAATTCACCTTCCCTTCGTTTTAATGCGACATTCATGTCTTTCATTGCTATGTTGATGCTCGGTATGTGTGTTGCGGCGCAGAGTGCGATATGCTTGCAGCACACTGCAACATTCTTGTTGGACGTTGAACTTCACGCTTGAGTGAGCTGACCTTTAGATGGTAAGCCGCTGTACAAACTTGCGGGCTCAACAGTAGGAAATAGCAAGGGTTGACAGGCCGCACAATCTCTACCGGTGTGAAACATATGAGAACCTTTTGTATCTTTGCTCTAACGAGTGTATCTTTTAAAGATTTTCCTTTTTTAAAGGATTTTATAGGTGGTTCTTTAAAAATTTGCCGTAGGAGTGGTTGGTTTTATATATGGTGCCATTTTCTCATTAAAGCTTGTTTGATGTTTGGCACTGATGGTTGGTATTGTGTAACAAAAGGCAAAATGTCTTTTCGAGTTTGTTTATCTTGTCTAAGCGCCGATTCCCTTTCTGTGAATTTTATTCCTGATAGGAATTTTTCTACCAGGTTATTTGGGTAACCTCTAGTCAGCAAGCGTTTTTTAAATTTTGAAATATTTTCCTCAAAAGTGGTTTTTGAAGAATTAATTCGTAGGAGTCTCAGGGCTTCGCCCTTCACGAATCCTATTTTAACACTTGGCGGGTGACAAGAGGTAAAATGTGTATATTGAAAGGTTTCCGTTGGCTTAAAATGTGTTTTTATATCAAGGACAGATTGTTCCTTGAATCTTTCGCCTTTGTATATAACTGTATCCAGAAATGTAGTTTCAATTTCTGAGATTTCAGCTGTAAATTTGATTGTAGGGTGATGAGAGTTGGCTTGTTCGATGAATTGTACAATATCTGGTTTGCTGATGTCCCATAGTGAGAATATATCGTCAAAATGTAACGCTTCCAAACTCTGGGTTTAGAGACGTTTTTGCTTAGAATTTGTGTTTCAATGTTCGCCATGAATATGTCTGCAAAGGCAACGGCCACGGTATCGTGTTTGTGTATAGACTTGTGACATCCATCGATACAAGGAATGTTCGTCTTTTCACTCTGGTTTTCTCAATAAATTTTATGAAATCGGTCGTATCTTTAAGATAAGACGCTTGTGATTTCGATATAGACTGAAGTAATGTATCAACAAAAGATGATATTCTTTCTGTAGGTCCATCACAACCGGAGATAATTGGTCTCCCTGTGATGGTTGGTCTGTGGATTTTTGTAAGGGTGTAAAATTCCGATATTCTTGGTGGGTTTGGTGTTTGTAACAGCCATTTTTTTGTCATATCATCAATGTGGTTTCTTTGGTGTAGGTTCTGAAATCAGACGCGACACCTTGGTATGTGTCTCTTTAACCATGGGTTCAGCGAGAGGACTGTAATTGTTTTGATCATCGATTTCGATTTGTCCTTCTCGTATTTTATCGGTTTTGTTCATGACAACAGTGGTACTTCCCTTGTCCGCTTTTTTAAGGTTAATTTCAGTGTTATGTTTTAGCTCATGTAGTGCTTTGCGTTCATAGCGTGACAAGTTCTGTTTTGGCTTAATTATTTTCATTTCCGCCAGTTGTAATTTAACATCTTCTAGATAACTCTCCAGGGCAACTGATTGTTGTACTGGTGGTTTCCAGTTTGAATTGACATAGAAAGGATGAACCTCTTTATTTTGTCCGTGGAAAATGTATTTGAGACGCATTCGCCTTGCAAAGTGTTGAAAATCTTGCAATAGCTGCCGTCTGATTTTGTTTTTGTGGACTTTGTTCACTGGTATAAATTTAAGACCCTTGGAGATTAATTTAGTCTGGGCATCAGTTTAATTGTTGTCGGAGAGGTTTTTGATAAACTTCTCTTCTGTGGGTTTTTGGTGACTGACTGATTTCACAGAATATTTTTTTCTGCGTTCATTTCTTGTTTTTGTGTTTCTTTGTACTTTTGTAATGTATTTCCCTTTATTTTTATTTTTCCCGCCCGCGGTGGTGTTAACACATTTAGTAGACAGGCGTGTGTACGTTTCACTTTTTTTATTGTCTGCAGTTTCCTGCAGGTCTAACATCATCTTTGAGATGCATTCATATTGTTTTTGTAACTTAGTAGCCATAGCTCTAAGGTTTATCTGATGTTTGTTTCCGCCGATGGCGGTATTGTTCTGGACTTAGTAGAGTCTTTTTTAACCGAACCGTTATTTCGGCGATAATGATATCGTGTCAAGGCTTCAAGGAAGTTGCGTTCCGCCTTTTCTTTCACTGACTTGATGTCTATTCTAAATTGTTCGTCTGCTGGGATATTAGCCCTTGCAGAATAACGTAGAGCTTTCGGGCAAGTCTTTTTATCAAGGTGCTCCTTCAGTTTCCAGATGGAATTTTCTGTCTTTTGTACTTTTGCTTCTGTATTGAGTGCCTCGCTGGCTTTCCTCTTTCTTGTGTTATCTTTGCTTCGGTCGCCGTGACCACTAGCATCTTATGTTGGAGTTTGGTAGCTCGGTATGTAGATAGATAGATAGAAACTTTATTTAAGTGTCAAAAGACCTTATGTCATAGCCGTTCTCTTCATTTTCACTCTCAATTTGTCTTGAACATCCAGGTACCTCTTCGGTGTAGACTGCTGTGTTCAATGGACGTTTTTAGGGCTAGCAGGAGAGGATAGGCTAAATGTACTGTAGACGTTCGCAGAGTTCACCTTATCCGCCATCACTGTCTCGCCTGAAACAACCTGAGAAAGCACGTGCAACTATTTTGAGCCCGCATGTTTTGTACAGCGGCTTACCATCTGAAGGTCAGCTCACTCAAGCGTGAAGTTCAACGTCCAACAAGAATGTTGCAGTGTGCTGCAAGCATATCGCACTCTGCACCGCAACACACATACCGAGCACCAACATAGCAATGAAAGACATGAATGTCGCATTAAAACGAAGGGAAGGTGAATTTAAAATATGGATGTTGGTGTGTGAATACGGAAAACAAGAATGCTAGATTGCGATGCAAGCATATCGCACTATAACCGCAACACACACAGACGAATGTCGCATGCAAACGAAGCACACTGAATTTGAAATATGGATGTTGATTCGTGAATGCGCAATGTTGAATTATAGACGTCGAATATTGCATTGTAAAAACGAGCATAAATTCAAAGCAACAATGTTGCAAACACAAACTTGAATTTGAAATATCATGACGACTTCAACACGGACAAAGTGTGTAATTATGCGAACCCCACTTGAGTGGGGTTCGTGCATATGTATGAGCCTTGTTTCCTAGTAACGGTTGATGTTTTTTACGTCACGTCCCATTGGGAGTCTCAAATGCTGGACGTAAAGTGAAAACCGGTTTCTCGAGGTTTCGATAATGTGAAGCTCACGTGTATTTTTACGCAGTGGATATTCGTACGGCACCCCCAGAGGGGATACTCAAAATTTACATGACGGGGGGTCCGACGGAGCCTCATTTTTTGAACCCAAAAAAATACTCGAGCTTGAAATTTACACCCAAAAAAATACCTAGCATCGAAATTTTATACCCAAAAAACACGAAAACCCCGGCACTGATCGCAACAAAAACGTCGCTCTGAGATTTGAAACCCAAAAGAATACGCTTATTTTTTTTAAGACCCAAAAAAATACCCGCCGGATTTCTTGACCCAAAAAAATACCGAGGGTCGAAATTTTAGACCCAAAAAAATACGTCGGACCCCCCCGTCATGTAAATTTCGAGTATCCCCCCTGGGACGGCACCCGTACGCGGTCTTCGATTTGCTATTCGTACGGGAGTCCAAAACTTTCGACAATTTTCGATGTTATTCTTCACTTTTGTTGGTCCACAATATTAAATGTTCGTTTAGCTTTACGAAGCACTTCTGGTAAGCGATGTTGATTTGGCTCAGACTATAATTTGCTGAGTCTCTGTATACTCACGCGTGTGACTCATTTCGTGACACTTAGAAATTTTTCGCGTCAAAGAATACTCCCGTATGAATAGCAAATGGCAGTCCGCGTACGGTGCCGTACGAATAGCCACTGCAATATTTTTAATACGATTCTTTTCATTCAGAGGTCAAAAGATGGATGTTGATTCGTGAATGCGCAATGTTGAATTATAGACGTTGAATATTACATTGTAAAAACGAGCATAAATTCAAAGCAACAATGTTGCAAACACAAGCTTGAATTTTGGCGGGGATATAACGCCATACAATCCTGCCCCTTCATTCTGCAAGGGAAGCAGTCACCCAGCCTGATTCAATTTCTCCAGCTGTCTCAGCAGCGCACAGTCCTGCGCAATCAACTCTCCTTGCAAAACGGTTTTCTGTTACTTCTTAGGGGCTCCTTTGAAAGTTTCTGACTCTTATATGAGAGTGCCCCCCCCGGTTTGAGATATCGGAATTTTACTGCATTTCTTTTTCTTATTTTTTTCTTTTTCTTCTGGATTTTAATTGCTACATCCAGAGCAATTGTACTACATCCTTCTCTGCTGGGCTTAATAGTTTTTTCTCGGGCGAGCAAAATACAAAGAGTCTGCTTTCTAGTTTTGAATCGCGATGCTGTATTGAAGAGAATGCTGTGCCTAAGGGCCATCAATGAAATGCAAAGGTCACTCAGTGACGTCATTAATTCGAGTGATTGAAAAGAATTTGATTCCCTTGAAAAATATCCAATTTAAAATGACCCCTTTTCAGAGCTAGGGCATTTTGTAGGATTGTTCTTTTATCTTTCTAAAAATATGCATTCATATACACGATCATATGATAAAACTAAGAGTAGCATCACATGTGAGTAAACAAACACGCTGAGGTAAAACATCTATTGTACCTATTTTTATCATGTGACCATCGCGTGTCTATGTTCTGATCTTTGTTGTTTTTATAATTTTCAAGTGATATAAGCAGCATATCCGTTTAGAATGACATTCGAATAACAATGTCTGCTATATTTAGTATTCTAGAAAAGCAAAACCCTTATAAGCGTCTGTGATAGATACTATATGTCTAACGTTTCAAACTACACACAAATATTAAACAACCATGCAATAAGAACTAAACAAAGGTCACATACTGACGTTTCAGCCATGTTTTGTTTCAGCCATATTTTGCACTACGACAAACAAGCAATACACAGTGTTTGGTTTTCTGTAAACAAAAGTCTTCACTACCTTTAAAAGCGTCAACTTGCAAGTAATAACCAGCCTAACTGGCTGGACGGGAAAAGGAGACTAACCCAACGCGTGCGCTGAGAGAGCACGAGCACAAAGGGATGGGTAAATACCTTCCGCCAGGTGGTGGGTACTTCTTAAACTTCTTAGTGGGTGAGCAGCCTGTTTCTTTAAAAATTTATCCATTTCCAGACCAAAATACGTGATTCTATCGACCCATTTCCAATCATAACCTCCCCCCCCCCCCCCCCTCCCTCCGAACTTACCATTCCTTCAAGCGCTATCCCCGCAGGCTATCCAGTAAACTCAAAGGTCACACGATGTCTTCATATGTTTCTCATTACAAACGAAATTTCCACCGAACATTACTTTATCAGATGCGATTGTCTTTAAATTTTTACTAGACAAAGGTCACACAGCGTCTGCTATATCTTCAATTATACGAAAATTGAAGCCGAAACAAAACAGCGTCGACAGCTATTGATTTTTTCTGTTGAAAGTTTACACGACACCCTGCTGATCTTTAAAGAGGATTGAACAAAGAAAACTCAAGTGGACTTTGTCTTAAAACCGTTAATAGATATCATTCCTGTTCTTTGCTGTAACAGAATAAAAGCTTGGCTTATCTTTTACCCATTTGCACAAACGATACTCTCCGTTTTGAACACCATATGTTTGAACCCATCCTTTAATGAATTTTTGAACTAATCCCGTGACTACTTCACAGACTACGTTTCAGAGGGCACGCTATCCCATCCCCACCCCCACCTCCCTTTTACATGACAACGGAAACAATACACTGGTTGTTTTGGAGTTCTAGAGAAAAACGCAAACCAAATATCGCATTGCAGAGCTTGCTTTTGATCGGTTTTGTCACAGCATTGATAAAACAACTTACTCAGGCAGTTAGGAGTACGCCAATTCGCTTTCTTCAATCCCTGGAAACTACCATCGAAGTTCATAGCATCATGGGCGTTGTGAAAAGTGCATGCTTTTCAAAGTTCGTGCTCGTTGTCACGCTATTCGTTATATACTCAGGTAAGCCTGATTTTTAATCTAAGATATGTTGCTTGTTGCTTTGAGAAATCATTGCCCGCTTTAGGCAATAATTAACTGTTTTGCGGTGGTTTCCGCCATCTCGAAAGCTGGGACCAAACATTGCGTGAACCGTGATAGCAAGGAAATTCAATGTTCAATGCGAATTACAAACTGCATAAAATTCCGTAATCATCTTTGAAATTCGTTCTAGAAAACGACTTTAAAATGTCAAACCTGAGGGATGCAGCTTAGCTTAAAGACTTGCAGTACAAATGATTTGATTAAAGTTGATGTTGATAATCAATTTTCATAGTGCATACTTAATTTCTTGACAAAAGATTTACTACATGCCGATGAAACCAAATTTTCTGGTATAATTTTAATTGCAGTTGCTTTTTCATATTCCAGTGACTGTACTTTTCGCACAAATTTGTATAAAGAGCTGAAATGGGTGCGTGCAAATACGGTCGAATGGATGTCTCGTGAAAGACTCTTGTGATTAGTAAAGCTTCTCTAAGGAATTAAGATTCGGCTGCTAACGAACGGTTCTATGTACAGTGTACGTATAATTCGATTGACTGAACATTGGCCCAATATTTTAAAATCAGAATCTATAGAATGATGAAGTTTAAATCTTTAATGTAAACATTGCGCACATAAAACAGCTTTCCGAACCCGAAAAGTTGTCGGGTCTTCCGAGAAACTGGCCATGGTCCGGGGGGGGGGGGGGGGGGTTGGGGGGGGGGGGGGGGGGGGGGGGTTGTAAGCCTATCCCATGATACAACGCGACAAGTTATCCGGGAAATGCGAAGAGAATGAACAAAATGTTTTACAAAATATGAGTTGGGGTCTTCGCATTTTCGACGTATAACTCTCGTATCTTGTTTTTCCGTGCTTATAAAAACCAAGAACGTTTGATTTTTCTTGTATATCGTGTTATTTAAATGTTTGTTTTCCACCCCAAAAGGACCTTGTTTTAAAGCTACCCGTAAAATAGATCCTTATGCCGGTCATCCCCAAAAATACCCTAAAACCTTGAGCGTATTTCTTTTTTAAAGCAGATAAATATCAGGAGCCTATTTGTCGATATCCTCACAACCAGGGGCTCCTGTCATAACTTAAAATAACAAGACCGTTACTCCATCAAACTTCAGGTTTTATTTAACCTGAATAAAACCGTGTGTGCATTTTTCATTGCTTTACATTGACGACGACGAGGTGTTTTAGAGAATTTTCGAACTTTAGTTGAATATATTTTTTTAACGTTAAACACCTTTTTATTGCATTGGTAATTTTTTTTTTCAACAAACATCTTTATTCAACATTAAACAAAACTGATTACAATATGACATAAATCAAAGGGCTCTTAAAGTCATCTCGTTAATGCGTTAGAACGTGAGGTTAAAAAAGAAGAATCTTGATCTAGTGAATATGGTAAAGATGGCGTTGTAGAATCAGACATTACGTAGAAAATGCGAGGCGCAGTAGTCAACTGGATATGGTTCTTGGCAGGATAGAGAGGATTGAGAGAAAGTTTGAAAATTCGTGTTGGTGCAAGTCAATAAAAGTTATGAGTAACAAAGAATCACGAGTGTGAATGTAAATAATTTTGATGTTAGTGAGGTGAAAGTGAAAGACTTTTTCCGCCTTGCTAGCTAATTGACGATGAAAATGTGTTGTTGGGTCAATTTGCACAATGCATTTTCAGTTATTCATTGTCTATTTTCTGTTGGGATATTTGACAATAGAAAAAAAATTTCTAAATCAAATACAATAGGTTGCCGCAATTTCAAAACAATTAAAAGCCCACAAACCTATCAAGTGATCGATAATACGTCACGTGCAGTGACTTTATATCTGATAAAAACAGTCCTATAAATTAGTATGTGGTGTTTTATTAGATATAAACTTACTGCAGGTGACGTATTAATATTAATTATCAAAATATGAATTGACACAACAAATGGTGACTGAATCTTTAATATTCTTTCAAGTAAGGCCCGCTTCAAACCTTGAACTTCACATGTGCCGAATCTAATGGAAGGAGACCGTAACAACATGTCTTTTCTCTAGAGCTGCCTGTCCCCATGCCAGGACAATTTGGGCTATGTTTAGCAGACATCGCGCCATCAGCCATTTCTTTTTCAACTCTCCAGCAGTATTCGAAAATAGAACAAAAGTCAAAATTTATGGTATTTTGCTGTTCCTACTCTTGCCTAATGAAACGGAAAGTTTTGTAGTTAGCTAAAGTATCAAGTCTGCTGTTTTATATATTTTGACGTGAAAAATGGCGGGAAAATGGTAATCACGTGGTCATTTTTCGGTCACGTCTGCTTTGGGCGCACTTATATAGAAAATATTGGGTCTGGAGCGGGTAAACAGGACACCACTCCTGGCGGTCACTTTTTTAGTTTCCCTTAGATCGAAATGAGGTTCATGACAGGCCTACACCGACTCCGCTATGTGGTTTTGCGGTTGCGATGCATTTATATTAGCTTTCAAAGTTTGGCTGTTATGAGTATGTCGTTAAGTGATTTACGTCTTGTATGATATGATAGGCGGCGTTTTGTAAATAGTTTTCAGAAATGGTTGGTTTTGAAGGAAACTCCATTTTTCATCAGTATTTGTTTTAGGTTTTTGAGTCGTGGGTGAAATGTTGTGACAAAAGGCATTATTATCTCGTGAGTTTTTTTCGTTTTGTTTTTTAATGCAAATTGCGTTCCGGCAAAAATGAAATTCAGAATACCAGTGCATTTAGGAGGGTGCTAATGGGGTTA
The DNA here is from genome assembly GCA_024195265.1 of Dendrophyllia cribrosa. Classification (NCBI taxonomy): domain Eukaryota; kingdom Metazoa; phylum Cnidaria; class Anthozoa; order Scleractinia; family Dendrophylliidae; genus Dendrophyllia; species Dendrophyllia cribrosa. Next base: position 13,705,786 of record JAJLRJ010000010.1, read on the forward strand.
ACAGTTAACTGACAATTGCCCAAAAATATAGTAGTTAACTGATAAATAAAAAGTTAACAGTTAAGTGACATTCTATTAATTATACTAAATTACAATTGTTGTTGTTAATAAAAGCAACATAGTTTTTTCCTAACAGCAAAGCTATTTTGTGACATTTACCTGTCTCGCTGCGTGACCAGGTGACATATTAACCGATATTATATGCGAAAGGTACCAGGGTCGTAGAGCGTTGACCTTGATCTCCGTGATGGCGTCGAGTGGCGTGGTCAAAGTTATTCCGAGGTTTTGTCGAGATGATGACAAAGGATCGGCATTCGAACGACACATAGGTCGCATACCGTTTGACATGACAAAGCACAATTCAACGGACATAGCTTGCAAACATTTGATCGAACAATAAGCGGAAAGTTTGGACTCGGTGCGTTTGATTTAAAGTTGTTCCGATTAGAGAAGATCGACGGGAAAGCTGTTACAAAGGCTCAGTTGGAAATGGAGCTACCTTTTCTAATGGGAAATGCGACAAGTGAGATACATGCTGTGTATTTTGTTTTGTCTTTTTGTTTAGAATTTTGTCCAGCACGCGAACGCGGGTTGACCCCGGGGTTGACCACACGAGCCCTTTTCAGTGTTGGATTAAATGAGTAAGATTTCTGATTACAGTAAAACCTGTATTAATCCAAAGTAAGTGGACACACCGTATTTTATTGGACACAAGCATCGGTGAGTTTCGATTTTTTCCTTCCCATACTCTCTGTGTACGATCCTGTATCAAACAGACATCTTAACGATCCTTATTACGGTTTTGGAAGCTATCTTGACAGGTGAGAAATTATGGTTTTTGTCTCAGTTTAGCATGCTCGATATGTATTGTATGACCCTTTGATGATCTTTGGGATATAAATCTCTTAAACGACGATAGTTTTTATGCTGTGTAGCCATTTATAGAATTATTGTTTCTCTATGCCTTCGTTATGCTAGTTCTCTTGGCATATTATGTTAGAGCGTCTTTGGCTAACTTTTTTTGCAAGATAAGTAGTGATCGACCGCAGCTTTTCTTATGAATATGCTAGTATCAATCAATCTCTCAGCCCGTGATTTAGTGTCTAAGTCTGCGGTGTGCAAGACTTGCGAGAAAGTGGATCTTTATCACGGATGTGAGCGTCTAAGCTCAAAGTCTGAAGCTGCCGTGTCTCTATTGGAATCATGACCTCTTGCAGTTATGGTTTAGCTCCTTGTTTTATGCTGTTTTTGAGTAGTGTTTACTGGAGCTTGAAGAACCTGCGTTGTTTCATTATGGCGTTATTGCATCCCGACATGGCTTGTACAGATATGGTGATCTGTTTTGAAAATCTCACGGATGCTAGTGAATTCTTACGTTTTTCTTAAGCAAGACTCGAGTTTCGGATTTTAGGTGAACCTCATCAGTTGCTCCCATAACTTAAGTAAATGTCTCGCGGGATAATATGAAATAATTCCGTTGTCCATGAAATGTTTGCCGCTCTCGTACTCTTGGGAAGGATCGAATGTTCCGTTTTCTCATTGGCTCGTTTAATGGAATCAATAGCATTGGTGTAGTTTCCTTATAACTCACACTATTCACTATTGGTGGAGGTTTTTTCTGCTTTTAAATAGCCGAGTCAACCCCACTGGCATTTGGACTTTACCGGTAAAGAAATTTCATTTTTCGATGGGAATTTATGTTGATATCAATTCTGTGATTGACTTTTTCTTTGTGTTCTCGCTAGCTTTGGAGAAATGCTTATAAAACGTGTTCAAATTCAGTCGTAAATTAAGTCGTAATAAATGATATCTGGTATTATGTAAACAAAACAAGACTTGGGTCACGCAAGATTCGTTGAGAGGAAAGGGGTGCGTTGTCGCGAACGCCTCTGTTTGGCACAAGAAGTCCATGACAATTCTCAAGTAAGAATGATTTAATCACAAAGTCCCTCTGGTCATTCACATGGCCTGTAAAGTAACCTTATCTTAACTTTGCAAATTTTCAAGCCTTACTGTATACGTAAACGTAATTTCCTACTTGTCAAACTAAATCACTTGATAAGATCAATGAATGAAAATATTGAAATGAACCGATTTCCGACAGCGTGACCCAGTTAAAAAAAAACGTAAAACTTTCTTATACAAGCGCATGAGTATAGGCTACCAGTGTAGCCTCTTGTTAATTGACAATTGGCCGAAAAAATAGTAGTTAACTGACAATTGGGTACCCACATTAGCACCCTCATTTAGCAGTGCTAGATTAATTTGTCGTGTGTTTGGCCTTGTTTACAAAATGGTAAAGTAAGCTCACTGTAGCTGTCGAGAAAAACCTGCGCCGGGTTTATAGCTCTTTACAGGCAAATTCACCGCGAGAAACAACTTCAAGCATCACGCTTCAGTGAATGTTCTGACACCTATAGAATGAATTGAATTCCATTGTAATAATCTAATGGATAGTATCAATTATATATCCGGAAAATATCCTCCCGTTTTCGCGTTATTTCCGCTAAATCGGAAAACGCTATATATTTATGCAAACTAAGATTAGTGTTTTTTTTGTAATATCTAAGTTTTTCAGGTTTGGAATTGTGAAATGTAATACCCTAATCAGCCTGAAGGTTATTTTCGGGGGGGGGGGGGGGGAGTTTTGATCTCGTCATTGCACGAACAGAAATCTAGGACCGGTAAAAGTTACGCGATTAACATCGGAACGGATAGATTGCCGTCCAAAATGGTGGCGCTGTTCAGATGTGTGTTACTTTTCCTTTGTTCCCAATGTCCAGGCATAGTAAATCGAACCCAATCGAACTAAATTTCAATCGAACTCAATCGAACTCAATTCATGGATTGAGTTCGATTGAGTTCGGCAATCGAACGAAATCGAACTCACCGAAAAGAAAAAAAATCAATCGAACCCAATCGAACGTTCGATTTTCGAACTCGTGATTTTTGTAAAACAGGCGTTGAAAATCCATAACCAGATCTTGGAAGCTCGAGTTACCTCAGCCCGGAGTTTAGCGCACGTGTTTTTCGTAAACGAAGAAATTCCGCAGAAATGGCTTCAGATGCGCTGTGGATCTTGTAAGCTTCAAATGCGTGGTAAAAGGCTACCAGGAATGCCGCTTTGACGTCAAGGATGGCGAAGTTTTCAAGGTTTTAAAGAAAATAGGCGAGAAAGGCCGTGCATTCCGAATTGCAAACGAGCGCGGACAATTAGGTCACCTTCAACGTGAACTGGTTGCTTCCCTGTGGCCTGTAAATGCTCCGATAACTTGGTAAGTGTTGTGTTCTGTTCTCTTAACTGCCGTGGACAGTTTATAAATGGGGTTTCTGTTATTGAATAAATTGTAAAAAAGCACAAGAAAAACCTGCTTTGATAGGCTTGCTTTGGGCTTGCCTTGTATTGGTTTACCAGAGCCAATCGAACGCAATCCATTTAATTGTCAGTTCGATTGAGTTCGATTGAGTTCGGTTTCCGAACTCAGTCGAACACAATCATATGGATTGAGTTCGATTGAGTTCGATTTGTTCGATTAAATTCGATTTGTTCGGAAAGCGAACTCACTGAAAGTCCAGTGTTCGATTTCGTTCGATTGCCGAACTCAATCGAACTCAATCCACGGATTGAGTTCGATTGAGTTCGATTGAGTTCGATTTCCGAACGTTCGATTTACTATGCCGGGCAATGTTTACGTATTTTTCTACGAAAGAGACGATAACTTTGTAATAGGAACGAAATTAAAAAAAGCCCGTCAAGGTTGTTGAAGAGAGGTGTCGCAGAAGATTCCTGTCAATTTTTAGAATTTTCAGTCAGTTCAGTTGCAACCTGTTGGTAAACGAACTTGAAATGTTCACCCGTATACAGACTTCCATTTTATGAGAGGGGTGAATCCAGCGATCTGTTTTTGGTCGTATCGTTAGTTTGTCTCAATAAAGGCTGTAATTTTAGCTTGTATTCGCTACGCTTTATAGCTGCGTGAAGCTCGCTAAAACCTTCGTTGGCATTTTTGACAGTCTAGCAACTGCTTCGTTTGATGCCAGCCCACTGTTTGATTGAGGCAAATATATGTATATTTCTATGAATACATGTAGGTGAATGTAGTGTAGTATTAGTTTTTAGACGGAAGTAATGCGACTTGTTGCTTGTGTTTATTATAGCCGGCGTAAGGGCAAGGCGGCCCTTTTAGGAGCCAGCAAATCAATAAAAGTCGTGAGTAACAAAAGAGTCTCGAGTGTGACTATAAATAATTTTCATGTTAGTGTAGCGTATTTGTTCAAAATAGTCTTTATTTGACTGAGGGGAAACTTCAACTTGATTGTATTACGCCACAGCCAACCCGTGAATAAAAAATGCTAACACGTAACGCAATATTGCGGTAAGCTTATGTTTTCAATTAGCTCCCAAATAGTGCCAATATCTCTTTTGAAAAAATCAAAACGCTGAAATCGCTTATAAAATGCTTCTTAAAATGCTTGCTTGATAAACGTTTGTTGAATAAATCAGCAAAATTATTACGTCTTTTGCATACTATTGAATAATCAAACCGTAATGGCAATGATTCAGTATTCCAAAATGGAACAAAAGCCAAATCCATACTCTTGCATAATCAAACCGAAAGATTGATACTTCATTAGCTTAGTCGGCAAAATCTCACCTCTCTTGCATACTATTGCATAATCATGACACCTCGACATTTAATACCCATTCAAAATTGAAATGACTAATTACTGTTTTCCTCAAAAATCTCGACAAACTATCAACACACACAAAAAAAAAAAAACTTTAGGAACAAAATTTTACTGCTAAAGGAATCCAATACGTATATTTAACTAAACACAAAAATTCACTCTGCAATCTCCGCGAGAATTAAACATGACATCACCTATTTATACTTTACAATCTGTCAAATCTCTCAAAAGTGTTGAATAAATTGGATATTATATTTCGTTATTTTCCTTAATTGATTATTCCTCAATTTATTATATTATCGCTCATGAAAACACAAACTTTCCCGTGCCATTTAACTTCCTCAAAACGTCTCCATTCATTATAAAAATACACCGTGAATTTCTAAAACTGCGTTTCCCAAGCACATACATTTGACCTTTTTTACTCTTCTAAACGAGATCTAATGGCTTTACGAAAAATGATTGACAAGAAAAACACAAATTTCTTAAACCTTTGAAGATCAATTAAGCCGTCTCGGACATATCCACTTAAAAACATGACATGACATGACATCCCAATACCCTAGGGAAATTAACAATAGGTCCGGGGGAGCTCCCCAAAAATTTTAGTGGCCGTATGTGACGCCCTTCTTGAAATCCTAACCGGTTTAACCAACTATATCCTCAATGCCATAATATAGCTTGTATAAAGAACTACCCCCCGGTACAAAAGTTAACAAAGTTAAACAAAGAAACCTTTGTTAACAACTTTTGTCCCTTTTTATGTACATGATACCTATATCTCGTTTTGCGCATGCGCATTAACGAGATAAAAAGGAATACTGATAAAGAGAGCAGAAACTAACAAAAAGACATAGAGGTCTAGGGATAAATTGAGAAGAGATTAGATTAGATTCTCAATTCTCCATTGTGTTTGTAACTTAGTTATGAATTGTGAGCAGATTAGGCGTATTTCAGTAATTTTGCAAGAATATAGATACTTTTTCATGACTAGGACAATGAGATCTAGTTGGCCGGCGACATATGCAGTGGTGTAACGAGGGAGGAAGTATGTAATCTTGAAATACAATTTGCTCATTCGACAGATTTATTTGTGTTTTGTTTAATTAGTTGAACCACGATAAAATGTTTTGGTAAAATTCAGTATTAATGGGACACTCCAAGAACGTATGCTCTAATGAGTCAGTGTTCTGGCATTGAAAGCACTTATAATCACTTTTTATTTTAAATCTCACAAGTTCCTTATTCGTAACTAATATACGATGTAACAACTTAAAAGCAAATTCTCTTAGTTTATTGTCTAATAGTCATTTTATAAATGTCTTGAAATGCCTTGTTCCAATTTTGAGAAAAATTGGGAAGGCGTTTGGACCAGGTTTTGACGGCAGTAGGTTCAGTTTTAAGATTTCTTGGAATAACTTATAGTCTTTGCAACGTAATTTAGTTAATACTAGTAGTAATCATAGATTATAGTGCGTCTCCTTATACCGTAGCACCTTGTCTTGACCTACGTAGTACCTCAGTTTCAGCCACTGTTGAAAGGGGCTATGTCATGAGATATGTCACGCAGGCAAAAACGTCGGACCGACGTCAAACAAATTCACGCTATCGCCATGGAAAATCCTTCAATTCTGCCGTGCTGTGTACTCCGAAAGGTCTCAGATTTTTCCGACAAAAAAGTATATTTATCTTGATTTCATTTCGGTTTATATTTCTCCGATTCTGAAATGATGCGCCTCAGTACTTGGTGTGATATCCGCAAGGATTTTACCGACTAAATAAATGTGGATATCTCAATGTCTGGAAGTTGCATTCGGCATATGTTTAATCAGTTGAGCATGGACAAAGGTTCTTCTCCGGGGCTGATTGCTGTGAAATCAACCCAAAAGTTGTCATAGTTTTCTCTCTTCTACGAAAGTAGTGTGCTTTCAATGCTGTCACGTAATTTATAATAACACGCGCAAGCGATCTCAAGGTCAAGCTACATGTAGGTCACGTACGAGAACAGTATTAGCTGCAGTAGTTATTTGATCTGTTTTGAATGAAGTCCAGAAATTTTCATTGCTCTCTCTCAAGCGAATATTAATCCTTGCAAAGGGACAAAGGACGATTCAGTTTTAGACCCAAAAAAATACGTCGAAACCCCCCTCTTGTAAATTTCGAGTATCCCCCCTGGGCTTGTGACTTTCGCTTGTGCCAGCGTGTTTTCAGGTTTCAAATTACCGTTTTGTTGAATTCTTAGATTGGCAGGCGTTCGCCTGGCGCGGCCGGCAAGACATACAGCGAATCGCCCCATAGAACATCGCGAAGAAGCGACGTCAGTATTTAGGTGAAAGCTTTCCAAATCAGGCAAAGAACCACAGAAAAATAAAGTTAGAGCATTCAAAACATACCCGAACGGTGCTAGAAGCGAGGAAAATCCAATAACGTCTTGTTTGATTCCAAAGAGACCCAACAACTAACTTGGTCCGAAGAAGAACCTTCGTCCATTTCCACTGTGTACTTTTAGACTTTGAGATATTGAGCCGTACCGTACGATTTCAAAATCGGGAAAATATCCGAAACTAAATCAAGACAAATAGATTATTTACATTTGATATTTCGGAGCACTCAGCGCCCCAGGGTTGAATGGATTGTGCCTGATTTCCACGGGCTGGAAATGCTGGATACTATTGTGACGTTTCAAGATGGCGCAGATTTGGTACCGACACTTTTCTCGATTCCTTCCGACTCGACGACGTGCTAAGCATGCTGGATACTATTGTGACGTTTCAAGATGGTGCAGATTTGGTACCGACACTTTTCTCGATTCGTTCCGCCTGGCCGACAAGATTAGGAAGAGTGTAGGTTTTTGTCGAGAGTCGAGGGTCGAGGTTAATGTGTCGAGGGTCGAGGGTAAAATGTCGAGGGCCGAGAGTAAATGTCGAGGGTTCAAAAATGTCGGCGATTTTTATTATTATTATTATTCTTATTATTAATTGTATTATTTATTATTATTATTATTATTATTTAATTATTTTTCTTTATTTTTGTTAATTTTTTTTACCCTCGAATCTCGACAAAAACCTACACTCCTCGCGGTGAATGGCTGAACGAAATTCGTAGACTACGCCAGCAGTCCGCGAGAAGACAAAGTAATAGTACTTGTCACGCTCGTTTTACCGTTTATTTGAATCGAGCAAGATTTTGACTTCAAGGCCAGGGAATGATAAACGTGATTTCTTTTATGAGACTGCAAAACATTAATTCTTTTTTCGCTGCTCGCTCGCGGAATGTAAACAAGCGGCCCGAAGTGCAGTAGTCGATCACGCAAGCTTCATGTTTACTTCATTGTTAAAATAAATCTTGAATGAAACTAAAAATTATGACCGAAATTAAAGACGGTAGGGAAAGTTTGGTAGCAAAAAATAAAAATTAAACCCTTTGAAGTTTGTTGTAGTTGTCGGTAAAAAAAAGTGATTGGCGGTCCCTTGGGAAAAGAGCACCTAATTTGCATATGTCAAAACGGTAATTTGAAACCTGAAAATACGCTGGCACAAGCGAAAGTCACAAGCCCAGGGGGGATACTCGAAATTTACAAGAGGGGGGTTCCGACGTATTTTTTTGGGTCTAAAATTTCGACCCTCGGTATTAATCTGGCGGGTATTTTTTTGGGTCTTAAAAAAAAGAAGCTTATTTTTTTGGGGTTTCAAATCTCAGAGCGACGTTTTTGGGTATAAAATTTCGATGCTAGGTATTTTTTTGGGTATAAAATTTCGATGCTAGGTATTTTTTTGGGTATAAAATTTCGATGCTAGGTATTTTTTTGGGTGTGAATTTCAAGCTCGAGTATTTTTGGGGGTTCAAAAAAGGCTCCGTCGGACCCCCCCCCTGGGGTCACAAGTTTTTATATAAACAGACTAGGCGCTTCTACAAATTCTCTGTTTTCTTTCTCCATTTCCAAGTATTCCACCGCGCTAAAACGTCACAGAAAGTTTGGAGTGTCTTCGGACTGGGAATAGGTGGTTTTCATGTTACGTCATCGCCTCCATGCTGGTGGACATAAACAATGGTTCTCTCATTAGCTCCTTTTGTTCGTCCACCAGCATTTGTTCGTTTCACTATTGTTATCTATGTCTCTAGAGATTGATTGCAAACCACCTATAAACATAAGCCGCGTTTGGTTTCGCGAGCGTTCCATCGATTCATCCGCGTGATCTCCATCTAAGTGAGAAAAACACCCGGGGACTGAAACATTCATCGCTTCATTCTTGCTCGTTTTCTCGAGAGCGGGACTGTTGTCTGGCTTGAATCTCGCTCGTGTCTGGCCAAACAGATACTCGATGACATTTCTGGGAGAAAAAAAACTAGCTGTTTTATTATGGAAGATCATCCAGCGCAATTATTTCCTGAGTCGGCAAAATGTTTCCAAAGCTCTAGCGCTCTGAATATTTACTGTCGGTACAGTGTAATAAAGACAATAAAGAGTGGCATGCCTACGCGACTCCCATGCGCGTGTTTTAGCCTTAAAGGAAGTCAGCTCGTACGAGTATATCTTTGAGAGAACGTTCCCTTTTGTATGATATTAGGGGCGGTTCTTCGTATATTGCGTTTAGTAATGGCTGCTGTTTTATAAGATGCCAGTGTTTCATGAGGATCTTATAAAACAGCAGCCATTACTAAACGCAATATACGAAGAACCGCCCCTAATATCATACAAAAGGGAACGTTCTCTAAAAGATATACTCGTACAAGCTGACTTCCTTACTGAGGCTAAAACACGCGCGTGGGAGTCGCGTAGGCATGCCACTCTTTATTACACAAAATTTTTTTTTTCGAAAAAATCGTGGTTCTCGTCGGCGGCGATGACGAGTGTGGTTCGAGACCAAAAAACCGACGCTGGAGGAAAAACACGATGCTGGAGGGCTGGCTTGGGGTGACGTGAACCCAGGCAGGTGGAGTTTGTTTGGGGGCGAAAGCGCTTGGGTAGGAAATAAAGCCGTGTTGACTTGACTTCCTGTTCAAAGAAGCGGGCGCCTTTTTGGAAGGATGGTGGTTCGAGTCTCGGGGCTGGCGCGACGTGAATTTTTTTTTTATTTTCTTTCTTTCAGTGTTTTTTGTTTTGTTTTGTTTTTGTTTTTTTACGTTTTTTTGATTAAAATAAAAAAATCGCCGACATTTTTGAACCCTCGACATTTACTCTCGACCCTCGACATTTTACCCTCGACCCTCGACACATTAACCTCGACCCTCGACTCTCGACAAAAACCTACACTCGATTAGGAAGCGTCTCCTTCGTCGACGCAATAAGTGATTTTTTTTCGGATAGATGGAATATATCAAATTCATCAATAATATCTTTATTTATAATAGTTTTATTCTTTGCTTTATTTTTTAAGTAGTTATGGATTGCGGCAATAAGTTGAAAATATTGTATGAAATTTAAATGCAGATTATATTTAGACTGGAGTTGTTCAAGAGATAAAAAACATTCCGTTTTCATCCAGCAAGTCTTGCACAAAATATATTTGTTTTTTAAAAAGTTGTCTCCAGAAGATCGACTTATTCTCTATCGTTATCTCTTTGTTGTTCCAGATTATAAATTCACTTTCATATACATCGGGATAATTACCACGTAGTTCTTTAAAAGGGCAACATTTCACGGTAGAACAGTGGAAGGTTTTTGTCTAAGTATTTAGAGTCATAGTTGGATTTTAGTATAAAAGATAATCCTCCGTATTTATTGAAAAACGCGTTCGGGATTGCTTGCCAAGTCTCGTTAGAGCTACTATTTAATAATCTGCCTAACCAAAATAAACGTAAGGATTTAACTACTATTCTAAAATGTGGAAGATTTAAACCACCGCACGAGAGGGGTTAGAGAATAACTGATTGTTTTACTTTGTCCATTTTGTTCTTCCATAGGAATTTATAAAAATTTTTCTTGGGCTGTTTTACTTGTCAGGAACACAGAGCATGGATGCAACATAGACCAATTTGGATACGCCTGGCGCTTTAACTAACATCGTGCATCCGAACATAGTTAAATCTCGCGTTTGCCACATGCTAAGCCTAACATCCATCTTGTGGATTTTGACAAAGAAGTTTAAATTGTTGTTTTCATCCTGATTGTAAGATACGTTCGCACCAAACGTTTTAATTGGTTCTTGAGAGAAATGAAAATTTAGGGGTTTAGTTTCATTTTCATTGGCTGAGTCGGTCCACATTGCTTTAGTTTTCTTTAAGGCCAGAAATGTCACTAAAATCGCTTAAAACCTTCATGTTTTCCATTAGAGCATTTACGTCTTTACAAATCAAGGTGGTATCGTCTGCAAATTGACGAGTGTATTAATTTTATGAGTTTGAGTTAGAATTTCGAGTTCGAGTTAGAATTTCGAGTTCGAGTTAGAATTTTGAATTCGATTTAGAATTTCGAGTTAGAGTCAAAATTTCGAGCCAACATTTCGATTTATTTTTTAATTTCTAACTTATTATTATCATTATTATTATTATGAATAATTTTAGATTTATTGAAAGGGGCTATGTCGCGAAGTGTCACGCAACCCTTAACAAACTTGAAAAAAGTTTATGCCTTGGCCTTGGAAATCAGGCACAATCCATTCACATCATTCAATCCTCACCAGGGAGCTGAGTGCTCCGAAATGTCTCAAATTGTTCACACATGTAAATAATCTATTTGTCTTGATTTAGTTTTGGATATTTTCCCGATTTCGGAATCGTACGGCTCAATATCTCAATGTCTAAAAGTACTCAGTGGAAATGAACGGAAAGTTCTTCTCCGGATCAAGTTAGTTGTTGGGTCTCTTTGGAATCAAGCAAGAAGTTATCGGATTTTCCTCGCTTTTAGTACCCTTCTGGTATGTTTTGAATGCGCTAACTTGATTTTGCTGTGGTTCTCTGCCTGATTTGGGAAGCTTTTCCCTAAATACCGACGTCGCTTCTTCGCGATGTTCTACGGAGCGATTCGCAGTGTATCTCGGTAGCAGTATAAAATTCACTGACCGGCCGCGCCAGGCGCCGAACGAACGCAGATTAATTTAGCCTGCCCATCTAAGAATTTAACTGAATCGCCCTTTTAATATGTCTCATTACAAGGACAAAAATTGGATTTTTGTGACAATTGTGATCTTTGTATCTTTTAAAATAGTTCTAGTTCGCATTCACGGTGTTACTATCTGATAGTTGAGCGATGAATAAAATTTGTTTGTCTCGAAAAATTAGCACGCTTCATTATTAAACCCTAGTCGGCTTAGAAATTTTACTTTGTAATCTGTTATTACCACAGACAAACCCAATATTTTATAGTTTGTTTCATTCGCTTGAGAAGGAGCAATGAAAATTTCCGGACCTTATTCAACACAGATCAAAGCAACTGTGACAGCTAAAACGGTCTAAACCTGTTCGCGTACGTGACCTGCTTGACCTTGAGATCGCTTGCGTGTGTTATTATAAATTCCGTTAGAGCATTGAAAGTCGATTGAAAGCACACCACTTTCATAAAGGAGTAGAAAAATATGACAACGTTTGGGTTGATTCCACAGCAATCAGCACCGGAGAATCTAATAACCTTCGACCATGCTCAACTGGTTTAATCACAGGTAGCCCAAGCAAAATGTGTCACAGTAACCGTTACGAGCGAAATTATAAGGATTTGTATGAGGAAAAAACGGTCCATTCTAGGAGCTAAAAAAATTCGAACAAGATTTCAATAAAAATTGCCTACCTTACTTCGCTTGTGTGTTTCCTTGTCTCCTGTGTGGTTTTTGCAGCGATTAAGAGCGTTTCCAGTGAGTTTTAGTTCCATTGCTTTCTCTCTATATATATCCTTTCCCAAGGTAGAGCACTTCAACCGAGAGGCCGAGCGGAACCGCCGTAAATTCGCTCCAAACCCCCCGATCGCCTCGAAATTACCACGGAAAAGGATATAGAGAGAGAAAGCAATGGAACTAAAACTCACTGGAAACGCTCTAAATCGCTCCAAAAACCACACAGGAGACAAGGAAACACACAAGCGAAGTAAGGTAGGCAATTTTTATTGAAATCTTGTTCATATTTTTTAGATCCTAGAATGGACCATTTTTTCTCATACAAATCCTTATAATTTCGCTCGTAACGGTTACTGTGGCACATATAGCTTGGGCTACCTGTGGTTTAATATAATATGCTGAATGCAACTTCTAGACATTGAGATACTGACATGTACTGTACATGTACTGAGGCGTATGATTTCAGAATCGGGGAAATAATCGAAATGAAATCAAGACAAATATACTTTTTATATGTGGAAAAATCTGAGACCTTTCGGAGTACACAGCATGGCAGAATTGAAGGATTTTGCCCGATTTCACGGCTATAGCGTAAATTTGTTCGGATGTCGGCCCGACGTTTTTGCGTGCGTGACATATTGTAACATTCGCTCTGAAAAGTATAATTTTAAACACGAATTTTAAAAGTAGTAAAAAAATATACAGGCTAAACACGACTCCCACTCATCGCAAAAAAGTATCTAAAAAGCATAAAGCTTTCCCAGTAAGATTTCAGAGAGAATTGCTCCATTAGATCACAGTTTAAATATATTTGTTTTCTTCGATGATATTGACCTTTTGATCTCGGCGGATTATCTCTCAAATTGAAAGAAGGATTTCGTGCTGTCCAGAGCCGTTAGAATTATTTTATTTTTTTATGCCGTTGTTCGGTGCTAGCTCTTTTGGCATAGATTGCGGTTTCTTTGGCTCACTTTTGTTGCAAGATACTGAAATACGTATCGACATAAAATTTGTTATCGCTTTGAAAGTGCATGTGCTAGGATCGTTAAATTTCTCGGGCCGTGATTTAATGTCTAAAGTCTGTGAAGTCTGCGGTGTGCAAGAAGCAAGACCATTCTCGAGACTTAAAATAGAAAATAAATACCAAATGACAAGGTGTTGTTTTGATTTACTTACAATTGAAGAAAATTTTTCTTCGCGGCTTTCAGACCAAAGCACGTTTTGTTACTTTGCATGACCGCTCTCCAAAATATACCATGCGCGATTTAGGGGTAACACTTATTCTTTTGTTAAAACAATAGAATATTAGAGCACAAAAGAACGACAATACAATAGAATACAATACCATAGAATATATTAGAATACATAATTTTACCTAATACAATGAATGTGTACAATGTACAATAGAGCTAACACCCTAAATCGGGCATCATATGCTCCAAAAGTAGTAACTCGATCTTTTAACTCGAACTCGATATTTCAACTCGAATCTCGATATTTTAAAGGGATAGTATCACGAGGTCGAAACTTGAAAACGTCGGCCCACTTTTCAAGTTTGATTCCGCAAATTCAAAAAGGCCGTCGAGAAGTGGAGGTATTTGTTGAATAAAAAAATCCGTTTTGATAGCCAGAAGAAAGAAAAAAATCACTTTTAACAGTGATATGTCCAAAATTCCGGTGCAAGAATAGTGAACAGTGCCGCGCGTGGAACCTCGTGATACTATCCCTTTAACTCGTAACTCGGACTCGAAACTCAAACTCGAACTCATGAAATAGACAGACCCCAAATTGACGTATTTTGGCTTCTACAGATCGCGGGAGCTCTATTCCTCTGCAACTTGAAGATTGTCTTATTTTTTCAGCTAAAATCTCCACAGCTAGAACAAATAGGTGAGGGCTTAAAGGACACCCCTGTCGTACGCCTCTTGAAATTTTAAAGAAATTAGTCATAAAGCCACCATTTATTACCCCACTTTCTACATCATTATAAATAATTAAAATCCATTTTCTAATTACCGGGCCAAAGTTAAATAATTTTAGGACCTTCTGTATAAACTCCCATTCTATAGTGTCAAAAGATTTTTCGAAGTCGACAAATATAGCAAAATTCCTGGAATTTTTTTAATATCTGTGTATCCCATTAGATCGGTTAGTAATCGTACATTTTGCCCGATAAACCTTTCCTTAATAAAACCTGTTTGATCTGTGTGGATCAGTTTAGATAATGTCGGCTCGATGCTCTTGGCAATTGCCTTACTATAAGGATCTTATAATATACGTTAAGCAGAGTTATTGGTTGCCAATTTGTTTGTACGATTAGGTAATTTTCATCCTTTGCTATTAAGGAAATAATTCCTCGTCTTTGTGATACAGATAGCTTTCCGTAGCCGTAAGCTACATTTAGAGAATCCAGCAGAGCGTTGCCTAAGAGATCGAAAAATGTCTCGCAGAATTCTTTTGTAAATCCGTCCTCACCGGGAGTTTTGTTATTCTGAAAACCTTTAAGAGCATTTTAAAGTCGTGAATACGACTTATCGCGGTTACTGGAGAAAAGTCACTCGCTCATCGTAAACTTTATATTAAATTTATATTAAATTGTTGATATGTTACACTTCGGTAATAGCATACATGGAGTAAATGAGAGTAAATCAAGTCCACCGTTACGGTCGTTGTGTTTACGAATGTTCGATGAGATGAAACGTCGGTTTGGGAAAACGTCGGGGTTCTTTTACTTGTTATTATTGTTTGGCAATAACAACAACAACAACAACAACAAAACACTTTATTAAATAACAAATATTTTATTAATCATTATAATAACAAATAATTCCTTCGTGTGAGGCTGACAAACATTGCCGAGCTGAGATTGCACAGTACGGACTGTAATTCATCTATAAGTGGGTTTTACCTGCCACGTGTTTGCTATACGCTCTGGAGAATAACCTAGGACTCCCCCAGCTACACATTAAGGTTTTAGAGGTCCTTCTTTGGTAAAAGATATTGGCACGTGGATCTGCAACATAAGGGAAGTAGTCATAACATGTCCAATCTAAGAGGGCCCACCTTGTGTAGGGTAGGAAAAGGTCCGATGGTTTCATATTCACGACTTGGCTCACAAGGAGCCTTTAATTAAGTTCATCTAAGTTTAGTTCAGATTCCAACGCTTCTTTTTCTTGCTCAGAGAGTTTAGTGGTTTCCAAATTTTCTACAAATTCTTTAAACTTTTCTTGAGCGTCAGTTTGGTTTTGAGCATCAAAATTTTATCTGTAAAAGTCTGTAAAAAAAGATTCAATTTCTTTGTTTATTTGTTTGAAGTCAGACACAATCTCGTCATCTCCAATTTTCAGCTGTGTGATTATTTTCTTTTCAATTTTTTCTCTAAGTTGAAGAAATATCTTGTTGGTTTTTCTCCCTTATCGATCCTTTTGACTTTAGATCTAAAGATTGCACCCCTGCCTTTTTTTTTTTTAATATTTTTTAACTTTTTAACTTTTCATATATTTCATTTAACTCTTTCTTTAAGCTTTCATATTCCAATAATAAGCATTTAGTTGAATATGAAAATGGTTTTAGGAATAGGAAAAAAATTAAATCATAGCAAGTCCAAGTAAATGAGAATGAAAAGGGTTTTATCTGCAAAAGTTATCTTGGACAAAAGATCGCGAAACAAAATTGGTAAATGCCTCATTGTCGAAAGCTCAGATCATGGTTCTCGGCGCGTGCATCCTTTTGAGACGATTTTATTCAAAGTGTTTTGGATATTAAAACTTAGTTTGTCATGTTATCTTTTCAAGAAATCACGAAAGCATCTATCTGAGTGTTGGAAGAGAAGTTCTCTTGACATGCTCGCGTCGGCAGCCACTGACAAATGCGAGGTCATGTAATCAGTCGAATGAATGAGTTACAGCTACAATGGAGGTCAAAAGTAGCTGGGACACCTGTGAAAACGCACGTGACAAATAATATATGTAGGTAGGCAGAGCCTAACAGCGTAGCACTATGAACAAGCTTAACTAAGGTGAAACTTAACTAAGGTGAAAGGTCGGAAGCACAAGAATTAAGATTGACGACCGGGCTATTTTTCAATTTTAGCAATTCTCCAAAAAAAAAAAAACAGTATTACCCGACCGTCTGCACAGTACATTCAGACCGTACAAAAGTTCACAAAAACAACTTTTCTCTGTCTAGAAAAACTAGTAGGACTACTTTTCGAATAAAATACAGTTTTTGTTTGTCAAAAATTGCCCGAGAAACTGATTTGGAAAGCAAAATTGCAAAAATACACAAACATATTTGCATATAAGGCGACGCGAGTGAAGACAGAAAATCAAAGTCTTGTTTTGTTTACATAAAATCGGTTTTCAATCTAAGTAATGAATGAACAAACACATAAAAATGGACAACACAATCTTCTTTCGAAAAATTTTACTCAAATCTCCATTAGTTTATGTTTAAAAGCAAAACACGTACCATTTATAACGCATCAAGGCAGAGCTGTCCTCGAAATTCAAGATAACAACACGACTTAATTTGAGCACGTTTCATAAACATGTCTCCAAAACTTAAGAGAACACAAAGGAAAAGTCAATCAAAAATTGATATCAACATAAATTCCCATCGAAAAATGTGATTCATTTTACCTTTAAGTCACTGGACTGCTTGGAAATTCGTTAAAACTCCGCTTCTTCTTCTTCTGCCTCGCCCCCTGTTTCGCGTGACCATTATCCGCTCGCTAATGTTTTTTCGTTTCTCGCTCGACGGACTAAGCTGGGAAAGAGATACTGCTCGTAGTCTAATATTCTTTACAATTTTACTATTGATAGGGTTAATGCGATTAGTCATACTCTAGATACATGCATGTCCCCTTTACTATTATCTTTTTCAAAATAGGGTGTAGAGAATCTCGTGCTTGTTTTTATTTGTTTCCACACTGAGACCGTTA
This sequence comes from Dendrophyllia cribrosa, assembly GCA_024195265.1. Lineage (NCBI taxonomy): Eukaryota > Metazoa > Cnidaria > Anthozoa > Scleractinia > Dendrophylliidae > Dendrophyllia > Dendrophyllia cribrosa. The sequence continues at coordinate 13,723,183 of JAJLRJ010000010.1, forward strand.
AACATTTTTTTCTCGACTGTCCTCTTTATTCTGCCTCAAAACAAAACTTCTCTCCTCTGTTGCCCGCACATTCATACCAAAAATGAACTATTGCCCATGCGCAGTTGAGCTCGAACGGCCTGGGCGCTAGTCCGCGCAAGTCACCAATGGAAGCCAAAATGGGCTCAGTCGAAGCATATTGCACTGAAATCATGGCAAAATGATGTTTTGTTTTTCGCTCCAACTAAATCATATTTCCCACCAAAATGTTCACTAGATCCCAGTCTCTTCAAAACCGAGTTTGGATGTTGACATTACGCCTATTAAAATGAGTTATACCGCTAAAAACGATGACCGCGCGGTTGAACTCCATACAAGCCTTTAAGTGACATTGGTCACTTCAAGGTCAAAATGACAAGACTTTTTTTAAGTTATTAAAATATTTTAACGTTTCCAGATAAAATAATAACCAAATTACTGGAATCCGCGTGTGGATTTCCGAAAAGTAATTCATAAATGAGCGAAATTTTGATTTTCCCTTCAAAAAATGGCGTTTTCGCTGTGATTTAAAGGGTCAAATTGGGGGTCTGGGGAAGAGTTAAAAAATTAGAGGCAAATGTCATCCAATTTTTTGCCAGGCTGACAAGGTGGACAACTGTGTCCGTATCACAAATAACATCAGCTTTTCTGTTTGGTACACCGTTTCTGTCGCTAGAGCAAAACAATGATTTATTTTTTCATGTTCAGTCTTTTATAAGTGAATCCACGAGATTTCAAAGGAATGTTTAAAAGCATATGTTCTACCTGTTGGCTTCCTTTTTCACCTTCTTTGTGTGTGTGTCTGCCGTTTCTGACCTAATCTAATTTATTGCTACTTGTAAATAGTTTCGCCAATAAATATGTTTAAATAAAAAATAATAATAAAATAAAACGGATTGATTGAGAAAAGTATCTTTACAAAATTTGATTCCCCACGATTGTTGAATTCTTAAACTATTATTTTTACTAGTTTATTTCATATATAGATTCACTTGCGATTATCATTGCAGCTCTGGCCGCCGATGTTGTAACCTGGACAAGGGAACCTATGGATCCTACTTTTGGAGTGCTCGGTGAAAAAGTAACACTTGAATGGAGCTACAACCTCAGTCTATTAGACAATGACAGGTTTTACGAGCTTGGTCTAAAAAGAAAAGAGAACACGTTAAAAATCATTATGTATTATGGAACAGGTGGACAACAAATAGTTTTGGATCCTTACAAAGGGAAATTTGCATTTGCAAAAAATGCATCAACATCATTCGTTCTAATTAGAGCCGAAGAGAGTGACGAAACCAGATACTGCTGTTACGTTGACACGAACAAAAATCGTAACAGTCCTGGTAAATGTGTCGATCTTAAAATATTAGGTATGACTTATTAAAAATTTGATTAATTTATGAACCAATGGACGTCTCTTAACGCTACAATATTTTAGCCGTTTCTATCTGGTATTAAAATGGTTAAAGTCGATAAAGAATTATGGGAGAAGACGATTGGTTAACTATGAATGAAACAATTAATAAAGGATTGTTAAGTTCTCCGAGAAAATGCCGTAAACCGTGGCCTCTTATATAATAGGAGCCGAGTAGAAGATTGAAGGGTCTATTACAAATCGCCAAATAGATAAAATACCAGTTACACTGATGTATTTGTTTTGGAATCTCTTGTTTGGCTTCAGAGTCGTACAAAATCTTCCAAAACACAAATTAGAAAGTTGCGTCTTCTATGTTTAAATAAATGATTTGGATTGATTGCAGGATTTTACCACACACTCCAGAGCTTAAATCATCTTATAGATTGAGAGCATGCCGGTAAAAAGTGGCGGTATTACAGGATAGTACTGCACGATTATGTTAATTGGAATAGTCATAGCTTAGAATTTAATCTTCACAGACTCAAAAGTCAGATCTACCTTTTTACAGCATATTAGACAGAAAAATCAGGAAAGTACTGTTCGCGATTTTAAAAGGTCGGTTGTCAGTGTCACTCATTTTTCAGGTCTATCAATTTTTTTCAGTCCCACCCAACATCACAGCTATATCAGGTAACCAAACCGTGGACGAAACAGATAACGCGACGCTGTCATGTAACGCAACTGGTAAACCACTGCCCAACGTGACATGGTCACAACAAGGAAACCAAGAATGGAAACACCTGGGATCTATTCTCATATTAAGAAACCTTAGCAGAGACCAACATGGCGAGGAGTTCTGGTGCACTGCGAAAAATAATGTCAGTAACACAACTGCGTCCGTCACGATCACTGTCAACTGTAAGTATATGTAAAAGTTTTCTTGAAGTTTTATATAATAGTAACTATACCAACAGGCAATTTGTATGATCATGGAAGTTGATTCCGCAATTAACCATTTTTTTCTTCATTTTACTTCAATTACCATAATTTAGTCGTTTTCATTTCTTACTTAAATTTGCATTTCCACTTGGGATTTTAAAATAACAAAAACTCTCTTGGTGTGAGAAACAGAAACTGATTTGGATTCAGGAAGCAGTAGTATTGAAATAAAAAGGCCTATTTATGATCCGGATTTTAAGGTCATATCTGTCTTCAGATCTAAGTTTAGCACGTGCTAATCAACTCGCTCGCTTCATTTACACTACCGAACAAATCGGCAAGGCAAGGATGAAAATCGGCAAACCTAACTTTTAGTTTCGGTGAGGTACGGGTAAATTGTGCAGTGTAAACAAGGCCGAAAAACCGGTCTTCCTTGCCAATTTATTACCCGTGGCGCAGTACACGAGTTGTAAATCCGACTCTGAGTTTTCTTTTTTTTCGTGTAACATTAGCGCATGCAAATTTATGCACGCATATTTTAGTTTATGTCGACGACCACATAGCTTTCAGCCATGAAATACATATCGCAAAATCTTTCCGTGTGTTAACTTGCGAAACAAAAGAAAGAACTACAGCTTACAATTGCAAGTTTTCAAGACAACGCAAGGCGTTCATGGATGGATAGGACCGTTAGATATTGTGTTCACCGCTTATTCCTGTGGGATTTTTGTTCCGGCAAGTTTTGTGTTTTATATAACTTGCAATTTGCTTAGCGATCGAGCTTTGAAGTGTCGGCTACTGAATGTAGTGTAGTCTTACTTTTAAACCCGTGTGTACGCGCTGCAAGCGTAATCAACGGGTTATCGGCAACGGTGGCTAAATAAAATTCACTCACTTACTTACTCACTTGCTCCTTCCATCAGCTGTAAACTTAGTGAGTAATACTTTGTCACGAATACGTTTCGTAACAAGAACAACGTGAATCCAGCGATAACAATAAATAAGTTGATGTAAACGAATAAGCTTAAACTTAAAGATTTTTCGCATTTGGAGTTTTTAGTGCAACATTAAATCGATCAAAAAGGATTTTTTAACCGAGACACGCGCGTTTTGATGCGTATCTACGTTAAAATAATAAAATTTAGTGTTTATCAATCGTGTGTTCCTCGATAGTGTAGTGGATTGAAGTTGTGGCTTAGCCCCAGAAGGCCCGACTTCAAATCACGCTCAAGTCCTTTTTAGCGGATCACTAGTTAGCGAATTACTATAGAACCTATGCCCGTCATTTTTCATGGTCATGGCCAACGGAATGTTTCGCGGACGGCGTCTGTCACATGTGTGTCCGTCCGAACGTACGTTCGCGCGGCTGCACAGCCGCCAGCTCGGTAAACACTTTTCCCATGTTTAGCGGAGAAGTAAAGTAGTTACTTCTCTGCATTTTTTCGCGGTTTGCTTCTCAAGACGGGGATACTAATTAAGGGATACTCAGAAGCCGCTTCAGTAGAAAAATAAGAGCTTTCTGGGATAAAATCTTGCTTCGAGGAACTTCATACGTTTTAACCAATGCGGGGAGATGTTTATTTACATTACGGATTTCAGAACGAATTTCCAAGCAGGGAATTTATGTTGATATCAATCTGTGATTGACTTTTTCTTTGTGTTCTTGTGTAGTTTTGGAGAATTGTTTTTAAAACGTGCTTAAATTCAGTTGTATCGATTTCTTGAATTTCATCGAAGGCAGATCGAATGCGTTATAAATGGTACGCGTTTTGCTTTTGTACATAAACTAATGGAGATTTGAATAAAATTTTTCGAAAGAAGATTGTGTCCATTTTTTTGTGTGTTTGTTCATTCACTAAATAGATTGAAAAGCGATTTTATGTAAACAAAACACGACTTGCATTTTATAATTATATCTTCACTCGCGTCGCCTTATGCAAATATGTTTGTATTTTTTGCAATTTTGATTTCCAAATCAGTTTCTCGGGCAATTTTTGGCAAGCAAAAAGTGTATTTTATTCGGAAAGTAGTCGTACTAGTTATTCTAGACGGAGGAAAAGTTTTTTTGTGAACTTTTGTACGGTCTAAATGAACTGTGCAGACGGTCGCGTAATACTGTTTTTGAGAATTGCTGAAACAGAAAAATAGCCCGGTCGTCAATCTTAGTTCTTGTGCTTTCGACCTTTCACCTTAGTTAAGCATATCATCGGCTTTCTGTTCAGAGTGCGACGCTGTTAGGCTCAGCCTATCTATCTATATATATTAACCCGTGAATTCGCGCATGCGTAATGAACGGGTTATCGGTAACGGAGACAGATATGCAAATAAGCATTTGCTCGCTCACTCCTTCCATCAGCTGTGAACTTTGTGACGTAATGTTTGTTACGAATGCGTTTTTTAACAAGAATAACGTGAATCCAGCGATAACAAATTTACAAATTGTTGTAAACGAATAATTTTATAAATAACAATAAGCTTAAAGATGTTTCGCATTTGGAGTCTTTAATGCAACGATAAAATCGATCTAAAAGGATTTTATAACCGAGACACGTGTTTTGATGCGTATTGAAGGTATCGAGTCACGCTCCTGACGTCCTTTTTTTTTTCTTCTTCAGACAGAACATTATGAAAGTGATGTACCGTATTTTTCTTTTTGCGTTTGTCAAAAATCCTTACGTTTAATTTTTAAAGAAATACTGAATCGTGTCAGTGTGGAAACATAAGCTTATCGCAATATTGCGTTACGCGTTAGCATTTCTTATTCACGGGTTGGCTCTTAGGAGCCTTTGATTTTTTTTCCTTTTTTTTTTCTGATGTACTGTTTTTTTTTGCGTTCGTCAAAAATCCTTACGTTTAATTTAAAAAAATATCGAACCACGTCAGTGTGAAAACGTAAGATTACGGCAATGTTGCGTTACGCGTTAGCATTTCTTCTTCACAGGTTAGCTCTTAAAGCCTTGTTTCCATATAATCGCAACGATCGCAACGATCGCAGCAATCGTTACGATCGACGATCGCTGCGATTCTTGCGACCCTTGCGATCATATGGAAACCAAAAAATTGCGATCGTTGCGATTGCGATCGCAGAGATCGCAAGGATCGCAAGGATCGCAACGTTTTGGTTTCCATATGATCGCAAGGGTCGCAAGAATCGCAGCGATCGTCGATCCTAACGATCGCTGCGATCGTTGCGATCATTGCGATTATATGGAAACCAGGCTTAAGAGCCTTTGATTGGACATTATTTTAAGCTTAGCTTTCTCCGCAAAAGCACTCAAAACACTCGGGAATCAATGCTGCAATGAGTTAAAGGAGCCACGAGTTCAAGTTGTGTACAGCTTCTTGTTATCCATTAATACGTACTCTACTGATGCTTCCATGTCAATTTGTTTAACTTATTCAGTGTTCTGAATGCTTTGTTAAACACGTTAACAAATTTAAAATAAATTTAAAAAACACATTAAAAACATTCATTGTTGCATTGCGACGTTATAGTCATCGGTTATAACTGACCAACTTACTCTCTCTTTAGAGCGAGTTTTCCGATAGAGTGGTGGCAATGAGTGCTGAGAGGAGAACCTTATTGACACGATACCCCAAAGAATATAACTCTACCATCACTTTCCGAAATTCGAATCCTTACTTTGCCCTGAGAGTAATTTGTTGCCCTCGCTACTTCAACATAAGAAACAAAGATATGCTACGAACTGGAAAGTCTTATTTGAACAAAGGATTACAGAAATCATACAACAGTTTCCTGGGAGAGTGGAATGTATTACCTGAAGATATTAAAAATTTGCCAACAATGAAGCACTTCAAAAGAGCAATTTTGAATAGACTGATGATAGATCAATTTTAGACATTTTTCATGATCGTAGGACATTTTATATTTTATCTTTTAGTTTGCATGTTATTTATTTTTATATTTTCTTGTAGCTTATACAGAGCCCTGCTGAAAAGCATTTTTAATGACGTAGGCCATCTGTTTAAAGATTGTAATTATTATTATTATATTAGACAAAACAGACTTGAAAAGCATTTATTTGCTTTCTTTGGGACAAATGCATAGATATAAGAATCCAAGACAATAGCCCCAGTCATACCAAGGGTAAGATACACAAAACCAAAGCCCACTAGACTGCGCTCTATTTTGGAAACACAACCACAGCACCAGGGAATGATGGAGATGAGAAAACAGAGCTCAGACAGACAATGAGACCAAGGAAACGGAGAGCCATATAATGCATGGAAGAAAAAAGGGGAAAGAATGGGATGTAAGCGCAACTATACAGGCCCCAAAGTGAAGGAGAAATGTAAAAACGCAAGAAGATGAATTGAAGAAGGAGTTAAAAACGCCATAACTATTTTAATTAAAAACAACAACAAAAAAACAAAACAAAACAAAACAAAAACAAACTAATTTAATTCTTTATCACTGATAATTTGCAATTCATATAAGTTTACATACACTTTGGTGATTTCACTAAAAACCTATTAATAAAGAATATAGATTGATAATATACTACTAGCAAATAAATGTATTTTCATATTATCAATCTATGTTGTTTATTAAAAAATTTTTAGTGAGCTCACTAAATTAAAGTGCATGTATATGAATTGCAAATTATCAGTGATCAAGAATTTTAGTTTGTTTTGTTTTGTTTGTTTTTAGTCAAAATTCTGATGGCGTTTTTTTTAACTCCTTCTTTAATTCATCGTCTTGCGTTTTTACATTTCTCCTTCACTTGGAGGCCTGTAGTTGCGCTTACACCCCATTCTTCCCCTTTATCTTCCATGCAATCAGCTATATTTCCCCCGCTGTTTCTTCTGTCTTATTGTCCTCCCGAACTCTGGGTCTCATCTCCATTGTACGGTGGTTCTATATTTCTGCAATCATGCAATTCACAGTCCTGTTGGGCTTTGGTTATGTGTTGTCCTGTTTCCGTGGGGCTTTGGCTGGCCGGAGTCTCGGGGTCCTATTATTTTGCATTCAGTCCCAAACACAAACAAACGGGTTGGTTAGAGAAGTTTTCTTCACCCAACCGCACCAACTCTTTCGTTAACTCACAAATGTAACCTTCTTCTAACTATCTCAAATCATTGCAGACGCACCGATAATCTCTTTACCTGCGAAGAGATACAATGTCACTGAAGGTAATGACACTGAGCTTCACTGTGATAATGACGGTAGACCTCACCCTACTGTCACCTGGTCAAAGAATGGCGGGCTCAGCAACAATTCATATCCACCTGGTCAGCGGCTAAAAATCACAAACGCAAACCGAACTGACGCTGGTAACTACACATGTACGGCTGTAAACGGCGTTGGGAAAGAGGCAACTGCTACAATTCAACTAAATGTGTTTTGTAAGTGTTGGTTGATTTCTATAATATTAAAAAACACACTCAAACAAATAAATCTTGAAAACTGTTGGTTTTGTTTGTTTTTTTTTTTGTTGGGGGGGGGGGGGGGGGGGGGGGGGGGGGTTGGAATCCCGGGCGCCTCCCCCAGATCCGCCACTCAATCAATCAAACAATCAATCAATCATCTTTATTTAATCACGGAGGAATCCCATTCATAAAAATGCTCTTCCAGAGAGCCGTGCAAAACTCATGTAATAAAAAACAATATTACAAAAATATGGTCATTAAAATTGTACTAAATTGCAAATGTGATATGAATGATTTCAGGCTTGTCTGTCCTTTAATAGTATTTAACTATTCCAGAGAACCGCCCCTCTATAGTGGAAGCTATTTTTTCCAGCCTCAGTATTACTGAATTATCAACGAAAACGGTTCATCAATGAAAACAATAACTGATTGTAAGGTTTTCTTCTTCCTTAAAGGGTCTCCGATTATTGAGAGAAGACCCATCAATCAAACACTGAATGAGACTCAAGAGTTACGTTTGCAATGTTTTGCGAAAGGAAATCCGCGTCCATTCATCACATGGACAAAAGTACCGGATTCTACTCCAATAGACGCACCAGATGGTGTTATTACTGTAAACAATGTGAACAAAACTCATGCTGGAGTTTACCAGTGCAGAGCCAGTAATGGAATTGGAAGTGATGCACTCGCGACATCTTCTGTGATTATTTATTGTAAGTTGTAACTATTTCAAGATTTTCCCGCGCGCAATATATTGTGTTTAACCTACTTCCAATTTCCGTAACAAACAATTATTGGATAAGATGTATGCGTTTTAGAATTGACAGATGCAACTGTCGTCATGAGAAGCCGGAAACAGAGCTGATAACACTTCAATAACCCTCCAAAAAAGTTAGACAAATCGTCGTTCATCTCTTGACTCAACTTGAAATTTAAATCTTAAAGGGATGGTTTCACGGTTCGGCGCATGTGCACAGATTAAAATGCTTTATTCGCCTTCTTACCCATTTTATCGATTAAAAAAACCACTCACATTTACTTCACACACTATAATTAGTCCAAACAAAGGTAAGGATGACCAAAATTTACAGCGAATTTCAACGAAAAGCACCGACAAAGTCAACACTGAATAAAACCTTTGACCTGAAGGATTTATTCTACGCTCTGGTGGCTTTCATGGCCCACATGGGTACGCATAATCATCCATTCATTCAGCTGACTGACCGCAACATTTTCACGGGCAAATTTCCCGCCGAAGTTATCTACTCGCTTCCGATTGGTCTAAACAATGAAATTAAATGGATTATGTCATAGCTTGCACATGCGCCAAACCGTGAAACCCTCCCTTTAACTTGTTGCAGGTATTCTGTATTCTGATCTGGATAAATGTTTGTACTTTAAAATGACTTAATACTAAGCTAGCAGTATGATACAAGTTCGCAAAACTTTGCTTTTATGAGCGTATTTTGATTACATACTATAGCGTTTAACTGAACTGTTTTCGAATCCAAAATGAGCTTTCCAATTCCGCTTCCACGATTAATTCATGCCCCTTGCCATTTTTCTACACTAGTCGGAATCTTTATTCCGATCACACTTGTGTGTGTTACAAGTTGAACAGGGTCGTAAAAGTTACTGTTTTCGAGCACGTCGCTATAGATTAAAGTGAAGTGTCTCAATATTTTCCCGAATTACACTCAAAACAGATAAAACATCTTACTTTCCGCAATGCTATCTTCCTTCATCCCATACCCCTTTCTAAACACCCATATTGTAAGTATTCCATACCCCGTCTAAATTTTAAGCCCTATCCCACATCCATGCAAACCTATGAAGTTGAACACACTATGAAATATCATTGTTTTTAACAGACAAACCAGTTGGAACTGGCCTTCTATCAGACGCCCAAAACAACGCCGTGATAACAGGCCACTCAGTAACTTTCTCCTGTACTGCCGATAGTCTACCTCCTTCAGAGATGGAACTACTCTTCAACAATGTATCACTGGATTTCTTCAAAAACGGAAACTTTACTCTCCAGCGTGTCAATACCTCCAGTGATGGAACCTACGAATGTGTTCCACGGAACATTATTGGAACTGGACCCAGAGCAACTCTCAACCTGACTGTACAAGGTTAGTAAGGGGACTAACCCGTTTACTATCAAGAGCATTAATTTACACTTAAAATGTTTGGGAAAATTGCCATCCACAAATAACACCACCAAAGCAAAGTTCTGCTCCTCGGCGTTCAGCAGAATGATCACACTTTACGATTTCATTTACAAAGTTTCTGAATTGTACAGTATTAACACAACAACGTTAACAGGGAAGTACTGCTCAGTAGCTTTCATTTGAATGGCCTTAAGGATGTCATCAACACACTCAAAAGTTAGAACCCTCTGAGGGAATTGGCTGATACCGAAGTAATTGCAGTGTACGAGACTTGTTTCGAGAATTGACAAACTTGCACAATCTTTACATCCAAATTTGTTGTGGGTTTCCTCGTTCATTTTTTCTACGTCATAAAAAATACTTGTAAAGCACTTTATGCATTCCAGTGATTCCCTTTAGGTGTCTTTATTGTCACATTTCCCAATTCAAATTTCCTATTTTAACGTTACCCGTGAGCAAGATCTAGAGATTGATAAAACGTTTAAACGCTCATTAAACGTTGGTTCGATTAGTCTGTGACTGCACTCTAATCTAATTCGAAAAGTTAGTAGATTTTGTAGAAGCAGAGAACATAACGCACACCACGATTTAGCGTCTGTAATCAAAAGAGTCCTTCATAGCGTGAGTTATAATCAGTTAATATGATTTGTGTAGACTTTGTGTAGACTGTTATACTGAGGTTTCGCAAGGCAGAAGTTGCCTGTATCATGAATAGGCTTACTTGCGGTTCTTTTCTTGTTTCAGTTTCGCCATCGATAGATTATATTTCCCATAACATTACAATTAACGAGACTGGTGACGTCATATTATTCTGCAATGCATCGGGAAGACCAAATCCAATCATCATGTGGTCATTTCGGGGGGATTCTGCTGACATGGAACCCGTTACCATAAAAACCCTATCGTTGTTAAGTGTCAGCAGAAATCAAACTGGAAGATATCGTTGCACGGCAACAAATGGTGTCACAAACCCTGACTCAGCTGATGTGCTGGTAACAATAAATTGTAAGTATGGAGATATAATTGCTTAACAAGAAACCAATGTTAAATTTGAAACAGTTTGGCACTAGCATGCAGACTCGACAAGTGACAAGGTCTTATTCCCCATGACCTTCCGCAAACCCGTCCGATGTTCTATCCACTGACAGAGCTTCAAGGCGTCTCGTGGTCATTTGTTGGGTTGATATGCAGTGGAGATGGAAGATCAAAGAGGTGGGGCTCAGAAAGGCCGAGCGTCTCCTTATTTGTCAACAAAATGTTCGAACTGCCAAACACTTTTTTCATTCTGAGCCATCCATTTTCACTCCGCTCTCCCCTCCCCGTGCCTTTTTATGACTTCGCCTACCCTAATAAACAGGTGTGTATCTGCCTCTGATATGTGACGTTTAACCTACATACTTCTAGGATTAGTAACAGTAGTAAGCATAGTTATTCACAAATAGAGCGACGTTGGCTGAATGTGATGCTTGTTTAGCTAAGCTTGTCGCAATCATGGAACTGCAAACTGTGTCCGCGATGGGAGTTGAACCCACGATCCCTCCCATACCTGTCATGTTGATCTATCACTGAGTTACAGTGAAACCAGTGAAAGACATTTTTCCTTAATCTGCATGTCTCCATACATAAGAATTTACAAATTAGCATCGATGTTCTGTTAAGGAAACAGCGTTGGGGTGGGAGGAATTTGGGGTAGGTGGAACCTTTTTGTGATCTCGCAGCGCGTAAAGGGCATTCCTGGTCAGTTCATGCAAAGAGCTCATTACATGTCAAAAAATTAAACTAGACAAACTTTAGTTTTTATTGTTATCTTTCAGACAAACCCGAAATCATAGGCAAAGGTTCGGTGGAAATCAAATCTTGGATAAATCACGAAACCGAAGTTACATGTGAAGCAGCAGGTTTCCCAATACCGGAAATTATATGGAGTCGAAATGGCACAATAACCTTCTCTGTTCAGCATCAATCGCGCGTCAGTACGCTCAAGTTTACGCCCAAACAAGCGAGTGATTTTGGAGTTTTTGAATGCACGGCAAAAAATCTGCTTGGATTAACAAAGGCTACAGTAACTGTTAAACAACTTGGTAAGAAAGAAAGGTTAATTGTCCTACTATCCATTTAAAGCATGTCCAGTTTGTTTTACAGTGAAGACTGAAAAGATAGTTTCCGATTTATTATCCGATATAAAATACTTTAGACTACGGCTAATTCACTGAAATCGACTCGTGGTAAAAACTAACTAATGTGTGACAAACATGCACCGGGCTTAAAGTGCCCCTATAATCAAATTTTTGATTTTCATTTTTTTACATTTTCGTGTACAATTAGACTTTCTTACTCATCTTGCCAAATTTGAATCCATTACGAACATCAGAAGTCATTTTATTTTAACATTTATTTCCGAGAATTTACGGCTGCCATTAATCAACCTTGTTCCAAGGCTAAGTTGCGAATGGAAGAAAGTGACGTTAAAGACTCAAACATACCTCACGAGTTGAAATTATAATAACAATAAGTATTCAAAATCACGCGAAAAGCAACAAAAACTTTGGACTTGTTCTTCTTGCAATTTCATTGTAACTCGATAAAGCACGCGCGTGACGTAAGGTTCATTATAACCGTTTATAAAATGCTCAAGGAAATGCGCGCGCTATGATTGGTTAAACCGAGTTCATTATAACTCGATAAAGCACGCGCGTGACGTAAGGTTCATTATAACCGTTTATATTTTATAAAAGAAATAAAAAACTTGTTTCTCGTGCATTGTTGAGTTATATAAGCATACTACACTACACTACACTACACTACACTACACTACACTACACTACACTACACTACACTACACTACACTACACTACACTACACTACACTACACTACATCGTACTATACCATTATTTTACAAATGCTATAATACTCTGCGGTTATTTACTGACGATCTTGCTTTTTAGATGTTCCAGACGCTCCAGAAATCTTACAAATCCACCAAGATTTTAACAACCTAGAAATCCACTGGGAGGGGTCCACTGCTGACCCAGAATATCCGATTCTCGGCTACATGGTGCAGGTTAAGGAGAAGGGTGAATCACAAGACTGGATGAACTGTACAAGAATAACTCGTCAAACAAGTTCCATGATGTGTGTTATGGATGAGTTGAAGAGTGACACGGAGTACATTGTACGAGTGTCTGCCAGGA